>BGZK01000030.1:0-600000 GCA_005406025.1 Eumeta japonica | reverse complement strand
GAGATTGTTTTTCATCGCTTTGATTTTTCAGAAATTCTAATTTGGCTTCATGAGAAGTAAACAATGTTAATTGCAAATTTTTCAAAATGAGTTTTCATTGCAAACATCAACACGTATTAAGCTTAAACTTAATTAAGTAATTTTAAATATTGTAACACTGTTCTATGACTTCCCGAAAGCAACATTAAAATTGAATTTTTCGCTAAAAATTGTCTTTTGCATTTGGTTTTTACCGTCTTTAATTACATAGAGCAACCGCTCTACTTGCTCTACCCGTAGGTCGGCACTGGCTCTAAAAACAGCGGGCAGTATCTGAATATAATAATTTGTCTTGTCTACGTTATATATAAGAATAAAAACATGCTTAAACACTTTTGTAAGATCATTTTCCCCACGAGACTTTTACAGCATAATTCCTTATTAGGCTATCGCAAGCGATTTATAACCTATATTTGGCTTGTGTAAATTAGTAAAGAACGGACTTAAATAAATGGAAATGATTCAAAATAAGTGGAGCATGTCGAAGAAAAGTAAATAAGAAGTACTGTGAATTAATACAACAGCCAGATTATTTATAAGCCTTAACGATATCAAAAAACGTTAATACTAGTAAGTTGTTGGATGGTTTCGTGTAAACAGAATGCAGTACTAGTCCAATTAACATGGCTATAGGTAAATTGATTTACAAGAGCCAAATGCTTATAATTGACTAAACGACCGTTAAAAAAGTCTTATTAAAAAAATAATTTTAAAGAGGAGTAATCGATATTTTATTGTCCTCTCACAACGCGCCACATCGATTGACATTTATATTTTACAGATTTTAAACAAATTATTTATATTCCAAACACGGTCTGAAGGGACCCCAGAATATATTGTTATTTATATTACAAAACTATAGAGAAAATCTTTGCAATTTGTTCGCCAATATAGTAAAAATACAAAAATTTCACGTAGTAACAATATATTAAATATATAAAAATATCAATAACAGTTTCTAATTTTCGTGTGAATCTGCACGCACAAATTTGTTTGATTTTTTTCAGTGGTTGTAATAATACTCTTAAAATAGAGTACTCAAAGGTTTATTGCTTTTAGATGTGCCATTGTAAAACACATGTAAGTTATTTGTTCTTACAATAGCATTAGTAATTTTATTGTAGGACTAAAGAAACCACGTAATGAAACCAGAATACAACGAATACAAGAGAAAATGCTTTTATAAAGGGCGCCTATAATCCAGTGAGAGCGTGTTTTAAAAGTGAAAAAAATGGTCTAGGGATACCAGTAAAGCAAAATTTTGCTAGCTGGGCTGTAACTGTCAGTTTAAAATGATATTGTTATCACCATCGCTTGTTCTGAAAGCAGGTAAATAGCGGTTGTAAACAACGATACAAAGGCAACTACTTTTTGAAGGCTTTTTAACGTTTGCGTTCATGTCTAGTAGGTATAAATACAATCGTTTCAATGATTCTTCTGCAGCAAGCTTCAAGAAAAACACAACGAGAAAAAATAAATTTGGTAAAATTCTTCGATTACTGTTAGTGACCCTTTTTGGAAACGTATATCATATGAAGATAGGGCCTCTTAACTACATTATCGCATTTGGAAGCACGCTTATAAATAAAAACATTGAACACATATTGATCCACTTTTTGGTAGAAACCAATTTTATCTACTGGAACTTTACCAAAGTACGCATGCGTACGGGACGCATGGATCAGAAATGTTTTACAAATGTTCAGAAACATCCCCAACGCTACCGCGTATCGCCATCGGTAAGCAAAGTTCTGCTTCAGTTGCGTTCCTTTCGACGCCCGTTCTCGACGTTTCTATTAATATTATACTATCAATTAATATTGACTATATTATCCTCTCAGAATAAATTGCTCTGTTTATTGTTCTGAATACAACCTAAGCGTCATTTCAAATTCATCTCATTTGACCTTTGGATTTTCGCCATTATAATACCCTACATAATATTTTAATTGCACATACGATTAAATAGACCAGTGAAATAATCATTTTTCTGGTGTGGTTTAACCACAGAAACAAAAGATCATAGCCACATTTGTTATTTCTGTTTACAGTACCTACATTATAGGTGTCTAACTACCACCACCGCGTTTGCATCTGGGTTTATTACAATTTGTGCAAAGCACCAAGCGGTCGTTTCATGAAACTCACGAATGCCGCGTATAAATAACGATAGCCGCAAACGAGGTAGTTAAATTGAATTTTTAACTAATGTTAAAAACTCGAAGTCGAAACTCAAATGGTCAAAATTACATCTTATTATTATTTATAGGATCTATAAATATTGTACTATCATAGAAGCAGATTTTTTAAATACAATCTACAGAGGCATAACTACTATTACATCAATAAGTATAAAAAAAAACTACGTGTGGAAAAGTAGGTATATGGGAAAGATGCTGCATACAGAAGTTGACGAAACCTATTGATTTTCCTTTACTAAAAGAAAAATCTTTTGTCTTTTCTTTACTGCTTCGATTTGTGTTTTGACACTTTTTCACTAAGATAGTTGACATTTCTTGTATTAGGCATTATTAAAATTATTTATTCTTTTTAAACAACTAATAATGAGGTATGTCCAAGAGCCCATTAAACAACGAGCACTACTGAACGCTCCGAACAATCCAATGTAATTATATGTAACAATCGAGTTAAACAGTACAAAATTCATGGTTAATTTGAATTTGATAAAATCCAGAGAACTGTGACGGTTTATAATTTTTTTTTTATATAATTTTCAGATTGATTTCACATTTCTTTCTCACGTCTAAATCATTTATGCGTTTTTTACGTAATACGACACCTGAAATGTCATTCAACAGTACCTCAATGAAAAAAAAAATCGACCAAGTCAAAATTCAATTTACGGTCGCGTCAATGACGAACCGCCGGCCGCGTATGGAGAACCGGCGTCACGGCTGCGCCGCCGGCGCCGGTTCCGGGAAATTTTCCGGCAGCGGCGGCAGCACGTTGTCCTCGAAATGGCCGGACATGTTGCCCGGCGGGGAGTAGTTGGCGACCACTATCACTTTGCCGGCCCTGGAGCGGGCCTTGCCCACGCCGAAGAACCGTGTCGCGACCCACACCATCTGGGTGAAGTGTCCTGCAAGCGACGCGACGGCGTTGGAAACGTATTTAAAATAAAATAAATAATAAAGTCGACGATTACTAGATACCATTGAATAAATTCTAAATTATGAATCATAAAAATAGGATTACCGATAAAATGTTTATAATGTTCCTTCATTGAATAACCACTCAATGTTTTGTCGTAAGCTATCACCGAAAGAAATTTGAATATAAAATGTCACACTTTGTCTATCGGTTTATGCATTTGATGTATCTTTACAACGGAAAAGAGAATGGACAAAAATCGGCAAACGACTCCGTTTGTCAACTAAAATACTGACATCAATGCTCAAATAAACTGCTCAAATTCAGGTACTTAATAGTCCAAGAGCCGACACTAGAAAATTGTACATATATTAATCAATCAATCAATCAATAGCAGTAGGACCACGGTGGTAGACACTGTTCTCATAAATTTATAATATTGTTATCTGCCTTTAAAATATTATTTGATTCAATTAACAAATGGGGTACATTTTTCTAATGCCGGAGCTAAGACCATAAATACTTAAGAGAACACGGCAGGTCTATGTGTAAAGCTTTGTCTTTGGATTAGACTTACCAGCGTTAACGTTAGCGTGGAGCACGTCCGGCTCTTTGAAGTAATCGTATTGACGCACTGCTGCGTACCAGTACGCTGACACTTCTTGACCTGTTTGAGAATGCAAATATATTTTACAACATCGAATCTAATATCACTCTTGAACGATAAATTGTTAAAAATTGGTTACAACTTTATGAAATCACGACAAATATTTATTAAATAAAAGTGTTATAACAAAATTCCAGCCAAGTGCGCGTCGCGAACGCAAAACAATGTTATTATTATTGTTATTGTTATTATTATGCCATGTTATTATTATGCCAGACCATGCAAAATATTTTGCGAAAAACAATTTTTAACAAAGAGGCACTTCCCAGTTACTACACAATTATAATAATTTAATTATTTCTGAGAAAAAATGTACTTAGACAATGAAACTTTAAATTTCTTTCCACATTTTTTTCCTACGAACAAAATTAATATATTTTGTCTCCCTGATAGAGTGGGCTTCGCAAATAAACCATTGCCTCCCTGTCCTGGTAAAATGGTGTCGTGAGATGATACCAAAATGTAAAGCAGGTTCTCTGGTGCGTTTACGATATCGTTACGGGCGATGAAAGATTCACTTATTAGTGTGATCCAGAAGCGACGCGTGAGTCAACTATGTGGTGGTTTTAATATGGACTAACCGCCCACCGTATAGAGCTAGTTAGAAACGTAGGCAAAATTTTGATACCAACTTTTTTTCCTTTGACGAGTTATCTGCATCGGTAATGCGCAGGCGATCAAAGAAGTATCAATGCTGAATGGTATGTCGTTAAATGTTTGCCAGAAATTTTTAGTGCTATATTCATAAGTGACCAAACATGAGTCACCAAATAAGGACTTTTGGAAACCGCATTGGTCAAACTTATATCAGTAGCTTGCCCTCCTTACAATCCCGATTCGGCACTGTGTGATATTTTTTGATACAATAACAATAATTTGTCAATTTTTTCAAAATTGCATTATCCTTAGCGGCAATAGATAACATCCCGTTACAAAATAGCAGTACCAATCGAATTGATATTTCTGTTTAGTTGAGGTGTAAGTATACTATCTGCGTGTTCAGTTTCGAGATTTTTTTTTCTCTATGAACTTAGGGATTCCTCGGAAAAGATTATAACTTTTTTTTTACTTTTTAAAGGTCTCGGGGGTTGCCTAAACTAAATTTAACTATTGTTTCAAGTTTTTTTAAAAACGTAGTTTGATTTTTACTTATTTCCGTGGTGAATCAGCGTTTGCAGTACTGTATAGAATAAGAAAGGGGCATAGAGTTGGGATAGCGCCGTCGCAGCCGTAAATTGCGACGATATTATTTCATAACTCTATGTCAACGGGTCTTTAGTCCTTTAATTGTGGGTACGTGACAAGAATACAAATAAGTTCAGTAACAACTACAGTCAACCAATTATAGAAGAGCCTCCAGCCCAGAGCGTACTGTACTTTATAAACTACCAACTAGCCATAGAACCTTATCCAACCCGTTCGAACTCTGATTACACTATATTCGCGTTCAGCAATTGTAAGCCATCCACTCATCTCATTATTTTATATTCATTCGTATTAATTTCTCTATTTTTTTCCGAGATAAACAGACAGAAAATATGAACTAAAATTCAAAATATTTCTTTATCCGTGAATTGTTAAAGCTTCGTTATTATTCATGAGCTATTCTTCCCGAATTTGTGAGCAATGACAGATTTAATCATGTCCGATGTAAGTCCAAATTACGATCCTATCATTCAGATCATGGTCAATATTTAGAATCTAGTTCTATCACGATAAAAAGTTTATCTCGAACTTGATTCATATCTCAAGTTCGAGCCCGATCTTAATCTTGGTCACACCCAGCGGGTTAAATACTAAGCGGTTAAAACGACCAAGTCGGTATGACTTGAGGATTACGTCAGGGAGAGAAGGCTTTCCGTCGCGCGCCCTCGTTGACTCAATTTTGACGTCATAACCTATAAAAAAGAGAAGATGCACAGTCCCGCTCGAAAACGGCCGCAGTAAATGAGTGCTAAACAAACAGTTTAGCTCTAACTGCATTCAGTGTAGCTTTGTCGCATCTTCCGTAAAATGTAAAAAGCTATGAAAAAGGATGGTATTTCACATTTTTGATAAGCAAAATTTAGTTTATTTATAATAGGTGCTCAATCACGTATCATAATGAGTACTCAATGAGTATTTTGAATTTCTTCATTTAAAGAAGCATCAAAAGTAGATATAAACCGACTTAAAAGAAATAGACCTAAGCAACACCGGTCTCATATTTCTTATGTTGTCACATTATTCGGTCGCTTAACGATAGATACTCAGTTTTTATACTAATGGAATCGTCTTTTTTATTATTTCATTTATTATCATTTTTATTCTATACATATCTTAAAATTACCACTAGGGTTAAATCATACAATAGATTAATGCTATTCCAAAAAAAAAATGTTTATTATATTTGAATGTTTTTAAAAAAAATATGTACAGGTATTATGTTCATCAAAAATATGTTAATGTTAAATGTATATCACCTTATTTTAATACATAAATAATAATAACGATTTATATTACTTTATTCTATACACCTTAGAAATGTTCAAGTTCCTTCATGTATATTTTCACCGATATTATATATTAACGGTTCCTATTAACTTTGATCTTAGGTGATTACTACATTAAGCTTTATTATGAACAAAAATATACTATGATTGTTTTCCTACATTCAACTAAAAGACAATAATAAAGGTTTAAAATAATATTAAACCACTCTACTGATGTTTTATTTAAGAACAACGCGTGTACATTGTAAAAAGTGAGACTTATTGTCTTCCAGTAACAAAACTTAAGTTACTTATTCTCTTTGTATTTAAAAATGAACCTTATGTTACGATATTGCGGTTGAAATATCAGATGATACATAATGTTCCTTCCCTTGTTTTTCTTTATCGTAAAGTGTGAGACCGGGACAAAATGTACTTCTGGGCCATTTTTCGCCGTCGACTCAGTACGCAACTGTGCATCTTCCCTTTTTTATACGTCCATGATAATAACAATGCCGATTCGACCGCTTTAAGTTAACGTAATTGACCGCCGATCTTATTCACGATTCTAATATCAGTTTCCATTATTTTCGTATTGTATTAGATACTAAATTATTATGAACTAGATACCCGTGACGTCAGGCTGCAACGCGCTAACCGGCCGTTGGTACAAGTTCTGGCCGACGTCCCTGTCGTTGCGGTAGTAAAACTTGTTGGTGTGAGCGAGATGGTTGGCCCAAGCCTGCGCGTAGTCGCACAGCTGGAACAGGAAGTACGTTTTCGGATAATGTCTCGCCGTTGCCGTCTATGAATAAGTTCAGAAATTAACTATGCAACAAATACGTATTTATGAAAAACTTAATTATGCTTTCGAAGTTGATTAACAATTACTGTATAACAACAGCGTATTTATGTAATGGTGTCAATATCAAATTCAAAAATTAGTAACTATGCCAATTTTATTTGCGACGTACAAAAAGAAAGTATAAAGTATCGCACGGAACATTAAATCGAACAAGTTGGCTTTAACTGATCATTTCTTTTTTAACTGTCCCCTAGATTCAAGAGAAATACTCTTTTTATGCCTCTATTTTATTAGCCTAAAAGGCAGTAAAAAAATTTACGTAGGCACGGGCTACAGACGATGATATTTGTCGTGTTCTACCTATGTAGTAGAGTGTAACGGTATTGCCTACGGTTCGAAATGAAGGTAGTAACTACTATAGGTAACCTATATATATCATATGAAATCTTGGAGCCTACAGTTTAAAGGTAAGTAAATAACTACTATAGGTAATCTATACATATCATAGGAAATCTCGGGCATGCAACAAATTTAATCTCAGTTTCGTCAATACTTAATATTTGTATATAGGATATGTGTACAGATCAGTGGATTTTTTTTAATGATATTTTGTCAAATGGTTGACATGTAGAGATCGTTGTGATAAATTTGTTGGAAGAAATATACCATTTAATGTACTGCAAACATGACAATGTTAATTGTGGAATACTTCAAATTTATTATTAAATCTGTTGTGTACATGTGTTTGAAGAAATACAATTTTTGAAGAAAAACACATGGGTAACTATATATTTTAGAATCACGTCCAACGAAGTATGAAAATTTTCATATCCACGGGAGCATTTTTAATTTTGCAATCGTCGTGTGTCGCGTGCTAAAACGACATATCAACTTATGAACGTACCTCGGGGGCCATGGTGAGGACGGGAGCCCCGTGTCTTTGCCTGTAAACGTTGTGCCAGCACAAGGATTCTGTTATGAAGTCGCTGTCCTGCCAGGCTGTTCGAACTTCGCTCCACTGCACCACCATGCTCACAGGACGAGTTGATAGCACCTGGTGGACAGGGAGAAGTTTATCATATTACTATGTGTACAAATTCTAATCCCAGAAAAAGCATATGATCAATTATAATAATGCAACAATATTTAATACACAAAGAAAATTATTGTAATGCTCAATAATCTTAGAATCCTGGATGCCGTTTTATAAAATTTTCAAATATGTAAACATTAATTTTTGATTTAGCTTTGGAGCAGGTGCGACAGGAAAGGTTTTTAAAAACTATTAAATACACATATTTTAAAGTTAAAAAGCATGATCAATAGTTATAAAGTGTTGGAATATTAGGATCTTTCGCACAATAATTGCTAACCATAAAGCACAAGTCGCGTTCATTTGGGACAACATTGTTTAAGTAGTTTGATAGTGAATTATTATATCGCAGGGTCGCTGAGTATGTATTTTTTGTTTTTCTGCCTGTTAATTTTTACCGCGTCTCAATCCTCAAACCCCCGATAGGATTGTTTCATAAAATTATTATTATATTTACTTTGATTGATCCATAAGCGCTTTTACAGATGCTAATAAATATAATGTACTTTTTATTGACTTACCAGAAAATTAAAAAAAAAATCATTTTGCATCAAAGAATGTCCTACAATAATTAACACCTTTTGGAAATCTAGGGCAAAGGAGACGTTTCATGAGTGCATAGAGCTCCGGCTTGAATCTTGTATATATTTAATTTAAAAACGCTATTAGTTAACAGTCTTTAATATTTTGATTATGATTTTGGGGCATTTTTTGTGTAAAGATATTGAGCACCTAATTGCAAGTTATATTCATTTATAAAATGAAGATAACGACAATGAAATAATAAATATTCGCGGGCGAGCATATCCGGCGGACAGAGAACGATAGAGTCATATGAACGAAATACAGCATTCTTTTTCTTTGTATGACTGCATCCCTTTCTGTCCGCCTGACATGCTGGCCCGTGAATATGGACTTTATATTGATTGAAGCATATTGAAGTTTCAAAGTTCGCTCTAAAATCATAAATAAAATTCAACATATTCAACAAAACTAAAAAAGGATGTATAAAAAGCTGTGTTTATAAGTACTTGTATATTTTGAACTTATAAACTAATCTGGGATAATAAGGTTGTTGATTTATTATTAAGTTATCTCTTACTGTACATTTCATTTGTAATTGATAGATAACAACTTTTGGAACAAATTATTTGAGCAAAAAAAAAGCTAAATTAATTTTATTATTTTCCAATGATCTATAGATTTTATTCGATTTTGTAAGACATGTACAATGTGCAGGCCAGACACGAAACATCTCCTTTATTATCTGTCACTATATGGCTGTTGGCCGAGACTCGAGAAATGAATAAAACAAAAAGAGGATCTTAAAATACCGTCTTGCGTAGTACAAGGTTGTAAGAGTAGGTTGAAAACTCTATCTAAAGCCTAAGGGATTACTCTTCATGAGTAATATGTTGTGTTCGATGTTTTCTATGAAATTGTAACCTATGATAGATACTATTTGCGACTTAAATAGATGCGCTGGCAAAATATGGAAACGGCTTCTCCTTATATTTTAATTACTATTAATATTCTAATTTTAAATGAACCAATTTCACAATTTCCTCGACAAGAAAGCAAGTGTTATGCAACAAATTTATATAGTTGTTAAAGGGGAATAATCGCTAATAATTAGAATCACTCAAAAATTTTACTGATTTGTTTTTTACATTTTTATTCTAAATGTACACGTAGAATTTAATCACGTGCAATACTTTACGCGTATTAGTTGTAATACTTTGAAGTCTGACTATTTTACTTCAAAAGAAATTTATCAATTTCCAGGTGGTTATTTTAATAAACAACCAGTCGCTTAAAAACAAAGGCATCCGTTAATAAAAGATATAACTAAATAGTACATAATACTTATGAATTATAATGTAAAAAGAATCCTCGAAGATATCTTTAAGAAAACTTTTTAATAAACTTGCATTTTCAGAGGAACGTTGTTATTGTAATTATTTTCTTCATAATTATTTATCGTCTAAGATTCATTTTCAAATAATGATTTGCCCTACCAATTTTATTGGAATTCATATTCATAAATTTGATTTTGATTTAAATATCTGGTTTTTCGTTTTTTACCTTGAGGACATATTTTTCATTTTCATTTCCGTGTATATCAGTTCCTCTATTTTAATGGAATTTCATAATTTCAGAACGAATTTTTGTATACTTATTTAGCTCTACCGATCATGAAATTGCGAGATGCAGAAGGTAAAAATGTCTATGTTGACAACCCTTGCATTGCAAACTGAACTGTGTTTCTCAAAAAATAAGGTATATATTGTACTGGTAAATAATAACAAAACTCTATTTTGACTTCTGTAATACGAGCACATAGATACTTATTGGTTACATCAATGTCATTCGATATCAGTTGTATTGACATATCGTTATTCACGTTAAACTAGGGTGTTATCTCCCTATTGTTTTTATTCCTCGTATACTATGTCTAATATATACGTAAGTCAGATTCAACCTCAAACTCGGTAATATTTTTTATATTTACATACATAATGTTGGAATATATCTAAACTGTTACTGGTTCTGACATCTATTGTAAGTTAGTGTAAGCTTTATTATTAAAATATATATATATACCCACTTTTCGTTCGAGTCGAACAGTTCGACAGTTGATATTGGAAAAGTAATTTTAACAAGAATATTAGACTGAAACGAGTATTAAACATGGATGTATAAAAAAGAGAAGATGCACAGTCGCGTACTGAGTCGACGGCGAAAAATGGCTCAGAAGTACATTTTGTCTCGGTCTTACACTTTACGATATCAGTTTGCAATGCCAAAGAAAAACAAGGAAAGGAACATATTTATCATCTGATATTTCAACCGAAATATCGTAACATAAGGTTCATTTTTAAATACAAAGAGAATAAGTAACTTAAGTTTTGTTACTGGAAGACAATAAGTCTCACTTTTTACAATGTACACGCGTTGTTCTTAAATAAAACATCAGTAGAGTGGTTTAATATTATTTTAAACCTTTATTATTGTCTTTTAGTTGAATGTAGGAAAACAATCATAGTATATTTTTGTTCATAATAAAGCTTAATGTAGTAATCACCTAAGATCAAAGTTAATAGGAACCGTTAATATATAATATCGGTGAAAATATACATGAAGGAACTTGAACATTTCTGAGGTGTATAGAATATAGTAATATAAATCGTTATTAATATTTATGTATTAAAATAAGGTGATATGCATTTAACATTAACATATTTTTGATGAACATAATACCTATACATATTTTTTTTAAAACATATTCAAATACAATAAACATTTTTTTTTTGGAATAGCATTAATCTATTGTATGATTTAACCCTAGTGGTTATTTTAAGATATGTATAGAATAAAAATGATAATAAATGAAATAATAAAAAAGACGATTCCATTAGTATAAAAACTGAGTATTTATCGTTAAGCGACCGAATAATGTGACAACATAAGAAATATGAGACCGGTGTTGCTTAGGTCTATTTCTTTTAAGTCGGTTTATATCTACTTTTGATGCTTCTTTAAATGAAGAAATTCAAAATACTCATTGAGTACTCATTATGATACGTGATTGAGCACCTATTATAAATAAACTAAATTTTGCTTATCAAAAATGAGAAATACCATCCTTTTTCATAGCTTTTTACATTTTACGGAAGATGCGACAAAGCTACACTGAATGCAGTTAGTGCTAAACTGTTTGTTTTAGCACTCATGCGGCCTTTAATATATATTAGCAACCGTTATTATATAATATCGGTGAAAATATACATGAAGGAACTTGAACATTTCTAAGATGTATAGAATAAAGTAATATAAATCGTTATTATTATTTATGTATTAAAATAAGGTGATATACATTTAACATTAACATATTTTTGATGAACATAATACCTGTACATATTTTTTTTAAAAACATTCAAATATAATAAACATTTTTTTTTTGGAATAGGTTTAATCTATTGTATGATTTAACCCTAGTGGTAATTTTAAGATATGTATAGAATAAAAATGATAATAAATAAAATAATAAAAAAGACGATTCCATTAGTATAAAAACTGAGTATTTATCGTTAAGCGACCGAATAATGTGACAACATAAGAAATATGAGACCGGTGTTGCTTAGGTCTATTTCTTTTAAGTCGGTTTATATCTACTTTTGATGCTTCTTTAAATGAAGAAATTCAAAATACTCATCGAATACTCATTATGATACGTGATTGAGCACCTATTATAAACAAACTAAATTTTGCTTATCAAAAATGAGAAATACCATCCTTTTTCGTAGCTTTTTACATGTTATTTTAGCATGTTTCAACTGAAAGTTTCGACGTTGCAACTGAAGATGCGACAAAACTACACTAATGCAATGAGTGCTAAACTGTTTGTTTTAGCACTCATTTGCTGCGGCCGTTTTCGAGCGCAGGACCGTGCATCTTCTCTTTTTATAGATCAATACTGTTGATGATTGAATAAATCGCGAAATCAAATAGTTGCGATGTCAACTAATTATTTGATAAACGTGCCGAAGATACGGAATCGTAAAAATTATAGCGTGAAGGTATGAAACATTGTGTGAGGCCAGAAGGGGTGAAAATAGGTGCTGCAGATCACGAAAAAACCAGAGCAAAATTAATTATGACAATCGACCCGTCTCGAGAATTGTGGGTAAAACTACAACAATTATTTGATGATAACGAATTTTCACGATTTAAGAGCCCCCCCAGAAGCCTCTGATAAGAGTAGATGAGATATATAATTTTAGTGTTTAAACAGTACGTCCAATGTAACAAAGCAGACCAAAATCGGTTGATTTGTTCAAAAGTTGCCGCTGTCCAAAAAATTCCAATAAACTGCTTTTTTTAAACTAAGTTTCCAATTTTTGACATGTCGATTTTAATACATCCACCATTTTATACACCGAAATATTTACCTCAAAATCAGTAATATTCTTTAAAGTTTTTTAAAAAAGGTTTTTTTTAAAATAACTTTCAAATTTTTTGATAGACTGTTGAAAAGACATCATTTTTGTACTAAAAACAACATCGTCACATAATTGAATTAATTGGGAAACACTGTTATTAAAAAAAAACCCATTAAAACTTTTCAGCTCAATAATGTACAAGAGCATCATATCTCTGAGCTAAATAGCGGGAAGTTTCAGGCATGGTCTCGTGGTCAACCGTTTTTCGAATTTGTCTGTTTCATTTCTCTCTTAGTATGAATGAACCATTTTACTTGTAGATCGTAAGCCTGAAGGTGGGGGCGGTAGGGCCCGCGCAGGCCGCGGCCCGGCCGGCGAACGCCACCTCGACTATATATGACCAGCCCGACACTGCGTTATTTCAAAATCTAGTTGAACAGATAACGCAAACACAACGGTCTTGAAGTGGTATTTTTCGCTACAGGAGAAAAAGTGTCTGTACAGTCTACACCTTTGATATGTAAAAAAAACCTTTTGCCACTAAACGCGCACGAAATCGAATATTATTCTTAGTATCATATTTTTTTAGTAGCAGCCATTCGCACGGAACAATTCTACCGTCCATTTGGAGCATTACTCAACTGCCAAGCGTCATTCTCTTTGAAACTCTATAACTCTTCAGCCACAGCCGTCTTCCACTGTTCCTTTTCAGGTTCAGTCAAAGCTTCATGTAAAGATAAACCTGCTGCGTTATAACAAGTATCAAAATCTATGCGAATGTTTGAAAATTTAAACCATTCCGGCTGCTTCCTCTCCCGTATAGATCTAACGTGTCTGGGTGCGATATCTTCCTGTTCACATTCACTGGGTACTAACATCTCGTCATTCACATCTAGAAATGTATCTTCTGAGCTCTCTGTGTTATCTTGACTCATATCTGATCCAGATGTTGTAGAGTTGAATTTTTTTACCTTAGCTTTTTCTCACAATAACTGTAATATGTAATTAAAGTGAAAAAAAACCGCATGGAAAACATACATCTAGATAGAAATCTTTGCTTTTTCAATACACAATTTGGCCAGTTGATAGTACCATTTAGATATGATTGATGATAGCATATAGGTCTTGTACAACTGTTAAACCGCTGCAATGGAGACTTCGCCCCTTTGTGATATTTGAATGAGACGTAGTGAGTTACCCATCTATTTTCAAATATAAAAGACTTTTAACTCTAAAAATATGTTTTTAGCTGCATCATAATGCCGAATTATCATATTCAAATTCGAAAATATCTTTATGTCATAGGTCATAAACAATATTTGAAATACGTCACAACACTTTAAGAATTTATATTTTACTACTTAGCTTTACCACTTTATCACTCAGTCGGAACGCAGTTTTCCCTCGAGAAGAATGGACAAGAAACTTGAGGATAATTCTTTACATCTTTAAATACCTTGTTATACAATCAAACATATATAAATTTATAACATAAAGAAACAAACCTACAAGAAGTCCAGCCGGTTATATCCATGAATATTTGTCTACTAAATATTCACAATTTGCATAAAACCCCCTTTTTTTTAACAAGCATTTGCTTAATAATGATTTTAAATTTGTTTGAGGTTAGATTTTGTATATTTTCAGGTATCTATTGAACACAGACAGAGTCCCTTAAATGTATTTACGACTTTATGTAGTCGACTAACATGTAAACACATTTAATTTTTATTTCTTACATTGGATTTATGTTTGTCACTATTTTTCTCGAACATTTCTATATTCTTTATTACATGTCTTAAATTTTCATATATAAATTGAGATGCCAGAGTTAAGATCCCAATTTCCTTACACTTAGTTCTAAAAGATTGTATGTCCCAGCCCGTAAATGGCCCGAACAACTCGGTTTCGCAGCATAAAAATTCTAAGAATATCTGTGGCATACCTCATAGCAAGATGTCATATGGCATTAAGTTATGGATATAGCCAAAATACTAGCTACTAGTATTTTGGCTGTATTAATCTAGCGATTTGGGTATCTGACAAATTCCTTATCCTCTGAATCGCATATGCTGCGTTAAGTCTTTTCACCAACATACTGATATGTGGATCCCATTGAAGCGTGTTATCTAGAATAACTTCCAAGAATATAGAAGCATCAATATATTTTAATTTCTTATTACGTAATAGAATGGTGCCAGATTCATATTTTATATTCGAAAGGAAAAATTTTGCGTATTTTGTTTTCTTCGTATTGAAAAGGAGATTATTTACAATAAACCATTTTTCCACTTTAGTGATAGTAATATTCACATCGTCAAAGGCCATTGGTTACCTTTTGACTCTAAATAACAGTACAGTATCATCTACGGACAGTACTATCTCATGAATTTCTCCAACAATACTGAGTAAATCATTAATATAAACTAGATAAAACAAAAACGAACCAAGGACTAATCCTTGTGGTGCCCCCGTGCAGACCACAAATCCTGACGATCTTATGCTATTGATATCAATCCTCTGAATTTTGGTACTCTAATACGATTTCAGAATGCCGAGTGTCAAAGGCGTAACTTTATGACTTAACTTCTCGATCAAAATTTCATGATTTCTACAATCAAACGCCTTGTACAGATCACAAAACAGTGCCACCACGTCTCGCAAATCCTCCCAGACTCCGAAAATTTGTTGAACAAGTTCAACGCCAGCATCGATTGTCGAGCGACCCCCGTGAAAGCGAACATTAAATTGTTACTATAAAAATATAATACTCGTAACAGTTGATTAAAATAAAATGTTCAAAGATTTTACTAAATGTCTGTAGTATGGATATAGGTCTAAAGTTGGTAGAGTTTAATTTGCTTTTGAAAACGGGGATGATTGTACCTTGTTTCATCTGATCGGGAAACATGCCATCGTCCAGACACCTATTAAAGATAATAGCCGATTGTGGTCTAATACAATGAATGGTTACTGTAGCTTACAATTTTAACAGATAGACCATGGAGATCAGTAGTCTCTTTCACTTCTAATGATTTAATAACGTCTTCCGTATTTATATATTTTAATTAAAAATTCAGTGCTACTGGGCAGAATACTTTTCTTTAAAAGATTTGGCTGTTGATATTGGAATGACGTCATTTTTCAAAATTATGTTACCTATGTCAAGTTGGAAATTAAGATAGGTATGCCCAATTTTACTAGTTTCTTTCTTAATTACACTCAAAATTGTCTTCGTTACGTTTTTACTTTTTTTTATTTTATTACTTATACATATAATTTTGGCTGCGACACGTAAACGTTTAAAAGTTTTTGAGAAGTTTCTGATATACTTAATAACATTTTCTCTTTTATTATATAACCTATCATAAAGGTCGTATAATTTATTTCTACTTTTATGTATTCCAACTGTTTCTTAATCACTAAAAGATTACGATTAATTTATTTTAATACTCTTTGTTCGAAAAATATTAACATATTCCGCTTTTATTACATTAAACATCGAGTTGTACAACTCATTGGGATCATTACAACATTGTAGTTCCATAACTGCGTGAATGAAGTTTTTTCAGTTCAGTTTCAGTCTAGAGAATCTTTATTTTCATAAGAACATTATTACCTTCACTTGCCATGAAAATTATACAAGACTTTAAATTACATTATTGTTGACCAGCAGACGCTAAACTTGAAAATAACAAGAAAAAAAAATCGAAATGCAGAAATTTACATACCACATAAAATCACAATTTTAAATTGAAAATAAATTAATTTAATCAGAAACGTGCAAAATTAAAGCAACCTTTTCCATTTATAGGTATGTAATTTCGAATTTTTTAAGTGATGTTTGAAAGAGGCTAACTAACCACTGTGGTCCGATTTTTAAATTATTGATAATAAGTTTTTGGTACGGTTTGATATATGTGTAAACATTGTCAAGGCACATCTTAGAAGAAGACGTGATCCTTGTAGGCTCTAAAAAGATTTTTGTAACATCCGAAAAATTCCAGAATCCTACTACTGTGATCAGTGACGCCTAATAAGTTTACATTAAATACCCCATACATCACAATGTATTTGTTATTATTACTGATCATAAATAAGGCACGATCCATAACAGAATACAATAAACCATAGGACGAACGAGGGGGAAATTATTCTAAAACGTCGATATCACAGCGAAGCTTTACAGAAGACAAGGAAATGAATAAAGATTGGGGTTAGTGCGTTCGGTAAGTTATTGCAAGTTCGCGTGGCTCACGCGAGACCCGTCGATTCAGATCTACCCCGAGCCGTTGCGCTGCGGGGGCCATGCACTTAACTGGCGCGATTTGTTAAATAATTATTTCTTTTTTCGTGGTACAACACTAAATTGCTACGCCTGTCAAATGTTTCCGTGCATTATATTTCATGTTATTAAAAATTTAATAAACTCTTTTAAATTTTTGGTTCTGCGTCTATCTATTTATCTATGTATCGGCCACAGTCCGACAAATAAATAGATATGCATAGATGATAATAATAATATAATATGCATTGGTAAACGGCATATTTGATGGCATACAAATGAAGATATTTACCCTTACCAATTAATATTTCAAAATGTTCACTAAAATCATTAATTGTGTTTCTTTAAATATAAACGTAATACAGGCACACGTATTTAAGGTTCAGGACTTGTAAAAGAAAAGAAAGCATTACAGGATCATTTCGTTGTCAGTCTGCCTGTGTGTTAGTCTGTCTGTCTGTCAAGACTCTTTTTCTCAGGAACGCATGGAGGTATCTAGTTCAAATTAACATTAAATACTTATGTGTCTGAAGTCCCTTTAATCTGGAAAAGAATCAAACTTCTAAGTCAACGTAATCAAAAAATACGGTCGTATATACCTTATATTTTGAAACTCATAAATAAGTTAAAATCTATAAGGATTTTTCTATTAATCCAGAATCATAAAATTAGGCGAGACGAAAGGTCTCACAGCATAAGTAAAGGGCAAAATCTAAAAACCGATGAATTGTAGTTCTATCATATAAAAATATCCATCTCCAATCGCAAACTTGTATTTGCAACTGGAGTGTGGACCGTGATGTAGGTATGGGAGAACTATACAAACAATTAAAACCGTTTCAACGGTCAGTTGATCTGGACGATAGTTAAAATATAGTTCTCCTGTGCGAAAGCATAAATTTATTATAGAACCCCATAAGGAAAATTGGAAGATATTCGCAGCGTAAATGTAAAAAAAGATTATACAGGTCAACAAAACCAATTTATTTTTTGGGTTTCTATTCTAATTCTAGAATTCTAATTCTACACATCGAAAAACACTTTTTTCACTTTCAGTTTTTAAAGTTTGTTTTTGTCTGATTTGCGTCGATAAGTAAGTTTTGAACATTTTAGTTGATTTTATGACCAACTGCCAGTTGAACGTTGATCAATCCGATAGCGATTTACAAATAATTGTTTATGAAGGACACAATAATGAGTGCTAACATTTACCACTTAAGGAAAGCTACGTTAGTGTGAAAATGATACTGAAAAAGGTAAATATACAATAATACCATTGCCCAGTAATAGATTATTTAAAGATGGATGGTTTTCTGATGGAAATACAGATTATGTACATTATTCAGGTAGGAAAACATAACTTTAAATGGAATCAATTGTTAAGCCAAAGAATATATTGATATTGCCGTTATATATAAAATTAGGCCTAATGAAGCAATTTTTGAAAACTCTGGATCCATATTCCGAGGTTTTTGCATGTTTAAAGAAAGTTTTTTTGTCAAATTATCTGAAGCTAAATTCAAAGCAGGTATTTTCGTTGGACCACAAATAAAAACAAATAAAGAGCAGTGATGATTTGACAGAATTCGTCAATGTTCATGCAAAACAAGCCTGGGAGAGTTAGTTAAATGAAAGTTAAGTAATGGGCTTTCCTGGAAACAAAAGAGCTGACAATTACAAAGAACTGATCGAAACTATGCTTGAAAGCTTTAAAATTATGGTTTGCAGAATGTCTCATGAACTTTATATGCTGCATTATCACCTGGACGAATTTAAAGATATTATGAGTGCCTACTCAGAGGAGCTAGGAGAATGATTTTCACCAACATGTGACCGACTTTGAACGAGGACGCCAAGGTCAGTCAGTACAACGAGAAAATGATGGGAAATCACATTTGGGGTTTAATACAAGAAAGACTTTACAAACATATGATAACCACTAAAAATATTCATTTCTGAACTTATTTTTTTGTTATTTTACATTTATGTGCTACCGTTTATTTCAGTTCTTGAATGAATTGAAATAAACACTAGCACAAAATACTCTGATGCTCAAGAAAACTAATTATATAAAAAATATTGAAATTAGTTAATTTTCTTGAAAATCCTAAAAATTGCTCTAGTTTCTACAAAAGAACACTTTGATTAGAAATATTTTTTCCTTTATTTGTGGCGTGGAAAAACCAAAATTTTACATGCAGAAGTCGAGACTCAAAAATCGTGTGGACCGATGTCGCTTACCTAAACTTTTAACACATATTTCGTGGGCTAGTTCATTTTAACGGGTTAAATGTTTGTTACTTTAAAGGCCTCTTTCACGGCCTTCTTTTATAGTCGTTTGCATTAATAGTCACCATTAGACAATTTGTAAAAGTGACTTTTCGCTTAAACGAATTCAAATGGAGATTGTGAAAGAGGCTTTGAAATATTACAAAACATTAACATGCTATCGAGCAATCAGCAAAACTTAAGACTTTTTACATAGCTACATGAAATTATACGGCCGTGGGGAAGTCGAATTTGCAGTACATATTTTGTCTGAGACTTCGTTCACGTGAACGATTGGATATTCTTTTCCGTGGACGATTCTTTCGCCTTTCGTCTTTTCTTAATCCGTTTTGATTTCGCTATACTTGCCAGTTCTCGACTCCGGCCACATTTTCACGCTCCCGATTAATACTGAACGTGTTTAAGATTAAAAATGATTTCATCTCGTTACGAATTGCTAAATTCTATATCTACATGTAGTAAAATAGAATATCTCTCTGTATATTTGTTCGGGCAAACATCCGAACGAGTTGTAGTCGTACTTTGCATAGAGATATACAGATCGATGTAGGTATACTATGTCCTGAAATAGGGCAAACACTTTTTAACTAAAAAAAAATATTGTCTGATACCAGTAAAATAGCAACAACCTCCAGGGGAAGGCTAAGATCGGCAATCGACTAGAAATATCAATTGATAAATGTTAATTTAGTATAGAGAAGCGGTTGAGGTACAATTAGTTCATAGAAATTAAACATTACTGTTATAGAGTTCCCCAACACTGTTACATTGATATTTATTAAGTTGACGCGTTTTGGTGCAACCCGCTGTGTTTTAACGAACGAACGTGTACAAACCTTTTCAAATTATAAATATCATCAATGAACGGCTTCGGTTTTCAGATAAGCGGTCTTATTAAGATTTATGGACTCTTTACTGAAAAAAATTGAGATTTCTATTAAAAATATCTTTTTAATTTGACCATAGTACAGCAAGAACACCACAGTGATATGCTTTACAGTGGCGCCACGAAGTGACAAATACGTGAACAAAAAAACTGCAAAACTTTTCTATTTAACTAGTTCGTATAAAAAGCGAGGCCGTCCGCATTGTGTATAGGCAGGTCATTAGGAAGAGGAAGCACTGGGAAGACTTTTAACGAAGCAAAACTCTCTTTCTAATTAAAGCGAGTTGGGGCGAACCGAATGGCAGCGGCGGGGGGGAGGCGGGGGCGGTCCCTCCCCGCTAGCTTTCATTAAACTTTTTCTAGACGTAAATAACGAAATCTAGTCAACCGGTCGATGACAGCGGCCGCTGTACTCATAATCAATTGAGTTCTTGTAGATGACGATCCCCGACGAACGTCGATGGTGTATGTTCGTTGTTACGAAACTCAAAAAGTGCTTTATATAGATTTTCATATGCTCGTTAATGTTACACATTCATACTCGAATGTCTTTAGAATACTATTCAGCATTAACAGCATATTCAATAGACCGATTCATATTAAGCAGTTTTTTTGGTTATAACACCATAACTCTAAACCATAATCCTACTACATAATTATCGTAAATGCAAAAAAAAAGAGGATATGCGTATAAATAGGGATTTTGATGAAACTTCACAGCATTATGTGAAGTTTCATCAAAATCCCTATTCACACATGAAAGTAAGACATAGGCTACAATTTATGAAGACACCAGCTTTTAGTCGCTGCTTCGCTCGCGTGAACGTGGGAAAAAGGGAAACTTTGCCTATATCCAAACCGCGATCGGTATCAAGATCTGAACTAGGATCAGAATCGAGATGGCGATCATCGTCGACAGCGAGATGGGTCGATTTAAAGATGACGATCTAAAAATTCACCACATAGGTGGAGCCGCGAGCGAAAGCTAGTAATGTTTTAGATTCTATAATTAAGATAGCTTTATCTCTCACTTGCTTCAAGGCCGATACTGGTCCCGTATTCGGCTACAAAAACTATGCAAATCTAGGTCTTTCGACCTTTTACGACCGCGGACCTGTTTCAAATCTATTGCTGTGTGGTCTGCATGCTGATTGATGTTTTGTTCACATGGGCTGGGTTGCGGGCTAAAATTGTATATTTGAGAAACCGCCCTTCAACCTGTTTATCCTACGAATATTATAAGGCTATAAGTTTGAAACTGCAAGTATACGTATTTTATGCGCTCCCGCATTAATACTTGCATTGTTAACCTCAACAATGACAGCAGTCTCATATAAACTTCCATCCCCTATTTTAGAACTTTAAGGGTTATGTTTTCAAGAATCTTCTTTGCGAATACCTAGGTCTCATTAACAACCTGTTTTCGGTTTCATGTTTACGGAACATATAGTTCCGGAGACCCGTAGTGATGAATCAACAAATTGCTTTTCTTCTATACATCGATCGTTTCTCAATCGATCAACCGGCCAAGGAGCAGTCAAGCCTTCCTCAGTCATTGATGTTAGAGAAAATAAATTATATTTTTTACTGACATTCATAAATTTTGTTTAAATAAAAGGTATCCTATTCGAAGACATCGTCTACCTCCATACAAAATTTGATCATAACACGGCCAATGTGTGATTGAAAGACAAAAATATAAACTAACATACTTTTACATTTATAAATTACAAATAACTTAAAAGCTTCTACAAAAATTCCGGGTCGGTCAAAGTCCGACAAGTTCAGTGACTATTTGTCGTTTTCCGTTTTTCATATTTTTCTCTGGAGACACAAAATCCAAGAATTAACACACCATTTATAAAATAACTAATAAAACTCCACGTATAACATCGGGACTGCCTAACTATAGCGATACCGTAGCACTAACTATTGTGTTCCGAAAATCTGATTAAAGTTAATCGCTACTTAAACAACGATTATGGTGTGATGTTGGTAATAAAGATCAATATCAAATGTTTCTCGCCATACCTAAAACTGTTAGTCTGGAATTTCGATACAACGACAAATAATAATTGTATTGATGTCAAAAATTGTTTTTTCTTTCCTTGTCTATTTACGTACAAAAATAAAAGCGTCGGCATACGAATCTGTTTCGTATTTTTTTGGTTTTCAACAAAACTTTTAATTTAAATCGCATAAAAATACGTATACTTTTCATGTTTATAACCGCGAGTGATTTATATTTCTTTTATTTTTTGTCCAATAAAATTATAATTGTGTAGCCAGCCAGTGTATTGTGCATCTCTGTTTTGTTATGAAGTGATAACAATATAAAAACGAACAGTAACGCGCAGTACGTTAAAATATGTCGCACTTGATTGTTTTTGTGTATCCAAAAAACATGAAGGGCAGGTTTTGCCGTGTACATACTTAGGCCGATACAGAATTTCGTTTAAGAGCAGTGATGAGCGAACAAAGATTCTAATAAAGAAACAGGAAGCGATGTCCCTAATTATGACTGCCTCAAAATTTCAAGAATGTAAAAATAAGCTGCCTCTGGATAGCGAGCTAGTTAAGGGGGGTAATAGCTGTAAAAAAAGGTGGCAAAAACATCCCCCCCCCGTCTGTATCCGCGCCCGAATGTGTAGAGCAATAAAGTGCTTCATTTACGCGAATAGTCGTTATGTATGTAAATTGATGTTTTTATTTCAAAACTCGGCGTTCACTCCCTTAGTTGCTACGCTAGCATTTCCGACTTCAATGCTAGAACCGATCGGACCGCCGAACTACGAGACAAATACCGGCACATCGTTCCAATTCACGCTGAAACCTGTCTTACGGTTTAATTTACATAATATAAGGCTGCATTATGCGTGAAAAACCTCCTGAAGCAAACAAACTAACTTTCACATTCATAAAAGGTGAGTTCGTTCGTGTCGAGAGAAAATAACATCCAATTGAGCGTAACAATTGTGATGGCCGATTTTATACTAACATCTAACTACATCATTAAATCGGCTGCCACTTCCGAAATGTAGTAATAACTTACTTAAGCTGGGAAGAGAAGAATTCACAAAATGTAGTAATGAAAGGGCGGGTTTTTGGCTTTTTCTTTCGGCCCGTACCGCCATTTCTCATTCTGTCACGTTCGATTGTTAGTCCGTCCGGCCCTCGTCGAGGTGACGAGTTCGACACAATGTCTAAGTTCCGCGGGCCGCTATTCGCGCCATTGCGGGTCAAGGTCTTATTTAAATATCTTTCGACGTGTTTGCGCCAATGTTTACGAGTCCATCGCTGTCTATTTTAACATTCCATATGCAGTATTTTGAGAAAGTTTATCCTGTGATGTTAAATTGTTACTTTAGTCGACTTTACATTGATAAAATTTTCGCTGCTATTGTTAAGGACTACGCTCATAAACAAAATAAGGCGCTTTACAAAATAAGGCAATAACGGGATAAGACAGGCCTATTCAATAAATACTAGTACAGTATCCTGTTTGTTCATTTCGAAACGTGTGCGTGGTTGTTTACATTATTTCGGCATTTTAATTGATTAGAATGTTTCAAACGATATTAATAAAGGTTTTTTGTTTATATCTAACGTGACATATTTACATCTGGATCTCTACAATTTATTTATAGCTTAGTTTACACATGGAGAATGTGCCAAACCACTGACACTAGGATATATCTACATAATGGAATATAAGCACTAACGAGTTAGTTTTCTTTTGGCGATTAGTAGTTTACAAGTTAAGTGCGTTTAATCAAAAGTGTTAAAATGGTGCAGTAGTACATTTCTCCGTCCGTCCGTCCATTCGTCAGTCTATCCGTATGTCACAGGCATTTTACTTAAAAACTACATGATGTATAACGATGAAGTTTGAAGTATAGGTATTTTGTGTAAGCAGCTACTTACTTTGATAGTTAAATAATAAAAATAAATATTTCTAAGGGAGTCACTCCATACATATAACAGAACCTGAAAAAAAAATTTTTCAGCAAACATCAACGTGTGGCGCACGTTTCGATAGTTTTTTTAAAAACACTTTAAGGTTTCTGAACAATTTTTGACTAATTGAATATCTTCAGAAATGATCGCTCCGAACGTAGCATAAATTGGGCCCCCCTCTCTTCATTTTTAAACCATATATCCAAAAAATATGAAAAGAATTACGAAGGTTACGTTTCCTAAATAGTTTCAACGAAATTTATTTTAAACATGATTGGATATACCGTTTTTGAATTATTGCCGAAAAACTACGCTTCTCAACAAAAGGACGTAAATGCCATAAACATATGCTCTTTTGCTGGTGCGAATTAGTTTATACTAGTTTGAAATATACAGTTGAACCTCTATAAGTTAAAGTTCAAGGGAAACACAAAATATTTTAAGTTATATAGGTTTTAAGTTATTAAGGGTCTATGTTAGGGATAGGTTAATATAGAGGTAGGTATGTACATATGTATGTACCCTTGTTCCAGCCTTTATCAGCTTATGTGAGTGTTGTTAATTTTCTTTTTGAACTCATTTTAAGCCAGTTTTATCACACAGTAAGTAAAGCGATGTTTCCAGGACAATGATCAAAAACTTATGATCCAAGGCTTACTTATGTCTTAAGGCTAACCGCCGCAAAGCTTTAAAGAATTTCCAAGAAGCAAACAATAGGTGACATATGTATTGTTTACATTAACAATTTAACTAGTGAACACCTACAAGCAATAAATACCGAAACCTTTTGTTTTGCACAGGTTGACAATTTAACTAGTGAACACGTGCAAGCAATAAATACCGAAACCTTTTGTTTTGCACACTCTTTCAAAATGACTCATTGACAAACAATTTTATGTTATGGAGGCTGTGGAAACATTTCTTTAAGTTACTGAGGGCCAATACAGAGATTACTTATTTAAGTTATAGAGATTGCGTATTTTAAGTTATAGAGGTTTTGGGCTCTGATGGGAAGGGAACATATTATTTTTTGAAGTTATAGAGGTTTTTAAGTTACCGAGGTTTGAGTTATCGAGGTTCTACTGTAGATATATAGTCGGCATACCTATTAGCTTCTGTAGTTATAGGTGACTAAACAGCTTATACCTACTCTATGGGGGGGAAAAATGGAAAAAAGTGTAACAACTTAGTTTTTTTCTTCTTTTTCTGTAGAGCTTTTTTTTTTGTAATAGAACCTACGGAATCCTACACTGAATATGAATGAATTCAGGCATGCTTTTGGCCGGGTTTTTTTTTTGCATTAATGCAGTCATGCAAACTATCCTTTCGTCAATTTATTTTTTCAATTTTTCTTCTGATTAAAGAATAAAAATTAATAGATTAGAATATAATAATAGAGAAACAAACAACGGAAATAGGCGATGAGATAAATAATAATCTGCCTTCTATTTTCAGTATTAGTATAATGTCTATATTACGTTACTACCTCGCGCCGTCCATCCACGTGGACGTACAATGATTTTACGTCGAACATTCTCATACCAGTCCGGTCCAGCTCGCGATTTGAATTCCAATATATTTGTTGCAACCGACATATAAAAATGTAAATAATAAATATCTAAATACTTTTACATAGATTTTATTGAAAATAATTGTCAAATGAATCTATAAGTACCTATCCGATGACACCCCACACAGGGAGTGAAAAAAAATGTGAAAAACTACCCCTAATTTTTGGAATTACTTTGTTATGTGTATCGTGGTTCACATAACGCATCTACTTGTACAATTTCATCAGAATCGACAAAGAATGGTAGAGTTACGAGGGGCTGCTATTTATGTGTCCAGAACATCAAAAAGAAACAAACATCTATCATTTAATATGGTTTTATGGCTTTTCAAAATAGTAGCCATGATGATCGATGCACTTCTGCCTATGCTGAAGCTAATTTTTATAGCACATTTTCCATTCTGATTGAGGTATCTCCAAAACGTACATTTCGACACTCACTAAACCAGCGATACACGGTGGTTTTCGATGGTGCTTCATCCTCAAAAGTCGAAGTTAGTTGATTGATGCACTGTTTTTGAGTTAGTTAGTGCCGAAAATCGTAATAAATCATCTCACAAAAGTTTCACGAGTTAAATCCATGGTGATAAAGACACGCAATTAAAATGACACTATAATGACAAAACAATTGACAGTTACATGAAACAAACTGTATTCTACAGCCAAGGAGTTCGATTTTTAAATGATGTAACTACTTTTTAAATGTTGTTCTGTATGTGGCCAGTTCCGGTAAATAGCAGCCCTCGTATAAGGCTCAGATACATGGACAGGACGAAACTATTATATAAGGGTTTCATTTTCGTTTATGCCTACAGAACCCTCTCCTTGATAGACAGTTTCTTCTTGAGATTTCACTTTCGTTTTCATTCATTAGGTATGGAATCATATAAACCGATGTGAACGGGAATAGAACCGTGGATTTTATAATAACATTGTTTTTTTTTATTTCTATAAGAGTTTTATTTTCTATTTATTTCTGAGCGATATCAAAGCTTTATCCAGTGATATCGACATACACTCAAACTCGCATCAAACAAGTGAATTTGTGCTAAAAGATATAAATCATATACATGAAGAAATAATAAAGTTAAGACAGAGATACAGAGAATACGGATAACTTTCGTATTTTTCGGAAGATGAATATCTCGGCAAAAGTTCGCAAGGTCTCGTATATCCAATATTGTTGTGAGTGTGGAGCAAGAATAGAGGAAGGCCTTGGGTCTAGAAAGTTTTATAACCTCAATAATATCTTTACATTATTTCGTAACAATTATTTATCTAGTTGACTATATAAATAATACAAGGTTTATATTATTATGTGGCAATATAAAGACGAAAGTCTATCATTTTAAATTGATTGAAATAAAATAATAAGAGTAATATTAGACCGGTCTTCAATTCAAACGTACGTTTTTTTTTTTTTTTTTTTTATACACTGCGCTTAGAACTGACAAAAGAGTTATCAGATTTTAATGCATAGATTTCGATGATTTTTTCATCTAATGAATCATCTCGCTAGTACTTCTATGGTAGAATAAAACTTATTTTCATTACATTTGCTATGCGTCAAAATAAAATAAAAAATCATTTATTATTTTTTATTTAACTTGTAACATAAACATTTATAAATACCTTATTATTTAAAAGAAAAAAAAGGCAAATGATTATTTAATATATTTTACAGTTATTACATATCTACATCGTAATAAAATCGACGAGTTAAATAGACTTATAAATCGTTAGCCGCAAAAATCTATTTCTACAATCGATAAAATAAAAACCGGCCAAGTGCGTGTCGCGCTACGCGCAGTGTAGGGTTCCGCCGTTTTTCGTTACAGTAGTAGAGGACTTAGAAGAAAGCATTTTGTTTGAAACCATAAAGCTCTTAATTGAGTTCACGGTTTAATGGCTAAAACGGACCACATAGGGCGGCTGTTACGGACGCAGTAACTTCATAACTCCATAATTTTACACTGTTCATAAACTTATGTTCACTACGTACTTTACTCAACCAGCAACTTCATCTAAGTAATTTTCAAGGGAAATTGTATGTAATTTTCTATTTTATTTCTTCAATCATATTTTAGAAGTTGATGGATTATTACTCGTTAACTTGTAAAGCCCACTTAGCTGTGAAAGTTTTTTTTTTGACCTTGTTATATATGCTATTGTCGTGATTGTTTTTCATATATCCAAGAATAACAATTGACTTGAAAGGTGGAAGGGACTTTATTCCAACAAAAATTGTCATTTTAAAGCTTAATGTTTCGCAAACGGATCCTTAAATCGAATAATGGAATGAGCTATCCGACGATACCCCACACCATGGGGTCGACGAGAAAAAAAATCATCCCCACTAGTTGTAGGATATATTAAAAAAATATTCATAACTTTATACTACTACTTTCTTGGCGTGATTATTATGTACACCTATTCAAAATTAAGGCCTTATACTACTAAAAATATGTGAACTAAGCCGCAGACAGGCAGAGAGACATGACAGACGGACGGACATGACGAAACTGTAAAGGTTTCATGAAGAGTGCGGAACCCTAAAAAGAGATGAGTCGATTTTATAAGCGGTTCAACCAGGGACGTCGCATTGAATAATCAGATGATAAATGGTATGGAAACAAATGTAAATCCGAACAATAACAACTTCGCACGGTCCCTGTCCTAAATAATCAACCACCTTATGAACTGGGTGTCTACAGCGATCTGGACCTCCATTCGTTCTAAGCGTGACCATCATCAGATCACACCTTGACCGATCCCGAGCGGAGTATCGAAACTTCGAAGCGTCCTCGAATTCATGAAAACGCGAAGCCTTTCCAAGACGTCCCACAAATTTCCATCCCGGGCGTATTATGAGGGCGCCGACTGTATACAAAGAGCGTTATGTACATAACGACGAAAAGGGAAGATGTTCGCCAACAAACACCGCTTTCGGACGTCCCGCGCGAGGTCAGGTCTGTCCCCGTTGCCCTCTTCTCTCCATCCCCCACCCACCCCCCAATCCAGCACCGAAACCGCCCCGCGACGCGGGCCCGAAGAACAGAAGGATTTCCTCGCGAATAATTTATCACCAATTTGCATAATTTTCTTTTGCGGTTTCGGAATACGCAAAATGTCGATAAGCCGTTTTCAAGGCCTCCCGATGAGGCGGCGCAGCCTTCGTATCGTGAGCGGGTGATTTTTTGCCGGCGATTAAAATGTATTTGTGAGAATATTTTTTTTAGGCTACCTTATATTTGTGTGCGACAATAAATTGTAAGGGATAATGGTGGATATATAATTATATTAGATACATAATTATATTGTGCCCGCGGCTCCGTTCGTCATTGTCATAGTGTCGCGTTGAGTATTGTCGATTAGGTTTTATTTTTAAATAAAGTATTAATTTTACTTGGGTATGCTAATTATGAGCTAAATAATACAAACAAGACAAATATTTTTGGTTTGAACAACATTTGGTTAGAAATTTTATGTTTTGTGTGTATTTTTTTGTTTCCTAACTTGAAATAAATATATTTTATTAATATCAAGGCCTCTTTGTACACCACGTCGACAGTTGGATGTTATTTCAAAGACAAAGGATGCTTGCTGTGGGTCATCATTAGAAGACAGACATATACGAACTTTTTGTAGATCTTTTTAAGATCTAAAATTATACAGCACATAAATTTGAGACATCTCTTATGGCTTACTCAGCGTAAGCCATTTTTTTTTAACATATCAAAACGTCTTTGTTTTAACTTGGTTCACTATTATCCTCACTGCCTTATTTCGTAGGTCACATCATGTGACAAGGTATATCCTATAACAAACACATAATATTATTGTGAATTAAAAACAAAATATTTTTTATGCCGGCACGGAACAACTGCGCGAAATTAAAGTGGCTCGAGGTCCGCTCTAATGTACATTATACGTAATATATTCTTTTGTTCCACGCGCCATATCAAAAATTACCCTTCGTCCCTTACTTACGTTATATTTATTATTATCAATGTCTTAGTGGAGATCCAGGGCCGTCTTAAGTTACGTACAGACCTTCGGGCACACGGAGGCTGGGTCCTTAGCCACACAGAGCCGGTACTTTTGGACATACGGAACTTTGACCTTTAAGTATACAAGAGTTTGGGACACTTTTAAAAACTCCAATATTACGCGAGTGAAAATAGAGTATAATTTTAAATTCAAAGTAAACGACGACATCGGCATTCCAGGACCCCCATCGATCCAAGGGCTCCGCGCCTGTGCCCCGAGTGCCCTTATGGAAGATACTGAACTGTAGAGACGGCAAATTGAACCTTCCAAGCAACACGAACGAGCTCACTTCACGGCGACTAAAGTCACCACAAATAACAGATTGACGTCTGTGTTATCGCATACCGACGATACTTGAGCAATGCGGGCCATAAAATAACTGGCTTCAATTTGAATATAAGCTGATTAATGGTCATATGCGTGGGTAAAACTGAAAGTTTTTAGAAAATTAAAAACTGAGCAAACTAGCAAGTTATTTTTATTATTATAGTTTATCATAATAATGTCCGTTGAAATCAATATATCGCTGTATTCGATGGAAATACTGAGAGAAATACCTCGTCCATTCAACTTTAGGGATCGCTTCGACGAACTTTTCATATGCAGTCACTGCTTCCTCGGCGTCCGCAAATCACTTTCCTCGGAGTTTTTCTTTTATTTTAAGAAATAAATAAAAATCGCATGGCACGAGGTCGGGCCGGAAGGCGGGTGAGCCAGTATTCCTATTCCTAATGTCCTTCAATAGTTTGTTGTTTGCCTGGCAGTATGTGGTGAAGCGTTGCCATGATGAAAGAGAAACCTATTGCGAAGTCATTTTCTCGAATTTTTATCAAAACAAGAGGCAAACAGTTGATAGTGTACCAGTCTGCAGTAACTGCTTTTTTTTATCTTCTAAAAAAAGGTATTACGAAGAAAGAGGCCACCATTTTTGTTTCCAACACTTCGACCTCATTTCACTTTAGTAGGTAACTCCCCGAAAGGAAGCATCCACTAAACAAACTGTCTTTTTGTTTCGGGATCATAACGATAAATCCAATTTTCGTCACCTCTATGTCGTATGCTACATTTGAGTCACCACTGACAAACTTTTGCATCATTTCGTAGCAACCAATTAACACGACGGCTTTTTTGAGCTTCGACCGCTAAATATTCATGAAGGATTTTATGTATGTGGCTCACACCGATGCGTAAGCTTGTTCGAATCTGCTAGTCCCTATCATGAGCCGCGTGGCATATACGGCGGAAACTTATTTGTACTCCTAATTTTAAATTTTACGTGCCTTAAAACACGATTAACACTATAGTCTCAAAATGTAAAAACACGACGAGAAAAAGTTTATTAGCAAAACAGTGTATCTACGTGCACTTACGTCCTTTTGTTGACAAGCGCAGTTTTTCGGGAATAACTTAAAAACGGTATTTCCGATTATGTTCAAAATTATTTTGTTGTAAGTATTTATTAAGCGTTACCTTTGCATTTTTTTCATATTTTTGTGATTGATGATTTAAAAAATAAAAGAGGGGGGCACAATTTATACTACTTTCGCAGCAATTGTTCCGAGATATTCACTTAATAAAAAATTGCTTAAAACTTTAAAGCGATTTTAAAAGAACTGTTAAAATATACGTCACGCGTTGATGTTATTAAAAAAAACTGAATACTCCAAATTTCATTCATATACATCTAGTAGTTTTTGAGTAAAATGCCTATGACATATGGACGGATGGACGGACATGACGAAACTTATAAGGTTTCTGTTTTTTCCATTTTGGCTACGGAACCCTAAAAAGCGTAGCGTGCTTTCTAGTTATTTTTTCATAATGACTATTTTTACAAATAGCTAGCCACTAAAAATTTAAAGTAAATGATATCAAACACCCCATGTTTTTTTTATGAGGGCAATTATTTTTTAGGTACTTTTATTTTTACTTTAAGTTTATTACAAATTCAAAATGTCTTTATTTCATAGGTTATCAAATAACACTTGAAATACGTCATAATTTTTTGCGTATTTACACTTTGCCGCTCGTTCGGAAGGTAGTTTTCCCTCTAGAACGAGTAAGAAACTTAGGCAAAAAACTACTCTTAAGTAGCCCTTTCCTAACTTTATCATCCACAGACAAAAGAAATACAAAACCATTAATGAACGAAACAGCCCGGTAAGAAGTCGAGCCGCCTATAACCAAGGATATTTATCTTGTAAATATTCGGAAGTTGTATGATACTCTTTTTACTGAGTGATTGCTAAATAATTCTCTTAAATTTATGTACGGGTAAATCTTGTATATCCACAGGGACCCTATTGAACATGCGCACACAGAGCCCTCTAAATGAATTTGTGACTTTGTATAGTCGACTAACGTGCAAACTCAGTGTGTTTTTAAACATTTCCAAACTTTTTTAAATAAAACAAATTTTCATAAGATTTAAAAAACTGAACCATACAGGACTACGACATCAGGACGTGTAGGGACTCAAGTGGGCACACTGAGATCGGAATTCATTAGGAGGCTAAGGGCGCTGGGTTCGTACCTCGCGTACCCTTATAAAAAAATCGTAATAGGACTATTGGACTATATCTTTACGTTCAATTATTGTACTTTCGCATTTTTCGGTTCACATTGCGATAAAAGCATGCTGTATTATTCTTTAGTTTTTTTTTTTAATTTAATCATCTTGTTATAATTACCCACGTACATTAATATAATCATAAAAAATCCACGAAGCGCTTACCTTTTGTAAAAGCTTAGGCCTGTTATCCAATTGTGCTGTTTCGTTTTCTGTTTTCTCATGATTGTTGTTATTTTTGTAAACATTTCTGAAAATTAAAATATTAAGTTATTCTATTGTGAATAGTAATAGAAAAAAATGTATTAAAAATTTAGTTACTTGTTACGTAACAGCGCCGGAGCAACCTTCTTGCGGAGGTTGGCGAGAGCCGCGAGCTCCTCACGTTTGCGCGACGGCGCCGGCGCACCGCTGAGGGTCACCAGAGGGGTGGGCGTCGCTGGTTGGTTACCTCGTGCTAGCAGTCTGGCGAGAAGAGTTGAGGAAAAAGTAGTGAGTAATTGTGTACACGTGACTTAATCGAAAATCTACGAATTAACGTGCCCAATGAACATTTTTAAGAATAATAAACTTATAAATACGTGCTGTCAAACAAAATTGTATATCTCATGTTCAAACACAACTGGGTGACGCTGGCTCTTCAAAAACATGTACCATCCTTTAATAGGCGCATACTATCTTAGATTTTTTTGTTTGAAAGAGTATGCTCCCTATAGTATTCCCGTAGTCACCAAGTCAGGAACTGATGATGGGGTCCCACGAAAATCGAGGGAAACCCTAAGACATTATAGGCATGTATAGTATGTTTGAGCTCTTTTTTAGTTCTTCAAGTTTTGCGTATGGTAGTTATCATCTCATGCTGCTGAGCTGATGGTGGAAGCCACAGCACTCCTTAACGGTTAGAAATTAAGCGTTAATACTGCGGTATATCGCCAAAACCTGCTCTTCAATGGCTATTAGTAGTACCTAGTATGCACCTAATTAAAATTAATTACTTATTAATCGACCTACATATTTTCATACATTTATATAATTCCATGACAATCGTAGCAGAAACACTTCAGAAATCTTAGCGATAACGGTAGAAACAGGGTGAATGAATTTAATGTGGAGATGAATGAGAATGTAATCTGTATGAATTGAAGAACTTCTATATTATAAAGAATGCGTATAATTTATATAACAATAATTTGGTAGTTGAACTCCAACAAAAATGTAAAGATCCTGGAATGACTACCAGTGAACGATAAATTCGGGACCAGAACTGCTTTTCCACTCGCTCCGTACCAAAGTAAAGGAGATGCCCGGACGATTTTATTAACTGTGGCCGAATCCACATGAAAAGTAGCTAAATGTATTATAAAGTTATAATAACTCGATAACTAAAAAATGTGAAATAAAATAAATAAAAACCGCCATCAAAAACCTAATTAAGCATTATTAAGCAGACTTCAAAAATAACTAATCAGTTGCTTTTGAAGTTGATTCCAGCTAAAGCAAGACAAAAGTATACGTTCTTTATAAAATTATATGTACTTTTTATTATATTATACTTTTAATAATTTCTATATAAAAGTGAATATGAAAAATTAAAAATTGAATCAAAAGAGACCTTTTTCTTCTTACAAAAGACACAACTGTGTAACATTTATCTTTAGCTGGAACCGACTCCACAAACAACTGATCGGTGTTTTTCAAGTCTCTTTAAAAACCTTTTTAAATAGGTTTATGAAAGTGGTTTTTGCCATTGCAATGCTTTCCAAAGGGTTTCGTTTTTTTTAGATATGGAATCATAAATATATGTTAAGATTAAGGGTAGGTATTTCTTCTGCAAATATATGTATATAAACTACGTTGTTGAATGAAGACAAATCTTATTTTTTAAGGCAACGGTGATAAAACAAATCCCATAATTATACCTGTCTTAAATATTGCTTAATATGCAATTATTTAGCTCAGCCCATTAAATCGTAATATAATGTAGGATAAACGTCGTCTATGAAGTTCCCCTTGCGCGGCAGTAGCCATAATCTTTTATTTTAAAACTTTTGACATTAAAAATAGTCGTTTCACGCAAAATTGCCTTAGGCGCGGGGTGCCCGCTCAAATGTTCTATTTATTGCAAACGGCGCCATGATGTGATAGATCCAATAAAATGTATGTATAGCGTAGATATGATTGTTGATAAATACGTTCTTTCATACATTTTGGTTTCTTATTTTGGTATCTAAAGTAATGGGGTAATAACAAGTCAAATTTAACGTAACACTGACAATGGAGACATAAGTTTATTCACTACACATAACCGAATACAATGACTGTCAGCGCGCGTGAGAACCGGATAACGTTGATGTTAATTCAAAATATATTTATCAGCGAACTGGTGTTATATTAACAAAATCTATAAATCCCTCTTGACGAGTCTATAATGTTTAAGGAAACAAACGAGTTCTGTAAAACAAAATGAAATAGATTTTCCTTTGAAGAATGATTTATGTGCAATTACTGAGTGTATTGTTATTATCAGTTGGTCATCCGAAAGAAATTTAAACGGGAAAAGTTGAAATATAATCGATCGCTATTGACTCTGTTTGCCCACAGCTTTATTTTCTGTAGATATTAATGATGTCTATGAAGCTGCAAACAGCTATGGACGTGTCGCTTCGATATCTCATTTCTCTGCAATCGGAATGCATGAATCAATACAAAAAATTAGATGTTTTTAGGCTTGTATTAATCTGAATTTTATCAATATCAATATTAATCCATTAGAATTGTATCGACTTCGTGTATTTTCTACGACACAACTTCAACAATTCAAATTCTTTTCAACTTTAAATTCCGCCCCAATATCAATGTCACGACCTAAAATCCAATCTTAACCACGATTCCGATGGTCATTGAAATCTAAAAATAAATACAATACATGTTCCTAAAATGCAACTGCCTCTACGTTAGAAGCTAATAAGATTTAATTTTTACACAACTCGAGAACATAAGAAAACGAATGAATGCTCACGTAACCAGACAGTTTTCCAATTCATACGTTGACAAAAAAACAATAAGTGATAGCAAATAGAATTTCAATTGGAAATAATGATATATACGCGTTGGTAAATCCGCTGTACTGCGAGAGCGTATAATATGCTTAGGTATGCTGATGTGTGGATAAGGGCGACACAAACTTACATTCAAAATAAAAGGTCTAAAGATTAATGTTTTCATGACCTTGTTTCCAGTCCGGCTTTTTAAAATTGAATTTTGTGAAATACGGAAGTAGGTATTAAGATCTCTAACTAGTTAAGGTAATTTCGTAAGTTTTACTATAAATAAAAAAATCCTGTACAGGAGTAAAATAGAAAAACAATAATAGCAAGAAAAGTCGCTGGATAATAAAAAATGATTAATTTTAAGCCTTCATCAATTTTTTGTATTTTCATGGCCAATAATATGGGTACATTAAGAAATTACATAATGAGGGTATGTACTTGGACTAACAAAATTATACCAAAGAGATGAAAAAAAAAAAACATACATACGTACATTTTAGTACTCCACGCCTGTCGTAACTCGTAACCTAGAAGAGTTGCATAGAAGATTCCGTACGTCCATACACGATCCTAGCACTCCCTAGCATCGCGTCTATGGAATGTCAGCGTGCTTTAAAACTTTTGCAAAAGATGCAATACTCCATTAGTAATATTTTCCGAAATATTAGAAACTACAATTTAACGGAAGTCTCCAACTTTCGACTATTTTAGGATATTTATCTACGTTTTAGCCAATGTTCTGTTTTTGTTATTAATCGAGCCGCAAGTGTGGAGGTATCTTCACGAGCTACATGTTCGAATAAGGCAATTTTTATTCATGTTTTGACAAACAATGCAATCTCACCGTTTCGACACGGGCGTCCTCTTGGACAGCAACGTGTACTCGTAGAGATTCGAACCGGACGGGTGGCTGTTGAAGACCGGCGCCGGCGGGTAGTAGGCCTCATCGTCCCGGTTGTTGTTCTCGCCGCAGTAGTTGTTCACCAGCGCGGACTTCAACGGCAGGAGCTCCACGTCGTCGTCCCGCGGCCGGTTCATCGCTGGGGCGTTCGCATCGTGCGCTATCCCGTGAGGTTCGGGACGCACTGCCGGCGCCCGCCGCCGCGCCCGCCGCCGCGCCCGCCGCCGCCGCCGACCCGTGACCTTGCTCTTACCGCATCCCGATACATATCCCGCTATAACAAGTGTTATTTCACACGCCGCCGTGAGGGGATGCGCCCGTCTTCGTTAGAAATATATGTAGAAAACTAGATAGCCCGGCGGACGATTTTCTGTCTTTTCTTGTGGATGACTTGCCCATTTAGTAACTAACGTGGATCAGCCAGCACGGACAAAGATTAATTGATTCCTGCGTCTATCGATCGATGTCAAATCCGGCGCCGGTCCCGCTTTTGATCCTGAACCCGGTAACGCTCTCGATTCTCTTCCGCGTCCCGCTTTTGACTCTGATTCCGCTACCAATCGCACTTCTGATTTGGACGAAGCCAGAAACGAATAATTCCTTCATCTTTTGTATTTCTATTCCAATGGAGCTCTTTGTTCTGATGCTGATCTCGCAATCAATTTTGACCCCGATCTCGTTTTCAAATTCGGTCTCGATCCTGGCTCTTGACTATCCCGTTTTAAATTCCGATACTGCTACCGATCTAAGTTTATGTAATGCTTTAGATGTAATATTTCAAATATTGAACCAATTTTAAGAATCGGTACAATATTTGAAATACGCAAAAGAAGTCGGATACAAAATCTAGTTTTTTTTTTTTGCAAAAACTTTCCTGTTCGCTTATACAACATATTGCCAGTTTCATAGTAATCATATGAATGGTCGACATACGCAAAAAAAAAAAAACGAAAAAAATACACCCATTAAAGATAGTCTATCCCTATACAAAATTTGGTTACAATCCGTTCAGCCTTTTCGGAGATTAACTCGTACAAATGAACAAACAGACACTTTATCGATATACGGTTAGAGTAAAAATTTAAAAATGATAAATTAAGATTAGATTAGGACATAATTTTACAACAATATCATATGTTACTATTTCACTTATCAGTGTAAATGGATAAATAAAAATATAATATTTCTTGTTCCAGGAAGTAATCTAGTACTTCTGTTCTGTTCGACTTTTTCGGGGAATAGTGCGGACAAACCCTTTACCGAATGGTAAGTAGCCTATCAAAATTAGAAATTCGAAACTAGCAAAAGACAACATCTACAAGACAATGCTAAAGCCAATTTGGAAATGTGACATACAACTATAAAGTACTGCTAGTATTTACAATGTAACGATAATGAAGAAAATGCAGAACAATATATTGAGACATATATCGAATACACCCTGGTTTCTTAAAAGAACCGAACTTAACGAAATCCTTTATGTGCCAAAATTAAAGATTAAATTTCTACTTACAGCGACAAATACAAGGCGAGACTAGACAAGCATCCGAACCAAGTTGCGGGGCAGCTAGCAATCCCAAAAATTATTAGTCGGTTAAAAAGAGACGAGACATAGTAGACAAGGATAGTCACTATGTAAAGTGATTTTACAAATAAAAGGGTTGTACAACATCAGAGGTAGCTCCCTACCAAAAGAGCACCATTATCACATCTGCTTATAACCAATAAGACTGTTTGAGAGATGAAATTATAATAAAAAAAATAATTAATTAATAATCATATGATTAAAAATAGATAAAAAAATTGATTGATGAGTTGTCAATTTTAAAGTCATGTAAAAGCATTTGCTCCGGCCCAGGTGACTAAGTCACGCCGTGGATCCGGGATTATGTCATCGCTTTAGGGACAATATTTAATAGTGCTGATTTAATAGCACCCAATGTACTTTAGTCCAACTTGGAAAGCTAGACGCCCAGAATCTGTTATAAGTAATTGTGGAAACCTACGCCTCTGTAGGAGGGGAATAAACAGCTAACAAAATTTGTTTCTTATTCGAAATCATTTTAAGCAGTAAACCTATTAGAGATTTATGTTGTGTATCAACTATGAAAAAAATTCATCATTTATTTTACTACTAGCCTTTGCCATGACATTGATTTAAATATTACAAAATTAGATGAAATGTGATTTAGATTTTAAATCTAGGTCTTCTTGGTCCCAAACTACCAAACTGTAAAAACTGCATCAAAATCCGTTCAGTTGTTTTGGCATGACGCCATAACGAGCAAACAGACTAACAAAAATTCTAAAAAGCATTGTTTTAAATACAGACTTGTCTAAACAGTCAATCTCAAATATTTTCTTCAAAAATATATCTAATGTATGAAAAAATGCATTCCCGTTACAATTTTATAAATAGATATGCTATATTTTCTTTAAATAGTAGATTAAATAGCATAAGATTTTATGCTATTAATGATAACCGAATCAGTTTTCGTATTTTGTTCTACAAGTAATTATTTTGTATAAAATAACTTGCCATGTACGTACACAACAATAGGAACTTAACATTTTTTTAAACACATTGAAAAGCGTTACGATGTAATTTTATAGATACTCTTATAGCGGTGTGCTTCACACTCCTATTTGAAATAATTAACTGTTAACTGTTAAAGTTAAAAACGAAACGCATCAAAATAAGTTGTTTTAACTTCACAATTGCCAGTTGACTAAGTTAGTTTTAGAAATATTGACATTTGTGACATCAAATTAATTACACAAATGCCAATATCTCGATTACCGACATTTTGACATGTTTACTTTTCAACTTTAACAGTTAACAATTAACAATTGCAAATGAGAGTTTGAAGCGCACTGCTATTAGAGCAACTTCTGTATAACTTAACACCCATTTAAATTTTGATTCCTTTATCGATGGAACTGCCAAATCAAACATTTGTTACGCGTTCAGTTTAGCATCAGTCTATTTCTTGCCCTTGGTCAGGAATTGAATGATGGCAGAACTGGCTGGCGGACGAGATGATACTGTCAGTCGAAATAAACCATCTCCCGCTTTGATGCACGATTTGTGTTGTATTAACAGCTGTCACTAAAAAAGAAAGAGTAGTATGGAAAGAATGCGCTAAATATTGATTACGAAAAGATTATATTTACTGTTATTTGAATCTGCTAGGAGAAACTGCCCGGAACACGGCGTTGTACTCCGTAAACTATTATCAGTACCTGGATGACCGAGCTTTGCTGGTTTTTTTTTTTTTTTGAAAATATATTTAGATACGAATTACATTCTGATAAAATATGAATAACATTTTTCGATCTATCGATATAATTATATTTTTATCATCACAGTTTTGCTTGGTCTTGCTTAACAACTTCATCTATTGTCAAGTAGCTTTAGTATTGCTATGTCGGTAAAACAGTTAGTTGCTCCCAATAACAGTTTTTCTCATAAAAAAGGAACTTGATAAAAAAAAACTTAAAAACTTGAAAAAATCAATCATATGAAATCGATTCGGTATCTTCTGGATTCGGGACCGCAACTGTGCTATTACAGTCTTGTCGATGGTGGCTAAATTTATCCTCGTATTCAAGTTTTAATCCATTGCCTGAAAACACGAATAAAACGAGGTTTTATAAAAACACGTTTTATAAAAATTAAACATAGCCAGATCTATTTATCGCCTCCGAAACCTCCTGTATTCTAAATTGACAATATAGCGTCTAGCATATCTCGGAAACGTCACGTCCGATCTGGTTGGGACCTATTACAAGATTTTTTGTACGTACGCTAAGCTTTCGCACGTTGTAAACGCAGAGATCGTCTATTCAATAGTTTCGAAGCTGTTGCCGTGCATAGGGAGATAGGTTTTTGCAACACAGCTCGGCCACCGTACGTCCTATTGGCACACATTAAGTTAGTAAAATCATACGGCATTATCATATCATTTGGTATACAAGAAATCACTCAGCCTAAGCAATTTAATTAGCACCGCGATGGCGCAAAATAGAAACACGAGGATGAAGGAAGGGTCGGTGAGCGCTATACCTGCGAGTTGCATCATTCGCAGACAATTCTGAGCGACATTGTTTCGTGCTTTGTACTGTGTATAACTTTAACGCTGTGCTAATGGTGATGGACGCGAGATTGATGAGATCAAATGACACAATCAGTCCTATATCATTCTCGTATTATCCATTTCGTAACTGAATAAACTATTAAAATACTTAAATCTCCGTTACTCTGGTCCATCATCCCGTCAATCAATCATCAGTCAACGCGTTACATGTTCAGTCTGATGTGAGTTCAATCATAATCATGAAAATGAACAGTCAGTTTCTGTTTTTAAGTTCTAATATGAATATGTAACGTCTGTCAATATCTGCCGTCCTTTGTATTGAATTTGATTTCTTTTTCACATCTGCATTTTTGTTGGAATCAGATAGGTAACTAAATTACACGAATTAGTTTGGAATCTGAAAATTCAATTCTTCAAATATCCCTATCATTTATTAAGCGGTTAGACAATGTACAAATTTGTAAACAGTGCCTATTAAAATATTGATTATATTCATTTATGCGCATGCGGACACTACAATCTTCGTTCAATTTGGATCTTAATTCAATCTTTGTGGTAATTCGCTTCCCCTTTACACTGCCGTACAAGATCTAGATGTAGAAGTAAGAAAAGAAAAGAACGCTCTCGACAAATTGTTATTTAAATATACAACAAACAATGTCGATAATAAACTAATAAATGTCGGAATAAAGTGAGGACTTATAATCGTTACAGGCATTATCAACTATATTTCATGTAATACATCATGTGAGATCTTCTATAAACACGGTCATTCGGCTTACAGTTCTGAAGAAAAGAGAGGAAAATGAATTGCACAGATTGAGGTGGCCTCGCTTGCGTTATTATAAAACTGGTTTTGGCTCATAATAAATAATGTAAAATTGATATCAATAAGTACGATTTAACGTGACGTAAAAATACCGCGACTCGATTCTCTTTCATCGTTTATTAATAATAAATACACTGAAACTAATTTATTGTTGATAAGTAAAAGTTTTACGTGGGTACCAACAACCTACACTCTTACGTCCAATTAATATGAACGTGAAAGCTATCAAATGACTCTCTCAATGCTAGGTATAGCGTCACTGCGTTCGTCACGCAACTTCCAGAATAATTTTCCTGGAATACAGGTTTCATGTATGCGCTGATTTAGCGTTGGTGATTATTTTTTGTTAATTGCACTTATCGCAATAAATATCCAGTCGGCATTGAAATGTTAATTTAGCCAGAAGATTGGAAAATGTATTTATGACAAAGTTTTAAACTATCTTTTGAATTAATTTGCATTTTTTAGGGTTCCGAGCCAAAATGGCAAAATCGGAACCCTTATAGTTTCGTTATGTCCGTCCGTCCGTCCGACTGTCCGTAGATCACAGGCATTTGACACAAAACCTATAAGATGTATGTGAAGCAATTTGGAGTACAGTGGTCTTGTATAAGCCGCTACTTAGTTTTGTGGTTAAATATACGTAAAAGAAGCTGAAAAGAAATTGAAAAAAGTGTAACAGTGTAATTTTTTTCATCTATTGTATAATGCATCAATTTGTAGTAACGGCTTCGGAACCCTACAGTGAGCATGAATCGACATGCTTTTAGCCGGTTTTTCTTTATATTTCTGTGAAGTTATTTCGAGGGGGAATGAAAGCTTTTAAAATAATTGTCATGAGATATATTTCACGTTGTATATGCTACGTTTTACGGTACGACTGTAAAACAGCAAAATATTAATTTACAATTGGACAAAGTAATACTCATACAATCAAAGCTTAACGAAAAATGACGCAAGGACAATGTACTAGATCCATTATTTTGTGCTTCCACTATTTCACTACATAATGACGTAGTAAGGCAATGGTAGAGTAGTACTTCTGTTTTCGCAGACCCATGGCTTGAAGAGAATGTTACTACTCTTCAAGTAAATTAGAAGTTTCTATTAAAATATTATTTTCATAATTTTCGAAAGATACTAACAATTTGTGTTATACTTATTTTTATCTGCTTGACAAGAATAATATCGAAATAGTGTTTTTCAAAAATATGTTGCACTTATACAATGATTTGTATCAATAATCTAAATCATTATAGGATTAAGACCACACAAGGTGAAATTTAAATTCATAGGGGTACGAGGGGCGGCTGATAAGTCCGCGGCCTAAGGCATTAAATGAAAGAAAAGTACGAGTATTTTATTTTAATTTTTCAATATAGTCTCCCTCAAGCGAAATACATTTTTCACATCTGGTGTATAACGCCTTCAAACCGCCCAAAAAATATTCCTTTTCTTTGCAGTCAAAATGACTTTCTACAGCCATCTTCATTTGATTGTCATCAGCAAATCTACGACCACGTAACTCCTTTTTTAAATTGGAAAAAAGGAAATAGTCGCCGGGAGCTAGATCTGGGCTGTAGGGTGGGTGGTCAATTTCCGAGAAGCCCGTGTCCTTCAGGGCCTGCCTCGAAACCCGCGCCGTGTGGACAGATGCATTGTCTTGTAAAAACAGCACTCCGCGCGATAACTTCCCACGTCGCTTCTGTACGACTGCTTCTCGTGCCTGAGCCAATAAATTCGCGTAATATTGGCCATTCATAGTAGTCCCCTTTGGCAAGTAATCAATTAGTAAAACACCTTCACTATCCCAAAAAATTGTCGCCATAAGCTTCGATGCCGACTTTTGAACCTTGAATTTCTTCGGCGGCCTTTCTCCTTTTTTCGTCCATTGCATGGACTCCTGTTTAGATTCCGGATCGTATTGACGAACCCAGGTTTCATCCACGGTTAAAATTCGGTCGCAAATTTCATCTATATTATCCCCGACTAACTCCAAAAAATCCTTACTTGTCTGAAGTCGCCGCTGCTTGTCAAACGGCGTTAGCATTTTTGGTACCCAACGCGCACTGATTTCTCTCATATTCATATTCTCATGTATAATTTCTCCAACTCGATCTTTACTAATCTGCAACTCTTCAGCTATCTGCCATAATTTTATTCTTTGGTCGGCCAGTACTAATTTTTCGATTTTTCGAACATTTTCCTCCGTCACTACCGTCACAGGACGCCCTGGACGAGGATCATCTTCACAGCTCTCTCGTCCTTGTTGAAATAAGCGAGCCCATTTTTTGACCATCGTATACGAAGGCGCAGATTCCTGAAGAACTGATACCATGTCTTCAAAAATTTGTTTGGGCGTTTTTCCTTTCTTTACGAAGGACTTTATTACGGCGCGATATTCAATATTACCGAGATTTGACGATTCGGCTGACATGATGACGTTTGTGCTTCGACAGATAATTTGTTAATACCTTTAATAACAAAAGGAAGCTATATTTATAGTAACAAGAAGTGTCGCAATTAGTGGTAATAGTTGTGAAATAATGAGTCATCGCTAAGTACCTTGGGCCGCGGACTTATCAGCCGCCCCTCGTAACTCTCGAAAGGTTAGCGTTAAAATTAAACTAAAACACTACGCTGAATAAAATTGATTTTATTCTTTCAAATCATACTTATATAAACGTCTTATATAAGCAATACATACCAAAGTTTCTTTTTTTAATTTCTTATAAATCAGATAATAAGAAAATATTAAAATTACTCTATTTATTATGTTATACAAAATAATGTTTCGCATTCGGTGAAATTTCCATTACTGGCAATATCATTTTATTTCTTAAGTTATTATTCTCGATTTAGTGACCTTGTTCCTCAATTTTTTGCATTTTGAACTAAACTAACTTTTAAAATGGCGTTTGCTTCTAAGTATGAGCAGTATGAAGTGTTTTGATGGCATATGTGTGTTTTAAAATGTCTACTCTTTTGTATATTACACTTTCGAGTTTGCCATACTCATCAACATATGTAAAAAGAATATTATTACAATAAATTAATTTGATGATAACTAAATAGCGAAATAAACTTGCAATGAGTCAATCATAGGTAATCTCCACATAAAAATGTATACAGGAAAATAATGAAAGTTACTACGATTTTAGTATTAATAATTTTTTTCACAAAAATAGCTAGCAAGAAGTGATATGAGGACGAAATCGATTGATCAATGCACATAATTAAACGATTTCTCCTAACAATAATATTTAAAAATGCTCATGTTTTTTTAACAGGCAATCATATTATTTTTTTAATTTTTCACTCTTGCAAGACTCATCTTCACTACGTATCCAAAAACATACACATATTGACATACAACATAATAAGTTGACTATTTTGTACATTAGTCACAGAACAATAATAATCGTCACGTAGCTATGAAAATCACTGCTTTTGAATATGTAGTTACATTATATTATTTCTAATAAGAACTTTAATAGGAACAGGAGAAAATCCTTTTTGTAGTAACAGAATTTCATAGCAAAATTTTGTAGCACATTAGAAATGGCTGAAAATGTTATCCGTGATTGTCTTAAATACAGACAGGATCCTGCCTGCTCCTAATTTAGTGCTTAGGCCTGCAGTCGCTAACCGTGGCTGTGGTATTCCAATCTATCGTCACACTCTCAGACGTTACCCTCGTCACCAACCCAGAGACGAGGTGTGAGGAACTCGCGGTAAGTACTAGCTATTTAGTTAAAAATATTTCTTCTGTTCTAAATATTGCATAATTTTCGTTTTTTAGCGGGCTATAGTTTAATTACAGCCTTTTATTATAAGAAATTACATTGGAAAAGTGAGTATAGTGGAATGAAATACTTGATGTTGTTAAAGAGACATATATACCTAATACTAGATATCGTATTTCATATGGTAATGTTTAATTACGAAATAATATTTATCTGGGTTCTATGTTTACATGACTTACAGCTAAAGATAAACATGAGGTAGTCTTATCTGACTATGATAATTATTTGTTATTGGTTACAAAGTTTTGAAGTAGGATAAATGCCTGGTCAAGTTTGTTAAAAAAAAATGTATATAATATTTTTTTTATATTCATTATCTTAATTTCTAATAGTACCGATTAATTACCTACCTATTTTTTTAGTCTACTATTATACAGATGAATTATAACTTTTTTCACTATCTCAGATTAAATAAAATTTAATTCTTTCAGCTTGTCAAAATGATGATTAAATTGCAATAATCACCAAAACTCAGTGCATCAAAGCTTAATTCATGTATCCATCTGTCTAAATCTTTGTTCTTTTTTTAATACAAACCATGTTTTCCCACCGTTTTTTAAATATGTATATACTTATATAATGTAGGTGTTATACTAATGTCGCTTGCACACTTAACGACGTTTCCGCTGCTCTGCCCGACGATAACTTCTTTCCGATTTCCGATTCACTGTGGATACAAAAAGACTTGAAAATGAACGCGCATTTTATTAACGAAAAATCTGTCAACGCAACGTTCAGCTTATGTAATATCAGTCAGTATTTATGCACAGTGTTAGTGTACGTTCAATATGAATGCAATATCGGTAGTAAAGTGCATGAATGTTAGCATCTAAGTTTCACTTTTCTTGTGGTTTGACGTCAAAGGTCACTGACACGCATTTGAATTAGTTACGTCTCAAAATAGTTAGGTACAGAAGGTCCGCTTCATGCAAAGGGCGCAATGCGCTGACGCACGTGCACCGCCGGCCGCACAAAGCAGTCTGGAACCACTGTGGTCGTGGCTGCCACAGGCGGCCACATCAAGGATACTATGTAATTAACGATTAAACGACTAAATAAGCGGAACTATTATAATTGCTTCGTATCGGGGCGCGGAAGTACCACTATGACTGGTGAATTTATATTTTTTTCGTTGGCCATTGACATAGAGACGTAATTATAATAAAAAAGTTAAAAATCTTTTATAACATTGATATTTGAACTCAGTTCCTCCAAATACTACGAGTGCGCCCAAATTGAATAAATGACTATAATAGAATGTATGGATTTGTTTTTCGCTCTTGTACTAAGTTCACCCGATTCTCCACATTTATAAATCCTTGATTGGCTCTCAATTGAAATACGCAATGCCAATATGGAACCCTTTTTATAACAAATATATAGACGGACTTGAAAGTACATAAAAAAGTATATTTATTTTACATGCATTTAAAATTTTTTCGTGGTCGTCTGCCATATAATTGTCTTTTAGATAAATATAACCTACTAAAACTGAAATACAGGCATCTACAGCTTGAAACAATGATGCTTTATGATTTGTGCCGTAATAAATATGATTGTATCTCACTTAACAACCAACTGTGTTACAGAGTTCCTTACTGAACACGTGGTCGTAGAGAACACCGGCTATTTGCAACTACTTCATGTCCTATAAATGCGGTGAACGTTCACCGCTCTGTCACCTGGTTGATTGGTAAAATAATCACTTTGCTTCTATCAACGTAATGGTTGTGCGCATTGGCATGTTTAAAGAATATACATTAGAAACCTTAAAAAAGTTTCCATCATGTAATTGTTATCTTATATTAGTTGTCTCTTCATTTTTTTTTTGTGTGTATCAATCACTTCACTATTGTTTCTTTTTTAGGGTTCTGTACCTCTAAAGAAAAAAACGGAACCCTTATAGCATCACTTTGTTGTCTGTCCGTCTGTCTGTCAAGACCCTTTTTCTCAGGAATCCTTAGAAGTTTTAAGCTGGAATTTATATCAAATACTCAGGTCTACTGTCCCTTGGAGCTGTGAAAAAATAAAATTTCTAAGCCAACACAATCAAAAGATGCAGCCGTTTATGCCGCAAATTTTCGACACTCGCAAGGGAATCAAAACCAACAGGGCACTTCCCGTGAATTCAGAATTTTGAAATTTGGTACGAAGGAACGTCTTATAGCACAGATAAAGGCAAAATTACAAAAACCATCAGTTTTTAGTTACATCATATAATATTAATATTTTTTAAAATCTTAAATTTACTATACCTTTCCTTATGAACGCGTAGAGGTATTGAATTGAAATTCATATCAAAGACTCGAGTCTATAATACCCATAAGCTGTAACAAAATCAAACTTCTACGTTAACACAATCAAAATAAAAAGCAATTTAAGCCACATATTTTGAAACTCTCAAGTACTCGCAAGGGAATCAAAACTTAAAGGGTACTTCCAGTCTACCGAGAATCTTGAAATTTGGTAGGAGCAATGTCTTATAGCACAGATAAAAGAAAAATTGCGATAACCTTAATTTTTTTGTTACATCACATAATAATTTGTTTTTAATAATTATAAACTTATTACCCTTTTCCTCATGAACACGTACAGGTACCAAGTTGAATTCATATCAAATACTTAGGTTTAATTGCCTTTAAGCTGTGAAAAAAAAATTATAAACGTAATTGTTTTATTGCAGAAAATTCAGAGCGGTAAAGTTTTGTGCGTTGTACTATAACTATTGTCATTCAAAATTAGATCTAAAGAAATTGAAAATAAGGACCTTATAAGACATTCACATTGATTTAAAATATCTCCTCTATTCTGGATTCTGGCACACAATGCAAATAATCATTTACATTTGTGTGAATTATTTGCCACGTATTGTAAACGTGTTCGAGGTTACAATTCTGTGCCTTTCTATTTCGATGTAGAAATTGAATAGGAATACTTGTTGTCTTTTTACGACAAGACAAGTGACGCGGTGCTATTGATTTACATATTGTATGTGTTTTGTGAGCGGTTCAATCAATTTGATATTGTCTCATCCGTTCGAGTTTAATCTAAAGTCGTTAACAAATTTCTAATACTAAGCTCGGCACCAAGCGAAGAAAAGAGAGAACGGAAGACATTTACCCCTTCGCAATATATTTATTGACATATTATAGTATATAGTACCTGTCCAACTCCAGTCTGGCTAAAGGTTGCACAAATACCGGCTGACTCTAGATTCCCGTCACTCCTAATCTAGATTAGAACCTGTATTCCCTCTCTATAATTAAGCTCCCGTCGGTGGATGCACCGACGTCCCGATGGGGACATTGGGACCTTTCAGTCATTGCGATTGACTGAAGATTGAGCGATGATGATGATGATGATGATGAAGTTGTAGGAATGGAAATACGTACATACAGGTCAAATACACAACTCTCCCTTCAAGCTTCGCTGCACTCGGGTAACAAAAACGAATTCCACAAAATTATTAATAATTCTTGTGAGTCATACACGTGAGATCGCTTTTGGGTTTACGTCATTCAACGTAATTTTGAATCTTAGATATGTACTAATTTGAACCGTGAGTCCAGGTCCCTATATTTTTTTTATAATTCTTTGAGTAAAATAAATCTGCTTTTTCATTTCATTTGTAAATATAATTTGAGAATTTTTTTTGAAGTAAGATTTCAGATTAATTATAAAGACAACTTTATTAAATGCGATATAATATTTATTTTTATGTAATACTAATAACAATAATAAAAATGAAAACGTCTATATTTTAGAATTGTCATTTTAAAATTAAATAATATTGTACACAGGGCCGGATTTAAATTTAGTGCCGCCCTTGGGCATTGTAAAAAATGCCGCCCCAACAATTAAATTTATTTGTATTATATATTTTAATAACGTAATAAAATATATTTTTATTCTTAGAATTATAACTTTTGCATTAAGGGCGACTCATTATTGTATTACGTTAATTTTTCTTCACAGGCAAACACGTCTAACTTTTTGAATCATTCAATTTTTAAAAAAATCATTGATAGATCATAGTTCATTTTTCGGAAAAACTAAATACTATTTTTTTTTAACATCAGAAAATAAAAAAACTGACATATTATTGTATTGAATCATCAAGAAAATACATTTATTACATTATTTTGATTATTAGTTTTAGCTGTGTTATTAGTTTTAGTAGTGCCAAAATCGTAATTTACAAAGTTTTGATTTTACAAGTAATGCATGAATTGAATTTCAGGAATTATCCATTAAGCACAAAATGATAAGATAAGAGAATTATTTAATTATATTTAACAATTTTGAAACCACAAAAAAAAATTTTTTTTTTCACTTTCCAAATTTCCGCCCTGGGCACTAGCCCCGACTGCCCCTATGTAAATTCAGCGCTGCCTGTACGTACAAATGCCGTAATTTTAAGATTTCTAAAAACATTTTTTGGTAGTCCACCATATTACTTTGGTATGCATTTTCTTTAAAAACATTATCATTAACATTAATTTGCAATTCCGATAAGTCCATAAGTTATTTCACAGATTATAATGTCTTTGCAAATACTAGAAAAGATAAATTACGATATGTATTACAATTTTTTATTTCGATGCTATAATGTAGTTTCTATAATGAAGCATGCGTTCAAAAAATCCACAAAACGATAATATATAAAGGTTTTCTTTCTCGCGTTTTGGCTCCATTTGAATGCATATAATCACATAGATGACAAGTTAATGTATAAGTATATGCCGATATAATATATTATATAAATTATGAATTACGTTTGTATGCATATCAGAATACGTACCATATGGTAGTCCTAAGGCAAAATAAATGACATTATATCCATTATTTGTAATATTTTCTAAAATACAGCAAGTATTTTAAAAAAGTATTTTTTTTATTTTATTATACCTTTTATTTGAATTGTTATGTATCTACCAAAAAGTAATATTTACTATTATCAATAACCTATAAGAACAATTTTAATTTTACACGTAACGATGAAGTTTATTAAATTAAAAATTAAATAAACGGGCGACTTATTGATTACAGCCTTTGTCATCTTTACTATTATTTTTTAATTTGTCTTTAGAGCAATAATTTAGAGTAAGTAGAAAATGAAATAACTACAATGTGATGTACATAAGCCAACTGATGGACAATACGAAATATAACATGTAAACATTCCTAAGTAATTAAATTACTAAAATGAAATGTCTATTTTTTAGTAGATTTCTAAAATCTATTCTACCTATTACTTCGAAAATCTGTTTAATAATTACTACCTTATAACTTTTGAGAAGATCATTTATAACAAAGAAGTAAAATGAAAACTCCTAATGTCGATCTGAAACATTCTGAACTTAATTTTTGAAGTGAAACTTCTAATGCGACTTCCAACAAGGTTGCGTTAAACGTTTAACGCTACCGTGAAGGGGAAATAGAAAGAGACAGAGGGAGAGTGAATGCGTGGCACTCGAACGCAGGCGCGTAGTATACCTGTTACAGGCCAACGCGAGCGTTAGCAACGAGTAGTGTCCAATATTCCAATGCAAGAGGGAGAGATAAAGAAAGATACACAAAGGTAGAAAGTAGGAGAGAAAGAGAGAGTGAGTTGGTAGATTTCGTCTCGCAATTGTTTTCGCAATTGTAACGTGCGACGAAAAACGCAATTTCTACCCCTTCTTATTTTCATTTCCACATTACGAAGTTTCACTTCTTTCGCGCGGAGGTACTCCAAGCATTATTTTTGTTTTTTAAACATGTACAAATGCTTTTTGAAACATATTTCAAAACGGAAGTAATATGAATTTGTTTCGCACAGAGCCAGTTGTTTAAACCAACTTAATTACAAACGATTGAATTTGATTGCACTGTTTTCCTACCAAAAACGTGATATAAATACCTATGATTTCTGAGCGATATAAATGTTAAGGATTTTTAGACCTTGAAACTATTTGCTGTAACTAGGTTGTCTTTAATACTTATAATAAAATAGTTCAGTTTATAAATCCAGATCTCTTTTAGTTTACGGTTCTTTCTATAGATTGACAAATACAACCTTATTCGCTGCAAACATATTATGACAGTTGTATTGTGCTGTCCATTTCATAGTCTAGTTAGCGTTGAGTAATTTGTTCGGATTTTTCCGATTTTCTTCATGGAAGTACTTGTAAGTACCTAAAGTTGTAAAAAATCGTATACATTATAACCTTCAAAGACGTTTCGAATTCCTATAAAATGTTTGTATTATATGTATCAGTATGATAAAACAAAATATTGTCGTTTATTCTTAGGAATTTTTAATTATCATTTAATCATTTTTATTTAAATTGACGATCATGATCACTAATTATAATGTCAAAAAATGTAACAACGGCATCTATAGGTGAAATAATTTAGTTTAATATATAAAATCTGGCTGTTTTTATTCAGTGTCGAGAAAATAATTTAAGGTTTAATTAAACTAAATATAACATTACTTAATGTGGGTACATTAGTACGTTACGAAATGTGTAGCAGATAAGCTAAATGTGTCTATTATTTTTTTTTTAATTCGTTTTATTTTAAGTTAAATTCTAAATTATAACTAAAACTTAAATGTATGTGTAATCTACAGGTTTTTGATAATTTTTTTCTCCTTGTTGCTATGATGTATACAGCTACATATGAATTTTATTAAAATAATTTTCTAAATAAAATATTGATACTGTTCCATTCACAATGTTTATAGCATATAATAGGTTTGCCTCTAATCCTTAATGTAATTGTTACAAATTGAAAATGATAAAATAAATTTTACAAAAAATAATAAAAGTTGCCTTTGAAAACCTATTTAAATGATTAGTTGTTTTTGGAATCAATTCCTGCTAAAGCAAGACAAAATATAAACTATATATATGAATATGAAACTTAAAATACCTATTGAGTCAAAAAGTTAAGAAGACAGAACTACGCCTGATTTATCTTTAGCAGGAACCAACTCCAAAAACAACTAATCACTTAAATACTTTTGAAATGGATTTTAATTTTTTTTTTTATTTTATATTACAATTATTTGTTAAATAAAATTACTCTTCCATTTAGAGCATGACAGGTTTGCTTATTATAGTCATTGTAATAAAATTGTTACAGATTGAAAACGATGCTGTTACAACTCTTAACAAATGTGAGACAGAAAATGCTCGTAAGCTTTATATATTTGATATAGCAACAAAACTACGATCTCCTGGCACATACGATATAGGAGGTACCTATGCAGAACACCCAGAATTTTGGTTCCTGTTCAAAACTTCTTTTTGCCCTGGTAAAAACTACCTATTGAGCCTTTTTGTGTGCCACAGAGTTCCAGGGTCCTTTCATATTGGAGTCAGCAGCACTAACAGTTTAACTTTCCGTAAAGCTACAGGTGTCTTAGAGAAATCGCGTCTTACTAGCAATTTGGCATGGTATATGTTTAAAAATGAACAAAAAGATACAAACTTTTATGTAAAAACATTTTGTTTCTCCGAGGGTGATGTAAAGTCCCTTGAACAGAGAATACTCTGCATTGCATTAAGAATAAAAGACAAAATGCCACTTAAACTACTACCAGATATCATCAAAAAGATTAAGCTACAGCACGACTTTGGTGAATTGCTTACGAAACCTGACAAGACTGATTTTGTGTTGATATCATCAAGCGGGAGCAAGTTTCCTACTCATAAGATTATATTGGTGGCACACAGCCCTGTACTCAGAGAGTCGATCAAGTCTACAACTTCATCATCTTTAGAGTTGGATATTACAGATGAAGATATGAAAGTTTTGTTGCAGTTCATGTACACTGGCACTATTAAAGACCTCGCTTCTCATGATGGTACCAAACTTCTTAATCTAGCTGAGAAATATGGATTGAAAACTATGTTTGCTTTAATGCAACATACCATAAGTGAGCAAATTAACATTAATAATGCTGTAGAAATTGCTGGAATTTCAGAAAAGTATAATTTAACACAGTTACAAGAGAATGTTTTTAATTTTATAAAGAATCATAATGAGGTGCTAGATAGTGAGGGATGGAAGAATTTAGATAATGTTGCCTTAACAAAGAAATTGTTGACATTTTTAATGAACCATGATAATACAATTTAGTGCATATATTATGTATTTGTAAGACATGCCTTGAAGAATGGATACATTTTTATTTTGATAATTTTAATTGTTATACTTATTTTTGACAGGTAAAGCTGAAACTCAAGTAAATGCATCACTCATAGATCGATTTTATGTATTTGTAAATAGATTTTTACATCTTCATACTGCTTTAGATGGACAATCATCACAAAGAAATCCTTTAAGAAACTTTTCATCTGTTAATTGTTTTGGTCGGTCGAGACACAGTAAAAGGTAAAAAGCTTGTGTATTGAATAGAAAACTTATTACATAACTTAAATATGTACTATAAAAACTTTTAAATTTTTGATATTTTGCACAATAATTGTCATTTTCAATGTAATTCCTGTTTTTATGTAATATTTTCTTTCAAGACATGTTTGCACAGCTGTGTTGTGGGACGTACCATACAGGTACCACATATTAATTTTTTTAAGTATACCTGTTTCTCTTCGATGTTATAGCAATATAGTATAATTCAGATTGTAGATATTTGTATTTTTCTATTCAATATATTTTATAAAAGATTCACATATTTTTATGTCATGCTTTCCTATGCAAAAAATAGGTTTTTTATCAGATTTGAAAAAGAAGAGACACAATTATAATTCTGTAGAAATTGCTGGAATATCAGAAAAGTATAATTTAACACAGTTACAAGAGATTGTTTTTAATTTTATAAAGAATCATGATGAGGTGCTAGATAGTGAGGGATGGAAGAATTTAGATAATGTTGCCTTAACAAAGAAATTGTTGACATTTTTAATGAACCATAATAATACAATTTAGTGCATATGTTATGTAAGAAAAAAAATCCTTTTGGAAATTGAAATTTTTTCAGTTTGTTCCTGTCTATTAGACTGCAGTAAAAGATAAAAGCTTGTATGTAATCAGTGGGGAATCTTTTAATATAACTTGAATATTGCATACAACTTTTTTATGTTTTATAAAATGTTTAATAATTATCATTTTAAGACATTTTCTATTTTTTGTTATATTTTCTTTTAAAAGATATCTTTACAAGGCTGTGTTACAGTAGAAAAGTACCATATAGATACAACATATTAAACATTTGTTAAAATATATCTATTTATTGTGGACGTTGCAGCAATGTAGAACAATTTGAATTTCATATACCTTTTTTTATTTAATGTAATTTGCACAAGCTTAATGCTTTATAACTAATTGAATGTGATATTAGCTTTAGAAAAATTTTGAAGAATAAAACCATATATGTGTATACCTATGTACTCACATAAGAAGTTACACTTCTTTGGTTTAACAAAAGAAAAGTAAATCCAAAAAGTTCATCCCGCATGCCAGTACTTTATTTTTGTGAAAACAAGTGTATAAAATTGATTAATTTTTTATGTGTCTGTACATAGAATAATTAATATACCAGTAATAATCAAACTATATGTTAAATAATAATATGTATGGTAAACAAATAAAAATAATATACACTGACAATTAACTTTATCACTAATATTCACAATAAATATCATTCACCATGTATAAAATTAACAAACATACATGTATGTATTTTATTCATACTGATATGAAACATGTGTCTTTGCCATTCCAAAATTGGAACAGTAGGAAAGTATGCTACTGTATCTACTAATTACTTGCAAAGAAAAGGTACGTAAAGGTTTTATTTTAAAAAATGGTTTTTTAAAATTATGCAAAATCATATTTATTTAAAAAATGTGTAAAAAATTATTCAAAAGCATACAAAGAATAATATTTTGCTTAGAATGAAAAACGGGAAAACGTTTTTGGTGTAAAGGAACATTGTACTTTTTAATTTCATTGTGGTATTTAGGTGGCACCTTGCACAGTGGCTTTATAATTTTTTTTTATATAATGTGTCTTACCATCTTATCTTATGCTAGTAGGAGTAGGAACCCTATTGACAACTACTAGGAAGCAGATTATTGGTAGTCGAAGCAGAGCTAACAGGTAAAGATTTTTTCTAAAGGTATGTTGCTACAATGTTTCTTGTAAAAGATGAATAATCATAAGAATAATTTTGTGCAACTGGAGATAATTTATGTTATTGAAAAACATTAATTAGTAACATAAGTAGCTTGGTAGTACTATCTTTTCAGATGAATTGAAATTCCGTAACATCCTACATTATGGTCCACCCTACCTATATCTTATAATTTACATTGTGGTCGATAAACATCCTTCTTTTTACTGGTCACAATAACGTTTGACTATTTCGATAGACTCCACACTGCTTTCTGTATGCATAATTATACTGGGTATCTGTTCAGGTATATCTTTGTCTGTATTTTTGTGACTAAAGACATTTTTTGTAGTGGAGACGGTATCACTGCGGACGTGCCAGCTGTCCATTGCATGTGAACCATTTGAGATGTCTTCGGCTAAATCTATTCCTATCTGGGCTTATACTTTCGCCCGAACTTGAACCACCTCCAACAGTTGGTTGAAAATTATATTAGTTAGGGGATTCCTAATCACCATCATATCTCTACTTCCATAATTCTTCACGGGTGTTGTGTATATGTCAGACGGATGTATTATCCGCAGGCAATGCATAATCGTCTTCTTCTATATGTAAAATATGTTTAATTTACCGACAATCCGAAACAAAAAAAATGAAATTATTGAATAAAATTAATACACATATGTATAAACTTTTACACATATTTTACATTGGTATATTATTCTGATAATGGAATGCTGTGTTTAGGAGAGATAAAAATACATAAAAAACTTTAATTTCAGTTTTATTCTGATCATTTGTAAACCAACGTCTTAAGTTTGAGAAAAATATTATTTGTTGTATTTACAATTCATAATGTAGATTTTGCGACGAGACACTTTCACTAAAATCTTCGCCAAACGACGTAACATAAATCTCCCACCAAATCATAAATTACAATCTGATTTGACAACTGCCTAATGTTACCAAAACCATTTTACACTTAATAAACTTATTCTACATGACCAACAACTTCATCTAAATAATTTTTAATGTAATTTATATGAAATTATGATTACTTCTTCTCTAAGTACGTTTTGTAAGTCGGTTACTCATATTACTCTTTAATTTGTAAAAACAACTTAGATCTTATATTTTTTCCTTTAACTTCGTTATTTGCACTACTGCCATGAATATTTTTCACATTTCCAATAGTAAACATTTGCCTTACGGACAGGGAGACGCTTGACTAACAAAAATTGGCACTTTGAAATTTAATGATTCGCAAACGGATCCCTAAATCAAAAAATGGTTTTCACAGACGCGCAATGTTTCTGAATGAGCAATCCAACGATACCCCATATCATATCAGGCGAGAATAAAAAATCCCCATCATGTGTAGGGGAGGTACTATAAAATATTTTTTAATATCATACATATTAAATGTTACGTATTATTAAGTAGAAATCAGATGTCAAAGTGACGATATACATTTGCTCTCGTTCATGGGTGTACCCAGCTTCTAGCTTAGGGGGGAGGCAAGTCTGATTTTTTAGGTCAGATTGTGTAAACGGGATGTAATATATTGTAGAACATACAATTTCCAGGGGTGGGCAGCTGCTCCCTCTCTGGGTACGCCCATGCTGTCTTCACATCTTATTTTTTTTTTTGAAAATTGGAAAGATAAACAACATTTAATTACAATTAAATATTAGATAGATTAACATCACTTTTGTGTACTATTTCATTTTCTGAGCTGTCTCAAATTTCAAACATATAGCAATGGTAGTGATGGAGAAAAACCGTAGCGCCATACAAATAGATCAACAAGCACACACCGAAGCCTTCGTACCTACTATTTTTTTTTCATTAACGTATTTTTAATTTTTATCACAAAACAACATTAATAAATATGTAATAAAAAATAGTATAATGAACGACCACAATTTCATGCAAAAGTAAAACAAAAAACAAGTATCTACATTATTTAATGACATTATACAAACCTCGACCGTTTATGATGAAAGGCAATTTGTTGCTCACTTGATACGAATGGAGTGAGCAAAAAATTGTCGGAAAGATTAAAAGGTTCCGTTCCACGGTTGTCCAGTTACTTTTTTTTGATATAAAATATACCAAAAACATATTAAATTAAATCTATTCTTAATAAATTTCTGAATACGTTAAATAATTTGCAAAATTGAACACGAAAAAATGTTATTAAATATATATCTAATATTTACAAGAAATTGCAATTTGAAAGCCTGCAAAAGCAATATAGGAATAAATTGTACTATTATACGTCAGCAATATATATTTATATGATTCTCAAGAATTATAAATATAATATTACAACACGGATCCGTGCTAATAATTTGCACAAAATATTTATAACTATTATTTTTTTGACAGTATAGGTACAAATTATAACGATGGTTTTGGACCTACTACTTACATTTGTCGCTGACTTCGCGTATTTTTACTATTAGAAATTTACTATTATACTACTACACCGATTCCAAAAATTCTTTCATTCATCGAAAGCTACACTCCGAATAATGTAGCCTATATTTTATACTGACTAGCATTTCCCCCGCCTTCGTCCAAATGACCGATAGCGGAGACTATATTGAAAGCAATGCGGTGAGCAGAATTAAGAGCTGAAACCTGCATCAAGATTAAAAATGTAACCAAGATCAAATTGGAGTATGGCACCGGGAGTAAAGTCAATAGCGTGACTGGAATCGTAATCCAGATTAGTACCATAATCGAAATTGGAAGCCTGTCCGAGATGTAAATTAAATATCGATCGATGAAGGAAATACGTTCTATCTCCGAGCGTGCGAAGCCCCTGACTAAAAGCTAGTTTTTAATAACTTTTCAATGATTTTTATTTTTTCTCTTGTATGTATATATATGAGTGTTTACATATATGTTTTAATTAATTAATTTAATAAAATAAAATCAGCAATTTGTTAACCACTGACTTATAGTGCAAGCAACTATCCATTAAATGATACAAACTTCATATGCAATATTCATATGCTTATTGTAATAATATACATTATTATTGATATAAATACTCACGACCTGAATTTGTAAATTTTGAAATATATATGCATTTTAATATACACTAATAATAAATAGAATTTACATATTTTGTACTTAACATTGAATAAAATGTATATAAATTTGTACACGTCATAATTTATTATTATATTTATAATTTTTTATATATTATTATCTTACTTTTGATGATTAATAAATAAACACTAATTGCAGTAAATAAATAAAAATTTGTACTTAAATTAAATCGACATCTTGTCAACTTTACGGATTTTCTAAATGATATTAATAATTCAAATGTAGTAGTAATATGTGATACAGTGAAGAACTTTTAATTTTTTTAACAATATAATGATACAATAAATAATAATATTTGTGTGTATGCCTTTGTTTTTGTACCTTTGATAAATTTTCTTAAAATAATAGAAGGAAATATTTAAATTAATGTGACTAATAAAATATTTTATGCACAAGAATTTAACAAACTAAAACCATAAGAAAAAAGATTTTAATTAACAAACGAAAACATTACGACCGCTAACGTTTAAAATGCTAAATGGTACTAAATACCGATCACAGTGAAATGATTATCCTACAATTCGTACGTCCTAAACGTAAGAAGATTAGTGAAAATGACGTCAATTTATTTTATTACAAAGTAACCTTTGCAACGAAACCATTAAAATAAATTTTAAAAAAGAGTAGGAATTCTAGTAAAATATTTTGTTAGTCTAATTTCCATTTTAAGACGTAGTGCATTATTTGTTAATTTAACTACAAAGAAAATTAGCGATGATCGTTGCCATGTTCAGTTAAATAATGAATTGCCAGTGTTTATTGATTGTGAAATGTTGCCAAATTAGCGCTTTTGATTAAATGGTATTATGACATAATAAGCGATTTTTCAAAAAATAATTTTGCTATATTTTCGCGACTTTTTAATTTGGTTGTTATCTTTTTTAAATATGATATTCCTTGTAATTATATCGTGACTTTGTAAAAGTGTTATATTTTTGTCAAGATTATTGTTTCTCGTCAGGATTATTCTTTTTTTTTTTATTGTGTCTATTGTATGGTCTCTCTCTGTGCCAATGAAATGAACTTTATGTTCTGAATCCACAAAATTTATTTTTGGTCGGCATTATATAGAAAAATATGGGGATTTTCACATCTCACTATTAAATAATAGGTCGGAACACTTCTGCAAAAACTATATTACTTTTTTTTTTTATTTCATTGTTTACCACCATAGATTAGAATAAAACGAACCGAAAATTAAAAAATATACTTTTAAGCATCAAAATGGTCGGTAGGCATAGGTGAAATCAATGTCATTCCAACTATATGATGTTTTTGACACAATTTTTTAGGATTCTGAGACAAAATGACAAAAACGGAACCCTTATAGTTTCGTTCTATCCGTCCGTCCATTCGTATGTCCCAGAAATTTATAGTATAAGTGTCTTGTATAAGCCGCTACTTAATTTTGTAGTTAAAAAACATTAATAAATATTGTTATGGGGCTCACTCCATACATGTAAAAGAAGCTAAAAAAATATTTTTTAAGCAAACGTCTACTTGTGATATATACTTCAACAGTTCTTTTAAAAACACTATAGGGTTTCTAAAGAATTTTGGGGATTAAGTTTTAATGATTACGTTTTAATTGTTTTAAATGAAATACGACATTGAGTAATTTAGGAAATAATCGCTCCGAAAGTTGCAAAAATTGTATCCCTTTCTATTTTCTAAACCATATGTCCAAAAAATTTGAAAAAAATGAATAAGGTAACGTTTTGAGTTGTTGCCGAAAAACTGCGCTTTTCAACAAAAGGACGTAAGTGCTATAAACATACGCTCTTTTCCTGGTATACTTTAGTTTACACTACTTTAAAACATACCTACTTGGTTCTCTAATTATAGACGACTAAAGTGCTTATACCCATAATGTGAGGGAAACATGGAAAAAATGTAAACATAGTTTTTTGATAATAAATAGATTATCAGAAGTCTCCGTTACTCTAACTGGGTTTTAGGTGTATATACAATTATTTGGAATGAAGGAAACAATTTTTAATCGCATTTGGTGCTTAAGCGAATAATATATAGGAATAGAGCAATGTCCTTTGTTCACAATGTATTCCGTCATTTCGGAGATTAGCCCCAACAAACAAAGAGACATTTAACTTATATAAACTTTGTTCGTATTAATTTTGAATTATTTTTTGATGTAGAAATACATTCTAAAAACTTTAAGAACTTTTTACCTATGATTACACCATAAAAACTAAGTGCAAAAATTGTCGATAGTTTTAATAAGGGACATCATTACAGCGGTGTGCTTCAAACTCCCCTTTGAAATAATTAAATGTTAATTGTCAAAAGTTAAAAAGTAAACACTTCTTAACTTTACAATTGGCAGTTGACTAAATTAATCATGAAGATATAGACATTTGTGACATTAAATTAATGTCATTAAATTAAATTCATGTAATATTTTGACATGTTTAGTTTTTAACTTTAACAGTTAGCAGTTAACTATTGCAAACAAGATTTTGAAGCTCACCGCTGTTAAACTTTCTTTATAAATAGGGAGAGTGTATAATCTTTGTTAGGGGCGCGTTTATCAATTATATTACAATAGTCCGATAGAAATAAATTTGGAAAGGCTAATAATTCAGGAGTGAATGTTTTCTTTTGTAACTTGTAAAGTACACCGTTTTTGAATATCTTACATACTTTTCTAACAGATTTTGCCGTTGCCCTAAACAGAATCAAAGGTTTTTTCAAATCTAACCACAGCTCCAGTTGGAAAAATTCTAGAGAATTTCATAAATACATCTATGTTGCTAGATGTTAGATAACTCCATACTCTCATTTAATAATAGAATTAGACAATGTGAATAATAATTAATATACAAAAAGGTGGTAATTTATTCCATCATTATGGAAAATAAACTTAGGTTATCTTTTTCAAAATGTGGGAGTCACTTGTACATAAAGGAATGTAACATAACAAAATCTAGCACATTAATCAATATATGTGGGAGCTGGAAGCGTTTGAACGTTCCAGTATTTAGAGATGTCGCGAGAATAAATTCTAAGTTTTGTGAGTAGGTACATGTTGTAGCAGTGACTCTATTATATCACGTATTAAAATATGTAACTGATTTAACTATACGATAATATAGAAATCTTATTTCCATAAATTATGCTATCAACTCGCCGAGTGTAGCGACTTGTGTTCGGTTTTTGCGCGGTGTAATATCATACTATATAAATAGCGATTTTTTAAAAATACCTTGTATGTTTTTATGAAGCGACTTATACTTATTGAGTACTATGCACTTAGGTATAAGTCAGGTTTAATTAATTAGATATTGAATCAACAAACATAAAGATTAAACGAGTTGAATAAAGTTTAATCTGAGTTGGAATCTATACTAATATTATAAATGCAAAAGTGTTTTTGTCTACCTACCCCTGGAACAACTGAACCAATTTTAAAATTCTTTTGCTAATAGGAAGACTGTGACTAATATAGGCCATATTGTATTTTGGTAAAAAAAAAATTAGTTCAGGTAGAATATATGAGATGGTGGATGAGCAGATATGATAAAAAATTTGCTTGGTAGGAAGTCTAATACAACTTACAAATCTTTGCTACTGTGAAGTTAGCCAAGCGTCACATGGGCATAAAATAGGAACACGGGAGAGAAGAAAAGGAGGTCAGGTAGCGTCTGCATATTGAATCATTACATTCGCAGACAATTCGAGCGGCAAAGTTTCGTGGGTTGCACTGTCAGCAAGTCGTGAAAAAATGTCCAGGACAGAGGAAAAAAGATGAAGTCGACAACATAATTGACAGAAAAGGAAGTTTACTGCAGTCTACGATCATGTTGTTGAAACCAGGAACAGAACATATTAATAAAACTACATGTTAAATAAATTTCTACATTTATTAATCTTTGTGGTGAATTATGTCATGATACAATAATCTCTAAAACAGTAAATATCTTTAAAATAAAACACGCACGATCAAACATAAAATATTAGTAATGAAGTGATAAAACGGTTTCAATAAGAAAATCATAGATCGGCGTAATTCTTGTGGCATACAAAGACAAATTAGAAAATAAAATAACTATTTATTATAATTCTTAGATGACCTATTTTTAGATGACTCTACTTATGTAATACGAAACATATTAGAACATGGTGTAATTAAACAATACACAAACTAATGATGGTACAAAGCACTTCTTTATGAAAACCTACCGTCGAAATTATTTTAAGCCTATTGTGAAAATACTGAACAACCATCCATCTCTCAAGTTAATTTAATTTTTTTGCAACACTAACACATATTTCTGTTTATGTATTTTAATAGTGCTCTATAATTATTTGTATTATCCGTCTTAGTTTAACAAGTGACTTATACCTTTGGTTGCTATGCATACAGGTTGAATTCAATCAATAACTGCAAAAGCTTGGAAATTTGGATAAAGCTCAAATAACCTGGAATCTCTTAAGTCAAATTAATTTTTATAGGAGATGTGATTTCAATCAAATCATCAATTTCTATTAATTCTGGTTCAGGCTCCATCTCTGATGCGCTGCAGTATTTTTTTTTTTTTGATGTTTCTCGTTTTCAATCAAATCATTTATTTCTACTAATTTTTATTTTGGATTCATCTCCTCGGTCAAACGTAACCCTTGATCACTGTCATCTACAGAGGTTTCATTTTGGTCACCGTTTCTCAACAATCTATCAATATTTAAATCAACTTCTTCATCGGCATCAATTTCATTTATGTGCAGTTTTTCACCATTACATATTTTATCTGTACAGTTTATACACAATACAGTGCAATCCAAACCAGCCTTAGTACACGTACATTTTGTTTTGCAAGTCGTTTTACACCTAAACGATATGACTTTCATTATCTCTTCCGGGGCCGCATGATCTAGCGTTGTTATAGGAAATAAATTAAAATTGTCCCTTTTCCAGCCCCAATTTTCGAGGTTCAGATCATTTCCTAACCAACGTTGTACTTGCCAGAAAACGCGAAAAGAATGCTGGTTAATTGCAGATTTAGTGAGCGGAAAGCACGCCAGATCTGTTTTATTTTTTAATAAGGATTGACCAAATTTTTTGTATCGTAGAAAATATAAGTCGTCGGATACGTTCCCACCATAAAGTACGCATAAAAATATTTCTCCCGCTTTAGCCTTAACATTTGCGTATGCCTTTGGGTCATTGAATACATCAACTATTTTCCGTATATCTCCTCTTTTTTTTTATAATATATTGTATTATTTTTTACCTTGTTTAGAAAGTGCAGAAGTGGTATCACATCCTCTTATAGCATGTATAAACAAAACAAAAGTGTAATGTCGTCATCGCCAAAATTCTTTGCATTAAAAAGTGCATAGTTTATTTTGCCTGGTTTAAGCATATACAACTTAAGATGGTCTTTTACGGATAATATAACTAAAAGATCTACATCCCTACCTACTATGATAATATGTTTATATTTTTCAGATTGTGATATAAAATGAGTTGTTGAAATTATCAAAGTATCTGCATCATCAGGACTTTGACAGGTTTTAATATCGACTTTGTGGAAATATTCTTTAAAAAGAGAAGTTAATCTTATTTTGTTATTATCATTAGATAAAAATTTATCTTGGCAAATGGAAACTAATGTATTTTCACCAAAAATTTCTGGATAATTTTTTTTCTTTGAGCGTGTCTTTGCGTTTAACATATTTTGCACTTGTATTATTATACCCGTTAAATATTATGCAACGCAATTAATATAATGCTTTTGACGTAATTAGACGTGTTGTTGGCAGATTTTACCAAAGTTGCACCTTTTTTTTTGTTTCTGCGACGAGGAGGAGGTAAAAATGTCTATCCTGCACACCCTCGCGCCCGTACGCGTGGGTAGTGTGGGACTGAAACCACTAAAAATTCCTCCTGAAAGTGAAGTAGTGGGTCGGCTATGCTATTTAGTCGGTTGAGACGAGTCAGATGACAAGTCAGACGACTTTGATAGCTTCACCGAGTGCAGCCGGACGGCACATGAGTGCCGACGGCGCGTGATGCCATGGACGACGCCTGGTGGAAGTCGTCTCGGCATAGGATGTCGCAGGAAACCGTCAGGTGGTCCTTCCTCCTGCCCGGCCGGAGGCGGTTAGCGGCGGCCGGGTGGAGTAAAGGGAGCTTAGGTCGATGACCTGACCAACGGATAGACCTACTCTAAGTCAGTCATGCGTGTCGTTGACGTCATTTCAACTGCCGCTGTAAGAGCGTCAGGTGGATCGGTAAGTACGTTTCGTGGCCTACGGATAAGGTGGGTGGGATGCGGCGGTTGATAGTCAACCGCCGCATCCGGTTGATAGTCAGCAAAAAGGTGCAACTTTACCATAGTAGTAAAGTTGCACCTTTTTGCTATATAACTTTGTGCATTAAATAACCACCATCAATAACGTAAATTTTATTTCTTCTGCTGTGATATCATCCATATTTTATAAGGGCTTGAACATATCATACAAACTAGACTTTCTATTCTAGCGTTATACCGTTATTATCAAACAGAACCGATGGATATGGAGCTAATTCATAAGTGAGGTAGTGCTTTAATTCATCTTGAGATTTTTCATGTAACAAATTCTTTTGAATATTAAATCAGCTTGCACAGGCACTTTTGTTTCATCAACACTTACACCAGTATTGACAGTAGCCAGAGATTGTACTACTTCTTTCCTAGAAAAAATAACTTTACCAAACTAGTTTACCTCCTTCTGTTTCATAATTTTCTTATGTACTGCATAAGCTTCGTTAGGGTTGGTTTTGCAAGTTCCAATGATATCCGTGCTTAATGATGTTATGTAATTTGTTTTTATAAATGGTTCATGTTCTTTAAGCCACATTACAAGTTTTTCTAGATCCCTGTTATGTCTGTTTACTCTCGCTCTAGTACCGTCTTTGTGAGTTATGCTGCTGTTATTATTAGTAGTGAAACAAAATTTTTCCATATTTTCCATTATACTATGTAATATTGGCAGTCCAAGAACCCACTTAGCTGTGTACTATCTGTAATAACCCTTCCACGAGCTAAGCCCCCAAGACTTTCCGTAGAACGCATCAAACTTTGTCAATAGTCAAATCTGTCCATGTTCCTGCAAAAGGTCGTTCAGTTCGATAAGCCGTTAAATGTTTGACAAAATTTTGACATTCTAGTCTCGTCATTATATTTTTCATGTTTTCCATTTCATGAAGGTATAAGGTTGCTGATTTCGCGTAATGTAAATGACCTGCAGCGTAAAAATATGGAAGCATTTGCTTAACCGTGAGTAAATGTAAGTTCCAATCGTCAGATCTCTCAGCTTTTATAAAGTTTATGATTAGTACTGTCATTCTAAAATATATTATCTACAATTTAGCAATTGGGGATTTCAATTCAATTTTGTCCAAATAGAAATGGAATTTTTCGAAAATTATTTTCATATAACTAACATCAGTAAGTGCACTCCCATTAAACATTTCATGAAGTACAAAATCTAATTTGATCCTTTCTTCTAAAGTAATATCAATATCTTTAATAATAATATGACAAAGAGTAACGTTTGTCAGTGAGTGTGCTACACGGCCCGTTCATAATAACGACCTTCAATCGTTTTGTTAATAGAGCGTACTGCATATAATGTAGACCACAATTCGTTTGAACCGCTGCTATTCATTGTAAAGCTTACTGCTCCCATAAACGACATGAGCAAATAAAACCCTCCTAGTCTAAGAATTATTTTTTTTGCATTTTGAGCTCTTTGGAAGCCTTCACGATGTTCTGAGTTTTCATGTATATCGGCTGATCAAAAGTCACAATACATGGCTCTACATTATTTTGAGAACTCCGATTTGCTGCATAATCAAGAGCACTTAAAATTGTATTTAAGTCCGAAGCAGGTGCGTTAATAAACGGGAGAGATACAACATCGGTCAGTTGTTCTTTTTTAACTTCTTGATTTTTTGATTGCGCCATGAAAGTTTGCCATCCAGGTACATCCGGTAATCTTTGCGATTTTCCATAGAAACAAATAAGAATTGCAGAACTTATTACAGCATCTGAAATGGTATCTTGCCCCTTTTTCTTTTAAATTTATGTCTTTTATTCGATTGTAAATCTGGAAAATAAACATTTTTTTAACACTGTTGTTTAACTAGTATACTATTAATTCAATACGGATGTTCCCTACGAGATCTTTGCATTGGTTAGAAAGATTATTAAGACAGAAGACGAAGGTTTACACTAAATGATAGGATTCATTTTATCTTTTTCTAACAAAAACACAAAGCTCACAGACGACTAAAAGTTATGAAACTAACTAACTACACTTTTTTTTGTAATGAAAAACTTCTTTAGTACCGTTGTAGTTTGAAAGTCGATGAAAGCGTCACTAAAAAGAGACTAACACACACACGCACGCACGCATGCATGCACGCACGCGTGCTCGCGAAGTTTGAATAATAAAATGTAAATTAATTTTAAACTTAGTGCTAATGTTACAATAAATAAACTCTGTAATTATCTCAATCCTATTACTGCATACGTCTCTTTATCGCACTTCAGTTTTCTGAAAGTTTCACTTCTACCGCGTGTGAAGTGCATACATATATTTTTTAATTATCATTCAATAGCTAATGATGCTATCGAAGGTCATTCGTTCATAGCAATTTCTAATCTTACCTGGTGATAATAGATACGTTAGAGATAATAATCTACACTGTGCAAAAAATATCAACTTGTGCTTTTGGAGATAGTGTAGAATACACATTTTTCCACAAAACATTACATTTAGAAACAATACCATACACATTGTTACGAAATAGCCATATCGAAGCTTCAAGGATTGAGAAGGTATGAAAAGTAAACACACAGAAAAACATAAGGTATATACATATATGTTTATACGAATATATGAAGAGAAGCAAATATATAAAAAGGCGACACTGTTTACTCGTCTCTCATGAGGGCAGGAAATAGATCATAGCCATGAATTAGGTAAGTATATAGATTATATATAGATATATACATAATTTAATTTAATAAGTCACACAATCATATAAAAAGCTGTTTTTAGTCATTATAAAATATTAAGTAGCAAGTGTTTATTCTTCAAATCCTTTATAACTAAAGCATACCTTTTCACTTCAGTCGTCATGATGATTAAACGCTCTCCGAAGTAGTATATCTTGAGTATGACTCTTTGTTACTTTACTCACTACATTTCTATTTTCTTGTAATTTCTTTTTTTCTCGTTCAATAAAATTGTCGCTAGCTTGATCACAAAAATGCACAAATTTTTAAAATCAAATTCTGCTTTGGAGTCATATTTATCTTGGATTTTTCTTTTTAAAGCAGCTATTCAATATTTTCTGTGCAAACGTATATTAAGCAAATTTTCCAAGAACAAATGTTTATTGTCTTTTCTTTGGAGACTGAAAGAAAAAAGCTTTTTGTTTCCTTTTTCTTTAACTATTACAATATCAGAATTAAAAAACTTATTACATATTAAACACTTTTTGCGAGAACTCATCGTTTCTCAACTTTTTGTGAAAACAGATAAATAAATCGCAGCACAACAAAAATACGTAATGCGCGTACTTATGTTTATACATAAATAAAATAATTGCCTGAGAGGCGCGAATGCAAGTCGTCGCTACACGCATTTTTCGATCTGTGCACCCCGCGCCTCACATCTTTCGCGGGCACGAAATGTAGCGAGCACGCGGCGAGTTGATAGCATAATTCATGGAAGTAAGATTTCCGGATAATCGCATGGTCAAATTTGACGCAGGCTATAATGGAGTCACTGCTACGACATGTACCTTCCCAAAAACTTAGAATTTATTCTCGGCCTCTGTAAATACTAGAACGTTCAAACGCTTCCAGCTCCCACACACATTGATTAATGTGCTAGATTTTGTTATGTTACATTCCTTTATGTATAAATGACTCCCACATTTTGAAAAAGGTAACTTAAATTTATTTTCCATAATGATGGAACAATTACTACCTTTTTCTACATTTATTATCATTCACATTGTTTAATTCTGTTATAAAATGAGAATATGGAGTCATCCAACACCTAGTAATATAGATATGTTTATGAAATGCATTAGAATTTTTTCCAACTAGAGCTGTGGTTAGATTTGAGAAAACCTTTGATTCTGTCTTGGGCAACGCCGAAATCTGTTAAAAAAGTATGTAAGAGATTCAAAAACGATGTACTTTACAAGTTACAAAGGAAAAAAAAAATCCGTTCGGAATTAGTCCGAGATTTAGCTTAAATTAATCGTATTTTTATCGGATTACTATTCATTTTTGTTTCATTACAGATGTCTTAAGAAAAACAAGTCCAAATAGTAGTGTGTTGCTATTTCATCACCCTCTATGCTATTTTCCTTACTCTGAGATATTATTGTCTGTGGTGATGGTGAAATGTGTCATCCTTATATTCATAGACCAATATTGGTCATCCCTTAGAATTTAAGGCACTCTTCCGTCCTTTTTTAGTAGTCGATTGTAGTGTCGCTAGCGTTATAATTGCGTTTCTTAAAAGTTTTTGAACATTTAATTTGTATTTCGTATTGGCGTAAACCGTGTTTACGCGTAGAAAAATTTATGGAAATGGCTGAAAACGATTTCGACGACGAAATTTTTGCAAGGCATAGGCACATGATCCCAGATTTTGTAATGCCTAGACGTGAAGGCGCCGGCCGTGGTAGAATTATTCGAGGCCATGGCCATCATCGTAGACCTCAGCCTCGCCGCCAACCCAGAAACGAGAGAACCTCTGAGGACTTCATTATTGAAAACGATGCTGTTACAACTCTTAACAAATGTGAGACAGAAAATGCTCGTAAGCTTTATATATTTGATATAGCAACAAAACTACGATCTCCTGGCACATACGATATAGGAGGTACCTATGCAGAACACCCAGAATTTTGGTTCCTGTTCAAAACTTCTTTTTGCCCTGGTAAAAATTACCTATTGAGCCTTTTCGTGTGCCACAGAGTTCCAGGACCCTTTTATATTGGTGTTAGCAGCACTAACAGTTTAACTTTCCGTAAAGCTACAGATGTTGGTGAGAAATCATGTCTTACTAGCAATCTGGCTTGGCATATGTTTAAGAATGAGCAAAAGGACACTTATTTCTATATAAAAACATTTTGTTTTTCGGAGGATGATATAAAGTCCCTTGAAGATAAAAGACTCTGCATTGCGTTAAGAATAAAAGACAAAATGCCACTTAAACTACTACCAGATATCATCAAAAAGATTAAGCTACAGCACGACTTTGGTGAATTGCTTACGAAACCTGACAAGACTGATTTTGTGTTGATATCATCAAGCGGGAGCAAGTTTCCTACTCATAAGATTATATTGGTGGCACACAGCCCTGTACTCAGAGAGTTGATCAAGTCTACAACTTCATCATCTTTAGAGTTGGATATTACAGATGAAGATATGACAGTTTTGTTGCAGTTCATGTACACTGGCACTATTAAAGACCTCGCTTCTCATGATGGTACCAAACTTCTTAATCTAGCTGAGAAATATGGATTGAAAACTATGTTTGCTTTGATGCAACATACCATAAGTGAGCAAATTAACATTAATAATGCTGTAGAAATTGCTGGAATTTCAGAAAAGTATAATTTAACACAGTTACAAGAGAATGTTTTTAATTTTATAAAGAATCATAATGAGGTGCTAGATAGTGAGGGATGGAAGAATTTAGATAATGTTGCCTTAACAAAGAAATTGTTGACATTTTTAATGAACCATAATAATACAATTTAGTGCATATATTATGTATTTGTAAGACATGCCTTGAAGAATGGATACATTTTTATTTTGATAATATTAATTGTTATACTTATTTTTAACAGGTAAAGCTGAAACTCAAGTAAATGCATCACTCATAGATCGATTTTATGTATTTGTAAATAGATTTTTACATCTTCATACTGCTTTAGATGAACAATCATCACAAAGAAATCCTTTAAGAAATTTTTCATCTGTTAATTGTTTTGGTCGGTCGAGACACAGTAAAAGGTAAAAAGCTTGTGTATTGAATAGAAAACTTATTACATAACTTAAATATGTACTATAAAAACTTTTTAATTTTTGATATTTTGCATAATAATTGTCATTTTCGATGTAATTCCTGTTTTTATGTAATATTTTCTTTTAAGACATATTTGCACAGCTGTGTTGTGGGACGTACCATACAGGTACCACCCATTAATTTTTTTTAAGTATACCTGTGTCTCTTCGATGTTATAGCAATGTAGTATAATTCAGATTGTAGATATTTGTATTTTTCTATTCAATATATTTTATAAAAGATTCACATATTTTTATGTCATGCTTTCCTATGCAAAAAATAGGTTTTTTATCAGATTTGAAAAAGAAAAGACACAATTATAAATCAATTGTGATATTAGCTTCTGAAATTTTATATCAGCTTTTCATAGTAAAAATAAAGAGAAGTTCAAGTGAGACTTGTGCCTGAAATCCTCACAATATAAATTTATTATGCTTCTGATATGAAGGAAAATCTCAATCATTTCAAATAATCAATAAGTTAAAATTTCAATAAATCATAGTAACAATAAATAAATCAATAAATAAGTTTAAATTTCTCCGATATATCAGTATACATCACAGATCATAATCCAACAACAAATGTGAGGTTGCAATTGCAAAAAACATATGGTAAAACTACAAATTCACGTTTATGGGATTTTTCCCTTTACTTATGCTGTGATAATGTAATTTTTGTTAATGTCAATTCTAGGTCAATAGGAAACACATTAAAAATTTAATGAAGCAGTTTATAAGTGTGAAAATATGGCTGTATTTTTTAATTGCATCAACTTATAAGCCTGACTTTATTACATCTCCTTGGGACTAGACTAGACTATTTTGTATCATTTCAACTTGTTAACTAAATCTATACCTGAGAAAAAAGTCTTGACAGACAGACTGTGGTGATCCTATGACGGTCATTTTAAGTACAGTAGATAGCTGCATAATACAGTGATAGTATAGCGATTAGTATGCTTGTTTACCTTGTGCTGCTAAAAGACGTGGATTTGAATGCTAATGGCCTATTGCACCTGCAGATGTAACATATGAATTCACAATTGCTTTCACAGTAAAGTAAAACATTGTCAAAAATCTGAATGGTCAAAAACATACACCGGGATCTCCAAAGATATGTGTACACTACAGAAGTGTGTGAAATTCCCATCACACATTAGAACAGTGGCGAGAACTATGATCTAATACCATCTATTTCATGATGGTCCATATATACCAGCAGTGAGAAGTTATGTAGGTTATATTACTGCAAGAAAGTTTTAATTAAATTTTGATGTCATTTCTGTATTACTCATGCGTTTGTAGGTAGGAGTGTAAAGTTTATATTCTTTTTTTTTCAAGAAGGTCCATATATACCAGCAGTGAGAAGTTATGTAGGTTATATTACTGCAAGAAAGTTTTAATTAAATTTTGATGTCATTTCTGTATTACTCATGCGTTTGTAGGTAGGAGTGTAAAGTTTATATTCTTTTTTTTTCAAGAAGGTCCATATATACCAGCAGTGAGAAGTTATGTAGGTTATATTACTGCAAGAAAGTTTTAATTAAATTTTGATGTCATTTCTGTATTACTCATGCGTTTGTAGGTAGGAGTGTAAAGTTTATATTCTTTTTTTTTCAAGAAGGTCCATATATACCATCAGTGAGAAGTTATGTAGGTTATATTACTGCAAGAAAATTTTAATTTAATTTTGATATCATTTCTGTATTACTCATACTTTTGTAAGTAGGAGTGTAATGTTTATACTCTTTTTTTTTAATTTGAAAATTTTACTTGGAATTGAAACATTTTGGATGTTATGTCTGTTAAAAAATATTTCGTAAGTGAAATTAATTTATTTTTGTAAACAGTGATACTATTTTTAGTGGAATGATATTGATGTAATATTTATAATAAATTCTGTAAAAAAAAAATGGGCTTTGCTCTTCTATGAGAATTAACATTTGTTTTTTGTATTCAATGTTTTCAACTTTCAGATGTATTCCAGTCTATGTTTTTATAACTATTGTACATTATAAAGGCCACAAAATAGCATTAAATGCTGCCAACAATTTTAATAGTCAGCTGGAGAAGGCTTGTAATTTTTAATTACTATTAATTATAGCTGTTACTATTTATTGTAAGGACAATTTTTAATATGACATTTATTAAAAAAAGTTAATATAACAATCGTCTTGTATTTCATTTCTTTACCTTTTTCGGTAGAAAGTACAAAAAAATAATTGTTGAGTGGCATATTTAATAGTCTTTCCAACACCTATAGTGGTTTGACAATTCTAGGAATCAATGCATTTATAAGATGAAAAAGTAATCTATTCCATCAGAATCTACTTTAAATTTTGTCTTATTTTCGAGGGGCAAACGACTGACCGAGCCATTAGAGAGTATATAGTCATCCCTGTCCATGGACACTAACCCCCGAAGTTAACAGCGTGTTGCTGGCCTTTTAAGCAGGTATAGGATACCTGATGGATGGAGATTGGGTTAATGGAAGAGGAAGTGGGTTATCGGAACTCTCACTGGAAGAAATACAACAGCAAAAGCTGTTACTTCGAATCTGCATTCTGTGAAACTATGGCATCTCGTAAAGCTGGCCCATTTACACAGTGTAGCCAAGTTTACCGCAGAGTGGCTCAACCACATTGATTACGAAATTTCGCTGGAACCGTCCTTAAACATTTCCACATTATTAAATGCAGATATTTTGTATTAGGTTGTAGCGATCTTAGTTATGTAAATGTGTAGTCTGAGGAGTGGTAGTGTAATATTTAAAAATAGTATTACTAAAACTAATTACTTAAATAAATAATTATTAGTAGGTATTGTGATTGACTGGTATGTTTATTTTGAAAAAATTTCAATGTCTTCATAAAACAGATTTAGTCTTTATTATAACTACAAATACTAGTAATAAATAAATTAATATTTTTTTTGTTAACATATTATCAGAAGTGTTAGAACTTGATTTTAGTTGATCTAGCTGATCTTTTTTTACTACATTTATAGAGACAAAAATTAATATACTTTTCAATCTCAACAATTTCTATTAAAAGGAACTTACGATTAAATGTCAAGTTGTTCAACTATATGACTCTCGAGATTATTTCGTATATATACATTACATGAATAATACGTTAATATGATAACAAAACCGTGTGTAACTATCATCTGCCATTATGAGCTAATCCGAATTAATACGTTCTACTACCCATCAATACGATTCTAGTAGGAATTATTTGTGCCATGGGCCGTCGCAAAGTAGAAGTTTAATGGTCCTCTTTACCATGGTTCACAATCGCTAATCACGTATTGCCACAACTATCCACACGCTATCAATCTTTCTTTAGATGTTTGTTTAAAAGTTCACCCTACATACATTATCGTTACGATGTAATTAAAACCAAAAAAAATCGTGCGTGTACTTAAGTACGCGTGTGAGAAGTTATACTTCTTTGGCATCATTAAAAATAGTTTTTAATTGCATGCAAATAATTAAATTAATAAATAATTAATTAATTTAATAATAAATTAAAAAATTAAATTTAAGTTTATTCATTTTTTAAATATTTATTATTTTCTTAATTTAATATTCACTTTTTATTTTAATCAATATTTCTTCATTTATTTTTATAAGTATTTATTATTTATTCAATTTAATAATAAATATTAAAAATTAATATTTTAATTTGATATTCGATTTTAATTTTTATCACAATTTTTTTATTAAATGTTTTATTAAATTTTTGGAACGAAGTTCCTTACGGCGGGCTTGGAGGAGATAGGGATTTTGCTGCGCGATCGAACTGAAAAAAATGTGATAGTAAAACCGTAAGAAAAAGTCCGTGGAATAAAACCGTTAAATGAGACGTGCGCAGGCGCGACAGTCGTATACACAAGCGAGTAGTGTATAATACCTTTCTTTCTCCCTCTTTCTTTCGTTCTCTCATCCCTCTCTCTATTACCACTCCACCCCGCCAATGCATAGTATATACTCATGAATTCATGGACAAGCACGTGGCTAATATTCACATTATAGATACATTAATACTCGTGAGTAGTCACGTTTATTTTCATATAATTTCAAATCGTCAAATCAATAATAAATATAGTAACAATGGCAAGTGAACTAACAAGTGACTTGAATGCAATTGACAGTGATAATAGTGGAAATTATTCTATTTCTATGTAATTTTGTGTTGTCAAACAAAAATAAAGAGACATATTTTGTTATTTTAGTTGATAATTTGAATTACGATTTTTTTTTTTATTTTACGTAATTTATTTTATTTCCTAAAATACTGAATTTCCTAAATACTTTCCTGTACTTAAATAAAAACTAATCAGCAAAATTTAAGAGAAAAATCAAGAAAACCTACATAAAATTGAGCACAATTTTTTTTTTTGCAAATTCGATTCTACATTAGCCGAAGGAACTTCGTTCCTACCTGGTGTCCCACGACACCATTCGTTTTTTTTTCTTTATTTTGTAAATATTAAATCACTAATAATTATTATATTATATAATTATATTGTAATTTATATCAATAAATAATACATACTGATAGGTAACCGTAATTATATTGGAGCATTTAAAAAAGTATGTAAGTACAATTTTTTTCACTAATAATTACGAATAGTAAAAACTTGGCTCATGAGAGGATCGAACCCGCGACCTTCGCGTTATTAGCACGACGCTTTAACCAACTGAGCTAATGGACCATTGAGATGTCGTACGATAAACCTATATATATATATATATATATCAAAAAACCTGTTAATTTTGTGTTACACTGATGCGCGCGCATCTTGAAATTTCACAATTTTTTTCATAATGCGCCTATAAAAGTATAACTTCAAAAAAAAATCATCGATAACCATTACTCGTTATCGTGGGCTACTGATCTCCATCATAACTTTTATACAATATTATGGTCATTAGTTACTTATTATGAACGATCATAAAGTGGAAGTACAATAGCGCCTTCAGAACTAGCGATCAGGTACGGGCGCGCAATCCGCGAACATCGCCGTTTACGACTGGTACACTGGTACACCTCGACATCTTTCGTGGTCATGGAGGCGTGCGATTGGCAATCATCGCCGTTCAAGTTCGCACGATCGCCTTTGTTTATTTACCACGACGCAAATGTCGAAAACGCGCGTGTCTTATTATTTATAGCCACCTCGGTGATTTACTTTATAAATACATTTAACTATTTTTAATCGAATTAATAATTTTTTATAAAGCCTAAATTTTATCTACTTAAAATCTTAATAAGTGGATGCTTGTATGTTTTTAACTTATGTAATTTATGCTTAAGGTTAAAATCAATATTCCACGCCACGGTCATGATAATAAAAATTATCTCTTTACGGCAAAAGCTTTAGAAAATAATTGGGTACTAAGACGACGAGACGTATGCCCTTGTGGATGCGCAATAGCGAATACAGGCAAGTCTGTTTAACTTGTGTCCGAAAAACTAATAACGTCTCGCATATAGCATCTCGTTTATATTCACTGACGATTATGAACGAATATCACACTATCATGCACGCTGACATTTGCCTGTGATTGTCGAACATGTGGAGGTATACACTTGCAAAAAAGTACACTACAACGCACGAAATTCTACCGCTGTGAAGTTAGTTGCGAAACCGTCGCAATGACGTAAAATAGGCACGCGGGAGAGAAGGAAGAGTCGATGAGCGTTAAACCTGCGCATTGTATCATTCGCAGGCAAATCAGAGCGGTAAAGTTTCGTGCATTCTATTGTATACTCTATGCCTTTCAAATAACTCAATGATGCCTTTATGTTTTGTAGTGTAGTATGTTCTGTAATGTTTTGTTCTGTGTGTAGTATTGCATGTCAAACGAGGAAAATGAGTAATCCATTATATTATTCTTTCCTGTGAAAATTAGTCTCTATTCGTAGTGTACCTAAAAGTACGTTTAAACGTGAGAAGAAATTTTTGTAAAAACCATTTTTGGCGAAGCCATATCATTCGAAATTACGAAAAAGTGTTGTTTTTTAGGAACGAATCCATATTTGTCTACGATTCTATTTGAGAAAATTAATTTTCACAATACGTATTATACTAAAGCAGTAACGGTTCTAACTCATTAACTTCAACACTAAACATTTCCAAGAAAGTTCTGTGAACAAAATGGATGAAAGAGGAGATGCCGAGAAATTGCTGGTGGTACAAGGTCATGATCGCTGCCAAACTTACGATGCAAAATGGCTCTGCCTAGAAAATGTCTATCAGAAAATGTATCGGCCTAACATGTATGACATTGGTGGTACCTATATTGGCGATGTCGCTGACTACTGGTTTATGTTTGTGACAGATAGACTTAGTGATATGTTTCTCCTTCACTTATTTATTTGTAACCGATCAGAATCATCTTTTCAAATCGGACTCAGTTATGACAACACTCTAATTTTGGACAAAAAGTCGGATAATGTTTATTTATCAGATTTCCATAAAACACATCAATTTGCTAATATGTCTGAGAATTCATACACATATGTTACATCATATAATTTCTCAGAATTAGATGTTGAATGTCTCAAGAACAAAAAACTAAATATCTCTGTTAAGTTTTTCTCAAAGTCTGTGAAAGGTCTTAGCCAAGACATATTGGACGAAGTTAAATCAGGTCATGACTTTGGAGCTCTTTTAGATGATCCCATATGCTCAGACTTCACTATAGAATCTGCTGATGAACACAAATTTCAAGTTCATAAGGTCATACTTGCTGCTCATAGTGATGTATTCAAAGCCATGCTTAAAGAAGAAACTGCTGAAAGTCAGAATAGCTATGTGAAGCTAGTAGACGTCTATGGAGATGATCTTCGTTGTATTTTGCAGTTCATTTATACAGGCACTGTAAAGGACATAATGGAATGCAATTGTAGCAATTTACTAATGTTGGCTGATAAATATGATTTGCGTGGCCTAGTATTACTCGTTGAACATGCATTGGTTCAGCAAATGACAGTTGATACTGCTGCTGAAATATTGATGATAGCCGATTTGTACAATTCAGATTTCTTGAAAACTTCTGTCATGAAATTCATAAAAAAGAACCCAGCAGTTTTAAAAACTAGTACTTGGGATGAAGTAAATGCCTCATTAGTGCGTGAGGTTTGTAATTATTTAGTACCAACGGAGGAATGAAATTATATGATAATAACTTTTATGATTTCAATTGTAAATTGCATTTAACTCTGTATAAATATTTAAGTGTTATTTACTAATATCTGTTTTTTAGCATTAAAAAATGTGAATGCATATTTTATTTTAAATGAAAAAAGAAATATATATTCTATTAACAATAACAAGTTCAATTTTTAAACTTATCTATTGCAGAATAAGTTCCTGTACACTATATGTTTTATGTTTGGATTTATTATGTACCACTACAAAAGAAAACATATATTATTAATATGCACCCTCCTGAAAATAATTGTTCCTGTGCCCTTGGTAATCATATAAATTTGCAAACCTTTGTATTTAGGATGTTTGGTGCCATGTACATGTATTTATTAGGGTTGTATTGTGATATTTTTTCTATTCTACTTTGAGAATTTTACTGTTAACTGTCAAGAAAAACATATGTTTGTATATTGTTGAATCTATTTGATAGTTGATTAAAATCATGAGTAATTTGGTTGTTTTAAAACCTATTTTATTTTTAATGTGAATAACCCATAATCACTAAATGTTGAAATTTATTGTAAACATCTTGGATCATGATGTTTGTAGGTTTGTAGAGATTACTTGTATGTTATCCAATGTAAATTCTAACCCGTATTGATACCTTGATGCACTTAGCATTAATCAATTCTTTAAAAATGAAAGAACCCAGTTTTAATACCAAATAATAAAAGCATGTGTTATTATGGAGGGAAGAAAAGATTGAGAGGTAGAAGGGAAAGAGAGAGAGAGAAGGATTTAGACAAAATGAATTAATAATGGGAATAGGGTCAAGAACAGGATTGGCAGTGGGATCGGAATCAGGGTTATGATCAAGGTTTTAAAAAAGATCAAAATCTTGAACGAGAGTATTGAAAAGAAGTTTCTTCTAGCATGTTATGCTCAGGTGCTACAAGTTATAAGAAAAGACTAATCATGACCAAAAATGCTGACACTATAGTGTATGCTAGGTTTAGGTATACTTCTCGATCTCTATGTCTCCTTGCATTATTTTTTTTTAGAATTTTCACAATTAAAAAAAATGTTTAAATACAATTTATATGAATTTCTTACCATTTATTCACTTATATTACTGTTTATTTAATTATTTTCAAATATTTTAATTAATGTCATTGTTATTATTAAATTCATAAAATACATATAGCAAAAGGAACTTCACCGGGTGTCCTGAAGACACACGAGTTTTTATCCTTTTTAGCTGTGGCACTAACCTCAGTGCCACAGGTAAAAGCTGATTATGATACAACAACAAAGATAAAATGATCACCTTTAATACTTAATATTGTTGGATTAAATATAAATTAAATGTTAAAATCTACTGAGAACAATTGCTTAAAACGATTTTCATATTAGTTGAGTTATATAATCAATTTACCAATAGAAATAAGTGACTACCCTTCCCACCTCACCTCAAAGGGCGGCGCGGGGACAGGAGGCGACGCCAACTACACAAATCTAGCGCATATCGTTAATCATTAGTTGCATGAATAATTGTCTGTGTGCCGCTCGAGTTAAAATCATTATTTCGTATTTGTCGTTGGACTGATATACATAATACTGTCACTAAACACGACGTTTGGATACATATTTGACGAGGTATTTTACAGCTGTGTTGTTTTTGTTGGATCTGATAATTTTTTTGTAAAATCAGAGATTTATTTTGATTTTTTTGTTTTCACAGAAATAAAAATAATTTTATCAATATTTGTAACAATAGTTTAACGTGTCTTTGGCGCGACATTATATAGTGAAACCGTTTTTTATGGGATTTCATTTGTTTTTGTAAAGAACAAATTTTTTCTAAAAAATAAGTTATATAGTTTATGTGAAATAATACAAACGCAAGGAAATTTTATAAAAATTAAGTTTCAAAAAATAAAAAGAAAATGCAAGAATTCGCCATTGCATAATAATATGTTTCCTTTTAACAAAAGTAAAAAAAAAATATTGTTATTATATTCTCAATTATAAATAATTACATATTTATTAAATATCATTAGAACTAAAGCATTAAAATATTATAAATTTATGTAATATTAACAATGAAAATAATATTAATCTAATTAATTTCTGTTGCGCAATTTGTTATGTTATTTATTCTTTTAAGAGCAAGGGGCCCTTAAGTTTCTTACACGTGTCTTTTATAACTTTTTCTCAAAAGTCCCAAATGTCATGTGGCCACCGTGTTTCTGGAATTACTCAACCACTTTATGATTTACCAGGCCTCGACTACAATACCCTTTTGTATTAGTCATAAACTTAACTTTCCCTTTTTTTGTTGTAACAATGATAAATAACAAAGAATAAAGATTGAATAATCAACTTAAGAATTTCTGACAATTTCAACTAAAACTACCATTTCAAGCTTTTCATTTAAGAATCAATATCAATAAATCATTTGAATATTTTAATCCGCACCACGCGCTAAGAAGTAGCCCCATCTATCAGAGCATACGAACTACACTAGTAACCTCGTTAGGTTAGCAATAGATATCCATGACACTTAGCTTACTCACATACTACAACGGGAAAAGTTTTAATCTGAACACAGCGTGAATTTCTAGTAATTTTGGAACATTATCGTTCCAGTTACAATCTAGATAGAAAGAAAAAATTATAAACAGTGATTCTCACAAGCATACGACTTACTTAATTCATCAGAATTAATTTCAATATATAAATAGATAAAATTTCGATTTTTGTTAATTGCATTTCTGCGTGAATTCTGTCATTTTCATAATTCAATATCTAGCCTTACATTTAAATAACCTATGCCTGTATGTCACTTTAAAATTATGAGAAAAAGCTGTTTCTTGCATCGGAACAATAAACCGAAAAATATTATAGAGAAAGTAAACTCATAACTCTTAATTAATGTTTCAATAGATTATTTGGGATGCTGAAGCAAAGATAAATATCAATAATACCTAGAGAGAATAGAAAAAATTATAAGCACCAGGCATATTTATTCACCAGGAAATTTATTTTTATCACATGAATATTTGTAACTGTGTTGTGTGACAGATATCGTGGGTATTGAGACAAATTAAACAAAAAAGTCTGTCTATGAATTATTTAATACACAATATTTGTCTCATATTTATTGTATTGTCCTTTGCAGAAGCTAAGAAAAGAGAAAAAGTAATTTTATTAAAACATTGCATGTTCAAAAAATATAAAATTAAGCTAGGCTTACTTCTGAAATAATACATATATTTTGTCTAGTATTTTTTTATTTCAACCCATTGAAATGTAATATACGTACGTACGTATATTATATTTCAATGGGTGGTAATATACGTAACGTAGTAATAATAACTCAATGATTCAACCGGCCCTTTTCCGCTTCGGATTTTGTTTATGTAACTATGATAAAAAAATATATATTTCAGATTATAATAATAATAACTAAAGGAAACGTTAAAAAAACCTACTTTTTATCATTATTTTCACTCTGGAATGTATTATTACCATACGATATTTGATAAGTTTTTCGTGCTTGTTGTAATCGACAATGTCATTTAATAAATCCAACAAACGTTGAGCATCTTTAGTAATTCCTGAGTTCTCTTTCTGTTTTGAAGTAACAGCCATTTTGAAATAGTCCAGAACTGAAACCAAAAACTATTTTTAGTAAAAAGTAACACGTAATTCTAGAGATACTGCATATTCATAAAATTTTCCGATTCTTGGTGAATTAAGTTATATCTTTAAGTAATAGAAATCAATTATATGGATTGTTTTGTATAAAAAAAACTTACCCGTTTTTGATTTATAAAGATTGCAATCAACTGAACCAAAAATAATCGCCTTATTCGCTCCGACTTCAACTCATATACTCACAAAAATTGTGAGTATATTTACCGTCAGTGGATCTGTGATCGATCATGAAGTTCCGACTTCTTACGCGGAGCTCGCGTCTTATAGAAAATTACATACGACTTGTCGGGTGTGAAGTTATAAAACCTGCCGCTTCTGGCGCTAGCCCAGTTGGCCTCGAAGCGAATAAACTCAAATAAAATATCGAAGTTCAGTGTTGCAGCTTTTCTTTTAATTAATTTTTGCGCAGAAAACGAAAAATTATCTAATGTCATTCTTAATGGATTGTTTACTTATAAGTAAACTTATAGTTACTGTCTGTAACTTCTTTTAATACCCAAGTAGCGACTAAAAATAACAAAATATCCTGAGATCAGATGTGCTGTGCTCAATATTTATTCACTTTCACCTACACATTCAAAATTTCTGTAAGTGATTCTTACGAAGCCCTAAGCACCCAGTATCGACGCAGCCAAAAAATAACTGACTAATTTGTAAAATGATCTATAATATTGCCTTCTTATCTTAAATGAATGAAAATTTTTTGTTACTATTTGAATGAAGCCTAAAAATCTATATAAGTAAAAAACGAATCATTTATCATTGTTGAATACTATTTTAAATGTCGTTGTCAACGCTTTAAATTCAAAAACATTTAAGTGTAGTTATAGACATCAGTTGGTTTTTGTAACTATACATAATATAATAATATAGATTATTCAAGGAAAATAACTATTTGTGGCATAAATTAAACTATGTAGCATAATACTTTAATCACACAATAAATAAATAAACTATACAAAAAAGTTAGAAGAGAAAACAAATGCTTAGCTGTAAATAAATGTAATTCTTAAATAAATAACTGTCAAAAAATATTGTTTATTTATATAATTTTAAGGGTTGATGACAATCATTCTCGATTTATTCACTAGGATAACTCAAATTTTCTTAAGAGTAACGAATGTCAATTATAAGACACAAATAGAGACTAACACATCGCATAATACTCCATTAAACTATAAATTAAAGTATAATTGACGATTAATATTCAAATCGATCCCGCGCAAGAACTTGTCCACCAGAGGCTGTTATTTTCAATCTAGTGTTATGCTCCCATCTGGTGGAAACAAGTTTGCACTATAATAAAATTCCAAGAGCAATAATGGGTGTCATGTAGTATAAAGTATAAACTTTTGAAGTACTATTTTATTATTCTGAGAATATCGGATCACAATATTTCTTTTATTTTATATATTTCTTGCCTGTTTTGAAAAAGACTATCAATATAATTTAAGTGCTACAACGATTTATTTGTTTAATTATTTATTATGAAAAATACATGAATGCAATATTTATTTTAAATTATCACTTCGAAATTAGCGCTTAAGTATCAACAGCGACACCTGAGATGTCTTCAGACAACTTATGGTACTACCAACTTCGAAATAATAAAAAAAACCGGCCAAGTGCGAGTCGGACTCGCGCACGAAGGGTTCCGTACCATTATGTATAACAATGATACGGAATTTTATTTGTTGTTAAATCTAATGTTTAATTCGAAATTGTATCCATAAAGAGTAATGGTAACTAAAGAGGACGCAGTATATGCCAGCATTCAAGTCAATATTGCTAAACACATTATCTATTTGAGTATAACCCGTTGTGGTAACAATACGAGGAAGTTTTGACTTTAGTTTACAATACATCGACTTATATCGTCCATTTCTAAAGTGAATATATAACTAAATGTTCTGTGAATATTTCAAGCGTCTACCTGTTGCCGTTATTAATGTTGAGCCAAAACGAGCAAAAAAATCACGGTTGTTGTATGGGAGCCCCCTTAAATAATTATTTTATTCTATTTTTTAGTATTTGTTATTATAGCAGCAACAGAAATACAACATCTGTGAAAATTTCAACTATCTGACTATCACGGTTCATGAGATACAGCCTGGTGACAAACAGACGGACGGACAGCGGAGTTTTAGTAATAGGGTCCCGTTTTTTACCATTTGGGTACGGAACCCTAAAAATTCGACCGAAATTAGTAAAATCTCTCGTAGAATCGAAAAGAGGCGCAAGCAAAAATTTTGTAGCTGAATAAACATTAAATAATTAAGAAAACAAAGTAATTGTTGGAAATATATACATAAAAGTTAAAAATAAATTATAGCAAACAATGTAAAGTGTTAACAGTGCTGTGATAATGAAAAATATGAAAGTAAAAATATGATGAGGTCATGGTGGCATATGTCAGGAGAATAGAGACAAGTGTCTTACGCCATATGTTAAAGTGTACTTGGCGCGAGACACTACCGTGTTTCCGGATTCATATACCTAAAACGAATAAAAAATAGGTATTCAAAAGTCACAGAGGGAAATCGATTGCTCATGTAATCGACTTCACTGAGTGGTTTTTAGTTTGACGTGGAAATATAAACGAATAGGAAAAGTTTATGTAAGAGTTTACGTAAATTTCGGAATTGTTAGGGCCGTTTGTAAGATCGTTGTGGCATAGATATCTATACTACTAATAAATCTATAGCGTCTGTCTGTATATCGTTTAAATATTTTTTTATGTAAAATCTTGTGATTTATGTACATTTTATGATTTACTTACTGACCCCGATCCCATCAATTTTAGTTATTTTTACGGAACCTTGTAAAATGTGTATATTATTCCGTTGACTTCTGTCACCATACTAGATTTTATTAAAATTGGTAAAATTGCAAGGATGTTTAATTATATTCACAGAACCCTAAAAAATTATCGTATACCCTTCCTTTGACTTCTAACTGTAAACATACTAAATTTTAGGAAAATCGCTAATACCATAAAGGTTTTTATTTACTCTTACAGATCCTCAAAATGTATCAGATATTCTTCCATTAGTTTTCAGACACCTTTACACTTTTATCGGGAATTTTAAGTTTAGTTCATATATTAAAATCGGTTAAAATATAAAGCTTCTTAGTGACTCTCAGGGAACCCTAAAACCCATCGCTTATTTTTATTGTGGCCAGTATTCTCCCACGATTGAGCCCGTGTGGACTTATAATGAATTCTTATATCATTTATGACGACTGTTCACATGTGTCCATCGTGATAGTGATTCTGCTTGTCCTTGATTTCGACAGTTCCGATTCTGGTCCAGATCCCGATCCTGTTCCACCTTTCACTCTCTCCACCTTGATACAATCACGATAGTCGTTTCATTTTTAAGTAAATGTTTCTCAATTTTCCTGCAGGAATCTCAAATTTTCGGTACAAAAACTATAAAATATAATTCAATATTGTCCTCACCTTTCAGTGAAAATCTTATCATGATCAGTTCTTTCGTTCCGAAGATACTCAGGACAAATAAATTTCAAATTATCTTTATTTCATAGGTTACAAAATAACATTTGAAACACGTCATATTTTTTTTTCGAATTTACACTTTACCGCTCGTGCGGAAGGCAGTTTTACCTCAAGAAGAACGAGCAAGAAACTTAAAGGTAGCTCTTTTCTAATTTGCTCATACATAGCCAAAACAAATACTAAACCTTCAAGGACGAAACAGTCCGGTAAAAAATCGAGCCGCTTGTGCCCATGGATATTCGTCTTATAAATATTCAGAATTTGTATAATATTCTTTTTTACTGATTGATTGTTTAATATAACACTCTTAAATGTATATAGGGGTAAATCTTGTATATCTACAGGAACCTTACTGAATATACGCACAGAGAGCCCTCTAAATGAATTTGTGACTTTACTTAGTTGACGAATATGTGAAATGAGTTTATTTTTATTTCTGGTATTGAGTTTATGCCGACTACTATTTCTTTTAAACATTTCTAATTTTTGTTACATATAACAAATTTTAATAAGAGAATTGTGATGCCAGGGTTAAGATTCTAATTTCCTTAAACTTATTTCTTAAAGATTCACGAGGTCCGAGCTTGTAAATTGCGCGAACGGCCCGCTTCTGCAGCACGAAAATTCTATGAATATCCGCGGCGTTTTCCCAGAGCAAGATGCCATACGGTATCAGACTATGGAAACAGCCAAAATAAACCAATTTAGCAGTTTCGACGTCTGATAAATTTCTTATTTTTTTGACAGCATAGGCGGCAGAACTAAGCCTTTTCGCCAACTTATTTTTATGAGGACTCCATTGAAGCCTGTTATCTAAAGTAATTCCCAGGAACACGGTAGCGTTCACAAACTCAAATTCTTTGTTACGTACTGAAATAGTTCCGGATCCATGTCTTACATTTGGAAGTGAGAATCTAATACATTTTGTTTTAATTTCATTAAGAAGTAGGTTATTTGTAGTAAAACATTTCCCTACCTTAGAGATAGCATTGTTCACTTCGTCTTAAGTGGGCTGTTGTCTTTTAACTTTGAATAGCAAAGAAGTATCATCTGCAAACAGTACTCATAAACATTCTTAACATCTCATAAACATTATTAACAAGGCTAGGTAAATCATTTATGTAGACTAAAAAAAAGAAAGGGACCAAGAATTGATTCCTGTGGTACACCCATGTGGATTATAGATTCAGAAGATCTCGTGCCATTGACATCAACCCTCTGAATTCTGTTAGTCAAATACGACTTCAGAAAGTCGAGTGCCCGGCCTGTTACTCCATAGTGACGTAGTTTCCCGATCAGAGTTTCATGATAAACACAATCAAATGCCTTGGAGAGATTGTAAAATACACCAATTGTATCTCGCGAATCCTCCCAGGCTTCAAAAATATGTTGCTCAAGCTCAACGCCAGCATCGATTGTTGAGCGACCCCGAGTAAAACCGAACTGTTTATTAGACATTTTTTTCGAATATTTGGCTAAATGATGGTAGTATGAATATAGGTCTAAAATTATTGGGACTTGATGCACTACCGCCTTTAAATAATGGAATTACTTTACTTTCTTACATCAAATCGGGAAACACATCATCATCTAAACACTTATTAAAGATAAACGCTAAATGCAGCGCAGTATAATATATAATGGAGTTTACAATTATAATAGAAAGACCATGGATGTCAGCAGTCCTCTGCACGTCTAAAAATTTAAATGTCAGAACTCGCATGTTTAAATTTAAATTCCAAATTAATATTACAAATCGGACTATTTTTCTTCAGTAATGATTCGGTAAGAGCGGGAGATGAGTTAAGAGAACTGGTAGTTAAAACAGGAATGTCAGTAAAGAACGTTTCGAAGGTCTTTGCAACCTCTGTGTCTTCATTCAAGGTTTTGCCATCTAACTTAAGTTTAAAGTTAATAACTCTGCCCTTAATTTTTCGTCTCGTTATTTATGACACCCCACTCGTTTTCATAACATTATTGCTATTTTTCATTTTATTATTTACGTGTTTGACTTTAACAGCGATGCAAACACGTTTAAACGTTTTTGTATATGTATTTTGTTATATATTTAGCAAAGCTCTCACTATTATTAAAAGTCCTCTCGTCATAAAGCTCATACAGTCTCCTTCTACTTTTATGAATTTCAACTATTGCCCAATCGTTACATGACAATCTTTTATGTATTTATTTTAACATTTTTTGCTTTAAGTACATTATCATATTGTTTTTTATTTAAATAAGCAGACATATAGACAAAATAATTTAAGAGAATTAGTTGTTTTGAAATCACAGATAGACTATTTTATTTATGAATGTAGATTTATATATAATATCCTTTCTACAATAGAAATCCAATAATTACTATTGATAAAATGTTTTCATTATAAGCAACAAAATATGTACATTGTGGCACTTTCTTTAGTTGCGTCTTTTTTATTATTTTGTCGATTTCCGCAACACAAGCTTCACTATCTCATTTGAACAACATAATGGCACTGATCACTAATCTAGGTTCATGAACGGAAGACACAATTATGTCAAAGTTGTTGGTCGATGGAAAACTTCAGGGGTGATCAGTGACCGAAAGGGGAAACTATCTATATTTTTGTGTGTCTCTGTACAAAGCAATATTTGGTGTTTATGGAGTTGACCATGTAACATTATAGAGTTTGAGAAAGTTTTCATTTATTCTGTAGCATTTTAAGATCACTATTTCTGTTGCAACTTCATTTTTAAAGATACGGTCACATTTCTAAAAATCATAATAAAAAAACGCCGTCGAATAGATGTGTTCAACTGCATGTCTGTTATTAGTTTTTCATAAAACTGTACTTTTAAAGGAACTTGTTTTTTGTTGATGCGGTGCAATAGAACACAAATTTTTTTCATTGTCACATCAATGTATTTGGTTTCTTTCGTGACGACGAAGTTAGAATTTTAATTTTTTAGTTAATTATCTTATTACATTATTCGGCAATTACATCATTTTTAATTTTAATGTAAAAAGATAACATTAGCCCCAAATTTATGTTCTAATTTATTACTGGATATATAAAAGTAATTATTTCTTGTGCAACTTCTCAAATATGAACATGAACCTTTTTCCTAAAAACAGTAAATACTTTCCTTCAATGTAAAATGATGAAAATTTCATATTTCTACAAATGCCTATAAAATATACATTTACTCGATCATAATGTCATAGCATTAGTACAGGACAAATCGAAAAACAATACAGTTTAACTAATAAGACTATGAAATTGGAAAACTTCATTTTATTAGAAAAAAATTAATCTAACATTGTTACAAACAGAACATAAAGTAAACTTTAAAGTCTATTCAGTAATAAAAACTTAAACTGAAAAAACATAAATATAAACTTTATTCCAATAAAGAACACAACATTCTTCCATTTACTGTTATAAATAATATTTCGAATGTTTAATTACAAATGTATTAAAAGGAGTTTTTTTTTTCTGCAGAGACACACATATAACTTTTTATAATTGATGGCACTACAAAGCAAGCAGCAATGCCCATAAAGACAAAAAAAAACTGTGGCCAAATCATGGCAGCAATGATATTTGCACAGTCGCCAATACTTTACATAGAGAAGATTATACAAAGAAAAATTAAATGCTCAATTTACTCTGGGATGCAGGCCCATTCAAATTTTATAATGTATATTTCAAAAGTCACAAATCATTAGAACATACATATTTTGCATATGTTTGGCATTAACAAGCACATAGTCCCATACCTTGATGTTAATTATTTGGATAAGACTAATAATTATTTACAGTTTTTTTTACAAAGTCAACGTTCCAAAGGATTTCTTTTTACAAAAGCGATCTTGACTACATCACCATTTACAATATTTATTTATATGTGGACTTCTTTACCGGAGTCTCGTCAACATGTCACTATTTACAGAGGTGGGATACAAATAGATGTGACTGGCCACCGGCTAAACTTACATGTGTGGCTCTACGATTGTCATTTATTATCTCCGTTAGGGTCGCGCGCCTCGGCCGATGCGATTTCGAAACGACTTGCCTGCCGCAGCCCAGCCGTCGCTATATAATCATTTTGGAATGTTACTGGACGTCTTCGTCTCTGCGGCAAACAAACATTTCTTCTATTAAACATACACAAACATAAGATCCGTTTTACTCTATCCCTTTCAACATAGAACAGAGGGGTATGTTGATGATGTCCCAAATTCATTGTACCATTGCACTGAAAACTGACTGTTCATCGGTGGCTGTTAATGATAATGTTCATTTACAGTATCCTAGTGTTTCACACGGGTTTGTGATTACGTTTCCCAACAATCACTTATGAAATGTGGTTGGAATTGAAAGAGATGTATTTAGTTGTGTAGAAACAACTAATGTCGAGAAAAATATAGATGTAGGATACTCACTTTTCAGTTCAATGGGCGAGTTGTGAAAGTGTGTGAGATGTTTATTACAAGCAGATGATTTACAAAGTGCAAAAAAAAGGTTTTGATGGAATAGAGCAAACAAAAAGTGCTCTCACTGGTAGCTTATACATAAATGTCACTTCTTTTTAATGGAAAATTTAGAATAAACACACTACACTTGCAATTCTGAAAGTTTGAACTTTAATTTTTATGATTCACATAAAAATGTTGGGATACTTTTGACATTCAAGTGTTCAATATAGTAAACAACAGTCATCAGTGCACACTGAATTTTTAGAGCTATTGCAACAGTTCTACATTTCGAAACACCTTATTAGACTCCAATCGATTTTTTTATCTAATTATGAGCAAGTGATTAGTAAACCACCACTGGAGATTTTAGTGAATGAACATAAATTTTAGTTTGGCGTGTAGAGCAAGGGAATCAGTCAGCATGCAGGTGAAGCAAGAAAAAAGTCCATGTATTTGTTGTAATGTTTATTTAACCGCTAAAGAATTCATACACACTAAAAAGACAATACGTCTTAGACATAACCCCGATAGGATTAAACCAAGTGTACACTTATCTAATCCAAAAAAAGCTCTAAATATTATTTTTAAAATCTTACAAAATTAAAATGACCATCAATTTATTGTAATGATTCTATTTCATTTTAAAATATGAATATGTTTATTGTTAAAAAGCAATTATACACTATTAGAATGACACCAATCACATAAATTTTCCACCCACATTACATACAATTACGAATAACCCCTTCTTGGTGTAATTTTATATGAACACTTACAATCAACACTTTCCCTGTCCCTGTGAACAATTTAAGAGCATTGAATTCGCATATGTCCTTTACTTTTAAATTACGAATGAACTTTACGAAAAATAGTTGCATATATCCTTGTTTAATACGCACACTGATCGAAGCATTACTATAGTTTATGACCAAAACCGATAGGCCCACACAACTGCAATACATAATGTGGGGTCAGGACAGTGAAAGTGTCAAGAAAATAGACATGATGGGATCGACTACAGCGTTTCTAAACACTATCACGGAATGTAGTGATGTGTTCTGTATTCACTGCCACAAATGTACAAAGACAAACATTAAATAGTGGACTATGACCAATCTTAAATGATTACTCTGTGGAGCTGCCCATAAACCAATTTAAAATCGTTTATCTCAACAACTCATAAAAGAATATATATGTATGTATATAATATGTACTAGGGTAGTCTTTATTTTGGATATTTTCAGATTTTTTTTCAGTATGGTCTAAAACCAGTTCTAAATAAAAAAAAATGAGTCATATAATTACTCCTAATATTTATATTAACGATTCAGGACTATTGTAAAAAAAGTAATCAAAATTACCCAAAATAACTACCTACTTACCTACTGTATAATAACTCTAACAGTGTGAAATATAGAAATAGATATCATTGTAATATTATCCATAAATGTTATGATAGACATCACGTGTTTCATACACTTGATTTTTATGTTTAATTTAAATTCTCGTTTAACTCTTTAGATGGCAACATTTCGCTTCTCATTTTTTACCTACTGCTCAAACTAAAATATTAGTATGTGAAATATTTAATATTCACTTTTTATTTCGAATTTATATGTATCTATGGTAGCTCTCTAAAAAAAAAATTCTCAATATGCCATTATAGCTAGACTATACTTTTGATGACAGTGAATGTTACATACATGTCACGCTATATTACTAATATACTATGCATTTCTTGTATCTACTATGTAAGGCTGGAACAACACCGCATAATATCGACGCTGGCCTCGGTAAATTGCTTCGTAGTAAATATTTCTAATTATTTTTTACAAATATGTATCTTAAAATCTTACCAAGAGAGTTTTATTATTTAAATATTTTGTTTGCAAATAATAATTCGTATCAAATATCAATTTTACTTCTTTAATCTCAAAACGTCACTATGTTGCAGGTCAAACAATTAAATGACAGTATACTTGCAAAACAAGTTCTTAACATAATATAAGAAATATAGTGGGTTATTACAGATTCGGAGCAGCTGCTTTTAAAGATATGTAAGGTTTCTCACTGTACATACTGGTATAGTCCAGAGAATGACCATTTGGTTTGCTATGCATAAATAGTTATAGGAAAAAACCATTATTATATGAAAAATTTCCACCACAAACCTTAAAAAAACACTCTCTGCAATTAAATTGATTTTGGCCTCATCACTTATGGTATTGCCAAAATCAATCTTGATCCATTCCATCACAGATGAAATTTTGGCCGTGAAGTACATAATTACCATGCATTTCATTAGTAAAAACTCAATTAAATGTTCTACTTTCTTGATGCAATTAATTAAAAATAATTGTTTTGAAAGAGAAATTGATAATTAGTTAAGCTAAGATTCAACTCCAATATAATCTTGCTACAAACACAACAATCAATATTTTCAATGTTTTTTATCTTCATATATATATATATAGGAAGGCATTTAAAACTGGAATGAGAAATTTACATAAGACTAATTTCAGTTTATATAGTTTCATAGACACGTGTTAATGCCACATAAAGCAAACAGAAATTTTCCTGTAACTTATGCATAGAAAGTCATGAAGCAGACTCTAAAGTATCAGTTTCAATGTGAGTTATTATTGTCCTTTCAATTGAAGTATCAAAGAAGTCATGAGATTGTATTGTTTTAATTTATTTTACAACAACAATGAAAACTAGTAGTATTATTGCTCTGAAAAGTTATTAGTTCATTGGGCAGTGTGTTACTCTTCTATAAGAATGCAGACATCAAATGGAGATCATAGAATGGAAAAGGAAGAAACAACCTCAAACAATAGCGATTTGATTTCCTCAGACATTGATTTTTGTCTTTTGGGGCTCTTCGTTAGATATCAAAATGCAAGCTCATGCTCATTATCATCGTCTTGTATTAAAAAAAAACAATAATTCTGGTTAAAATTAAGTATGATTTTATAAAAGGCCTCTGATGGAGAATTAAACGTCAGTATATCATTGTCCGTCACCAATATTGTTGCCTCGATTGAGGCGGTTTTCTTGACCGTAAGGAACGTCGAGGCCGCGCGTGCGTTTATGCGGCGCGCCCTAGCGTTTACCGTTGTTGTAGGAGAGACTCCGGAGTGGTGCCTTGAAGTTGGCGGCTGCCTGCTGCTGGATCTGATAAGCGAGGGGATGGATCTTGAACCCGTACAGCCTGATGAAAATATTTTTTTTTATAATATCATCATATCCATATACAGAAATTATATTAAAAAAAACTTAATTTTTATTTTTAAATAGAAGAGTTGGAATTCTTTTTTTCATTTAAATAGTATTTAAATTGGAATAGTCTATGATTTAAATTAATGTATTTACATTTATAATGTTTAGCATGTATAAATGCATAAAATAAGGCACTTTCAAAGCTGTACAAAAAAAAAAATGGATTAGTTTAATACACATGATTTAAAGAACTTAGTAACACAAAACAATGTCTCTGGGTTATTTGACTTCGTTTTCAAATATATAATTTTTTTTTCCATCTCATGCCACACAGAATTATGACAGTTTATAAAGTCTTCCACCTGCATATCAGAGAAATTTGACATTATGAGACTTTTTGATGTCATTTGGCATAGGAATTAATAATCATCTATGAAAACATAAATATGTTTTAGGATCCATTCCCTCACTTCTTAGAATTCATTGCCTCCAAAAAGTAAATATGATTATTAATATAATAATTAACAATAATAATAATACAACATGCTCCTAACATTTTCCATTAACTTACGCAGGTGACTCTATTGATGATAACTATCAAAACTTGAAGATATATTTAGAAATACTTAGTTATTGAGATTTTTGTAAATGTGCAAAGAGGAAATGTTTATTTTTTGTTCATGTACCAATTTACTTGTTGCCATTTCTGTAAAGGGCCTTTATCAATAGAGATTGATGTACGATTTGAAATTTTTTTAAAATTAATCTTCACTTTTAACCATAAGTTATTTGAGAACTTTTAATAGTTATTTAGTAAGAGTCATTTGCCAAAGTTAATGGAAAACTACCACACACAGCACCATTTGATCCTAAATTAAGTAACAAGGATTGTACTATGGGTATCAGATAATTGATACAATAGATAATTGTTTGCTTTTTTGTTGTTGTAAATATATAAACATAATACATAAATACTCAGACCCGAGACAAACATTAATTTTTAATTAAACAAACGTTTTGTCTTAGGAGTAATGGAATCCACACTCACAGCACACAGCTCAATCCCAACCATGTCAATCAGGTAGTTAAAATAGTTACGTATGTTTTTAAAGACAGCAATTACAAACATACATTTCTTTGTATTTCCAACTTTTTTTTAAATGTTAAGGTTTATATTTTATACTCATGCAGCTATTGAACTTTTAGGTTATAGAAAACTTTATATTTCAAATATTAGTCTTTATAAAATTATAACAGCCATCCAAAGAGTAACATGTTATATTTCAAAATAATGAAATAGAAATTTATTTAAGTATTTATTTTATTTATCTCACATATTAGCAGTTGACACAATATTTATAATAAGATCAATAAGTATAGGAACACAAGTGCAATATATTTTACATTATCATTTGATTCAAACCTTAGTTAAATATCACAATCATAAAAAATTGAAATTTACACCCTGAAAAAAGTGTGATTGGAAATTCCAACATTTTTAAAATGAAATCGTTTAAATTGCTATCTAATACACGAAAAGTCACAGCACTTAAATATAAAAAAAAACAAAAAAAAAATACATGGCAAACATTAGGCTACATTGTATGAACATGATTATATTATTTCTTTTAAGTACTAAATAACTTGTTGTTAAACGACTTACTAAAAGGGAGGAGGTTCTCAATTCATTTGCACAAACACACGCACGCGCACGCAAGCACGTACAGCTCCAAAGTGGTACCAATTTAATTTCATTAGTAATAGATCTTTAACTTTGAAGATACACCAAGAAACTTCTCAAAATGAAATAGGAAATCTAAAGTGATTGATGTATTCTTAAGTTTATGAAGAATCCAAAACAATATAGGTACTTAATTATGGTCATTGATGAGGTGAACAGGAGCGGACATGGAGTATGAAGGTATGCACTAGAACTCCTTAATAACAAACAACACAAATGTGCAGATTGAAAGAAATTGATACTATTTCAATCAATCAATTATGTTGATTCTATAATTTATTTGCTTTTAAAACATACAATACTATTTATTTCAAGGTTTTCACATGATTGAAAGCCGACTTAACGAACTTTATAACCCTTAACCACTAAAAAAAGACATACGTACGCACGCACGCATACACACATGCACACACACAATTGCATGCAACACTTGCACGCATGGTTGCAGGAACACATGTACATGTACGCAAGCCAACACACAACATACACACATACAAATATTTACAATTGCCTTAAGCCATCAATAAAATTTAATAAACCATAAAATTTAATTACCTACTCAAAAAACATATATATTAAATAATAATACAAAAAAATCACTTTCATATACATTGAAATTATTAAATAATTATTTGTTTTTCGAATTGGGGCCAAATAAAAGAAAGGAAATTAAAAATATAAAATAATGAAGCCGAAAAACCTAAATATTTACAAGAAATAACAACTCAACAAAGTAGTGTATCAATAAATTATTGAGTAAAAACAATGTCAGATTATGAAAATTGGTATAAAACTGCATCTCAAATATCTTTGATTGTTACCAACTCCAAAAACAACTAATTTATTTATTATTTAAGGCTTTTGAAGGTGGTTTTGTTGAAAAGATTTTTTATTATTTTAAATTTTGTTTGGCTTCTTAATGAATTATTATTGTATTAAATTGTCGGTATTTAATAAAATTCTTTTTACATTAGATTTTATTTAAACATTTAATGAATTTGTTTTTATAATAGATTTGCTTTACATTTCTAAGGAATATAATTTTACATTAGAATTAGTTTAGGTAATTAACAAATTTATTATTATTTGTTTTGATATAAGTATTCAATGGTGTTAAAGCCATATTTCATCCCTTACTGTCCAATTCAGAAACGTTGTCCTAAACCTAGTACTAAGATGGTTCTAACTAAACCATTATTAAGGCCGGATTAACTAACCTACGTCAAATTCAATTCAGAGTCATCTTTAAGCGCGGTATTTGTAAGCATCAATATTAGATATTTTAAATGGCAACACATAATAATACTATTTGCGAATACATGCTATATTATACGTATAACAAAAATCAACTACCTATTGTAATTAGTCGCTTTAACAAGGGATTATTTTGAAAGAGGTCGATCTAATATAGCATTATTGGTGTTAATTTCGACTTTAATTACTGATCTACTTTACCTTTTATAATTTGTAATAGCGTTAATTAACGGCAAACCTAATGCGACAAAAAGGAAAAAGGAAGAGAACTGAAGTGAACAAGGTAATGTTTTTCTAGTGAACTTAATTCAATCCAAAATTAAAATTATCCAAGATAAACAAATAGACATCAATAAACATAAAACAAGCACAAAGTACAAATCAAATGGATCGATCTTTTTTTTGATAAATCCTCAGTTGTTCAATTGGTATTTCAATAAATTTCTTTATATTATATAATATTGTTAATATCATCACACTCATTTATTTCCATAACTATAAATATGAAATGATTTCGCGTATACAACTGTTTTTAACCTGTCACACAAATTCCGTGCTAACTCACTTAAACCTGGTTCAAGGTGGTTTAATAAAACAATGGTCGCTAGTCCCACCCAAGTACCAGTATCAACATTAGTATACATTTCTGAATAGAGTTTTCGTTAGTCTATTGTCAGCCGTCGGACTGAAATCGGTATTAAAGTTAAACCGCCATCTCTGAATTAGACAGATAAATCATAAGTCTATTTTCCTATAAGACAACTGACGACGGACTGCGCGGAGCATAGAGCGCGTGAAGCGACATCACATTCGACGTACACACAACATAGGACTGGTTTTATGCGGGCGGTTTGAAACGCGAACCCGCAGACGAAAATAAGTTAAAGCGCGGACTTAAGCGAAAAACACCCATTATAATTTGCATTGCAATAGCGGCATTGAAAGTGAATTCCGCGCGAATCACTATACGATCGAGGTTCGCGCCTTGGACTTTTGGAAGGACGAGTCAGTGAAACATATCTATTTTTCATAGTCACAATGAAATGTTGTAAAATTTTCTTTTTTAAAACTTCACAATTACATTACACATACAAAACAGTATAGTAAGATAATTTTTATTTGCAAGAGTTCATTGACGTATAGGATATTATCCTCAAAGTGGGTGAATTTCCTAACACAATCAAATGTAATTTGTAATATTATTATTTGCTTAGTTTTATCTGAGGGTATAAGTACATCTTAATACGAGGGGCGGCTGATAAGTCCGCGGCCTAAGGCATTAAATGAAAGAAAAGTACGAGTATTTTATTTTTATTTTTCAATATAGTCTCCCTCAAGCGAAATACATTTTTCACATCTGGTGTATAACGCCTTCAAACCGCCCAAAAAATATTCCTTTTCTTTGCAGTCAAAATGGCTTTCTACAGCCATCTTCATTTGATTGTCATCAACAAATCTACGACCACGTAACTCCTTTTTAAATTGGAAAAGGAAATAGTCGCTGGGAGCTAGATCTGGGCTGTAGGGTGGGTGGTCAATTTCCGAGAAGCCCGTGTCCTTCAGGGCCTGCCTCGAAACCCGCGCCGTGTGGACAGATGCATTGTCTTGTAAAACAGCACTCCGCGCGATAACTTCCCACGTCGCTTCTGTACGACTGCTCTCGTGCCTGAGCCAATAAATTCGCGTAATATTGGCCATTCATAGTAGTCCCTTTGGCAAGTAATCAATTAGTAAAACACCTTCACTATCCCAAAATTTGTCGCCATAAGCTTCGATGCCGACTTTTGAAACTTGAATTTCTTCGCAGCCTTTCTCCTTTTTCGTCCATTGCATGGACTCGTGTTTAGATTCGGATCGTATTGACGAACCCAGGTTTCATCCACGGTTACAATTCGGTCGCAAATTTCGTCTATATTATCCCCGACTAACCTAAAAATCCTTACTTGTCTGAAGTCGCCGCTGCTTGTCAAACGACGTTAGCATTTTGGTACCCAACGCACTGATTTTTCTCATTTTCATATGCTCGTATAATTTCTCCAACTCGTTCTTTACTAATCTGCAACTCTTCAGCTATCTGCCATAATTTTATTCTTCGGTCGGCCAGTACTAATTTTTCGATTTTTCGAACATTTTCCTCCGTCACTACCGTCACAGGACGCCCTGCGAGGATCATCTCACAGCTCTCTCGTCCTTGTTGAAATAAGCGAGCCCATTTTTGACCATCGTATATAAGGCGCAGATTCCTGAAGAACTGGTACCATGTCTTCAAAAATTTCTTTGGGGTTTTTCCTTTCTTTTACGGTACTTTATTACGCGATGTTCAATATTACTGAGATTTGACGATTCGGCTGACATGATGACGTTTGTGCTTGACAGATAATTTGTTAATAACTTTAATAACGAATAGAAGCTATATTTATACTAACAAGAAGTGTCGCAATTAGTGGTAATAGTTGTGAAATAATGAGTCATCGCTAAGTACCATGGGCCGCGGACTTATCAGCCGCCCCTCGTAATTGAAAATTCATATGTATATCCAAGATATTTTATCTTTCTAAAAGAGGTGCTGCAAGCTAAGCAATATTGAAAAACATTGTCTCCAATAAGGATATTTAAAGAATTTTTGACATCTGTTCTATCAGTTAATATTTATTTCTTGTCACAGGACTGATTAATATGTATAATATGCAACAATTTTCAATAAAATACATGTTTAACAATTTTTTTTGCACATTTTGGTGTTGAGTGAAAATCCTAGCTACATGAATGACAATATTCAGGGATTTATATATCAATGATTTGATCAACGGAAAAGCATTCAAATATTTTTTTTTGTGTTGCTTTATTATATACCATTTTAATTGTTATTACAAAATATATCGTAAAAACTGCGACTGTCAAACACGTATACATTAAAAAACATACTTAAAAAAGATGATATGATCCCATCATATCTTTAATGGTTTTCAACCTGGTCATATTATTAGATCTTTGTTGTCATCATATCAAATGTATTTCAAAACCAGTATTTTCATTGATTACAAAAATTAAAATTGTGTTGGAAGTGCAGTCCAAGAGGCAGAGAAATATTCATAAACTTTAGAATTGCAATAACAGAAACACAACAATTGACATTTTGATTATGATTGATTAATTTAATTGTAATTGATAAAAGTTATAACTGTCATTTGCAATAAATTTTCAATTTAAAGGTTTTTTTTTTAATACATAGCTTTTGGTCAGGTTTATATCAGGATATATTTTGTTACCTACAAAAAGCATCGTGCAAAATATGTATCAAATCTGAATAACAGGCATGTGCATATTGTGCTACACATAGTAGGGTTCCACATTTAAAGCTAGTATTTAAATAAGCATTTGGACACACCTGGGTACAAATTGAACTGTCGCCCTTTTTGGTCTATATTCAGGATGTACCATGAAAACCATATGGGGGAAACCAGTTCCGAAGTAAGCACCATCTGTGTGGTGATGTCGAGATGACTTCGGTGTATAAACATCCATGCACTTGGGGCAGTAGAGCTTCACCATTGCCTCGCCTGGTACATCCGAGAGGCCTGGTAAAATGAAACAAAATTTTAATATTGTATATGATATCAAACTGTCACTTTATTCAATGTCCCTTAAGGACTCTAATGAATAAGAATACACAATTTTTGACAAAAAATTGTTTACACTAAAAATTACAAAATATACCAATAAGCTGTAAAAATTATTTTATGATGCATCTTTTTGCAAATATTCATAATCTTCTTCGTTTTTTGTACAACTTTGCCAAAGTAATTATAACAAAAATATTTCATTTTAAATATACTTATAAATAATAAAGACACAATCCTAAAAAATAAATGCTCGGCAAGACTGTAAGCGCGAACGCAATTGGGTGAAGGGCGCTCTGCGCGCTGCGGCGCAGTACCTACACGACAGCTGTTCTAAGACTGTCAGTATGACATTTTTACATAGATGCAGTGGCGTAGCTAGCCTGAGTGTCACCCGGGGCGGATTTGAAGTGACACCCTAAGAATCAAAACTGTTGACTTGAAGAAAAACTGTAATGATAAACAATGTTTTATATCTCGTTGTGCAGTTTTTGTGAATCAAAATTTACGGTCAGATGAACTCGGGTGTCACCCCTGAATGGGTGGCACCCGGTGCGGGCCGCCCCTACCGCCCTCCCCTAGCTACGTCACTGCATAGATGTCCAAAGCTATTTTTCTCAGAAACGGCTAATTCAATGACTATGGTTTCTTTGTTTTTGTAAGGAGATGAGATTGTATTTGCGAAAAAGTGCATGATAAAATCCATCCTGTATAATCAATGTTAAAACTTTAGATAACAGTTTATACCTAGTGGTAACATAGATTGGCATTCGCAGTAAACTCGTGGACAAAGTCCAAAATCTCCAGCTTGGTATTTTTCAAGCATTTGTCCGATGCCTCTGTAAAAATAAATAAGCATAAATTATATACAAGTAAAATCAGCAATGTCCTGACACGGTATAAGAGTGTTTATTTATATACTAGATGAAAACCTGGCTTCGCTTGGGTAAAATGCAACTCATAATACACATGTAGGTACAAAATGTAGATAGATATTTTTGTAGTTATCAGTTCTCAAGGAATATTAAAGGCATAGATTCTTATAGCATCGTTCATTGTGTTTAATAAATATAGTCAATTAAAATTCTGAATGGTTTTACATAAATAATTTTAATTTTAAATCAACTTTCAAAATAAACTAACATTAATTAACCAAACAAATAGCTATTAAGGTTTATTCTCTATAAACCTCTCTGTTTTAAGCACTGTTTTTTTCTTTACTTTGGTAGGTAGGTAAGTACTTACTACTTTTGAAAATAAAAAATGAAAATGTTTTTCTTTATACAAATTGACTAAATCAAAAATAATATTAATATTTTTTTTATTTGCTCAATGTTTATGGCAAGACTTTTCGTTTTATACAGTCACATATGTCACAGTTTGTTTTTAAAATGAATAGCGCGACGTGCTGAGTGGCGAGGCGTACGTGCGCTTAATATACCACGTTTATTAATCTACTCAAGATGTCATTCGGTGTCAATGACGGTGTTTCGCTAGAGTGGCCAATATGGCGACTGCGATGTCTGTCAGCATCATTAGAATTAAACAAAATACTCGACAACCGAATTTTGTAGATATATATTGTCGACTCGAAATCTTTATTTTTTATGTTTTATTATTCAGGTAAGGTTTCGATCGTGTCTATTGTACCCCTTGACAAAATTATTAATATAGATAATATGTTAAGTAGCCTTTCTAGTCAGGTGGTTTATAATATAAATATCACATGCTTTCTATGAAAATATACACAGAGTCAAATTATGCAATATGAAAACTAGTAAAACCTTAAATGCACCATATTCATATGATGCATAAAATACAATTTTATTCAGCATTTTTTTCATTTATGAATATATTAATACCAAAAAAATTTGAATTTTTGCATTCACTTACATAAAAAAAAGACACTGAATTATGTTAATTAACTTTTGTATGTGGCTCCATCTGCGTGGACGCATTAGACATAAAGACACACAACACATAATTCCTCATTTTCTATATCAAGAAATCTTGCTATCATTGATACCAATCCGATCCCGTTTTCAATTAAAGTTTCGATTTCATAGTTAGTTTGATTCGGTCACTTTCTCTATTCCAGTTCAAATTTCATCTAAATCCAGCCAGCTGTTTATGCATAATTGAGTAACAAATAACCGAACATTGAGACAAACTACACATTTTTAATGTTTTAACAATAATAAGTTACAATACTGAAAAAGACACAATGTAAAACCTAGTTCTTTTTAATTTATCATGACTTGCTTATTAAACCATTATTATTAATGATATAATTAAAATCGGATTTTTGACACTATTTCACCCTCTCACACCATATTTTACTCTTCCGCCTCCCTCTCAATCCTTATCACCTTCTCTAACACCATTCCTTCTCTAAACAAAGCAAACAATAAGTCTGACGGACAAAATAAAATTAATTACTAAAATTATCAAGTTATAAGGAGTCATACAGATAAACAATTAAACATACAATAAAATAATTGTGTGCTCTAATAAATAATACATTAAAGTTTATTAAAATCAATCTAACTATTATTGTGCTATGAAAAAGCATATAAACGAACAAACAGTCATAAACAAAAAGTAGCTTATGTCCATTTCCCGGTGTCAAACTGTCTGTATGCCAAATTTCATCCAAATCAATATAGCGGTTTAGGAGGTGACAATATAGCAGACAGACAGACACTTTTGCACATAGCTTATACATTATAAGATGGTAGACTTTATTGGTACATTTAAGTTCATTAAAATTAGTTTAACTATTGTTGAGCTATGAAAAAAGATGCAAAAGAACAGATAAACACGGATACAAAAAGTAGGCTATGTCCTTCCCCGAGACTCAAGCGTTTTTAATATTGAATTTCATCTAAATCGATTCAGCGGTTAAGCCTGAAGAGATAACAGAGACAGACAGACACACTTTCGCATTTATAATATTAGTATGGATATTTGTGTAAAACATGATTCATAAATAGATATTTGTGTAAAACATGATTCATAAATACTAAACTGTTCTAAATGTGGGAAATATGAAACAAAACAAAATAGAATCATGAAGGTTCAATGATTTATACATTTTCTCGGTCCTATTCACCCTTGATCGGTTTTCTCTTTTGCATTAGTTTATCATGGACTTCATAACATCAGCAACCATGAAACCTGTTTGATGCAAATCAAGTGACCATGAATGTTTCTTAGATAATTTAATTCAAGAATTTAGAATATTTTAAATCAGGAAAAAATTAGGAAAATTTTGTATCAACGCCATCAACTCTCTAACATGCCAAAACAGGTGTACTCTCGCAATCTCATTTCAGATTAAAGGCTTTACTTTTTATGCCCTATAATGAATAATAACATTGAGAATTGACAGCTTCATTTGATCTCTCAAGTACAGGTTATTCCTTAATAAGAGTATTTCAAAAATGATATATGTGTATATATTATTGCAATATTATTTATCTCAAAGCTTAAATATAAGCTATGCCATTTTTATTTGTCGTGGTTTTACTGATAGCACCTTAATAAATGTTGTTGATATAATAACTACAAGAACAATATTGATACTCAAGTTCATTTTATGAATTTTACATTTTGAAAAGAAATGAAATAATTTGTCTCGATAGAAAAAGTGAAATAAAAAAAACTTTTAAAAGAACTTGTACAATTTCCTACATTTTGTTGGTTATTGATGTCTAATTATTCAACAGACAATTTCCCAATCTCATTTCTGTATATGCCAAATATTACAACCACTGACTGTTACAGTTAGCAACGAGTCTAAAATGCAGCTGTAGCCAAAAAAAATTAGCTAAATAACAAATATAATTATGCAATATAACTTGTATTCATATTGACTATAGACTTTCGAACAATCTGTATTTCATTTTAAAATGTTGTGTAGGGCATACTGCCTCTTCCTTTTAAATAGGTGCAAAACAATTGTCATGCCTATACATCATTTTGTTATACTGATATTTATTGCATAAACTTTTTATAGAAAACATGTTCTGAACAATCATCTTTCCATTAGTATACTACATTAATTACCTATTAGTCAAAATGTAGCGCGCATGTATGAGTCCATAGAGAATTTCAGACGCTTGTTCTACAAGATCTGACTGATTGGGATTGTCATCCAGATCATCATCTACAATAAGAAAAGAAAAAATTACGTCATTCGCAATTTTCGTTAGGCACGCAGGAATTAATGAGTTTATAATGACCATGTGACAAATACATACCAGGTTCCAAATCTAAAATCATATCTAAAGCTTGTCTGTAGTGAGGTACTTGCTCATTCAAGCCAGTTAAATTAAATTTGTCTTGAATATAATCCTCATCCACCTATAAAGGAAATTAGTTAGATCAATATCTGAGTAGTAAGTAATTGCTTATGTATTTAGAAACATATTTATGAATACCTCGCAAAAGAACTCATTTCCTCGAAGTCCACAAAACCACGAAATCCAGGACACCTCCTCCGAGCTACTCATTTTCCTTCAATATAGATGAAAATAATTGGAAAAGAAACAAGCAATGCTACTTAAAAAACTGTACAGAATGTATACAGAATATTCGTAATACTACTATCTTTAACAAGTTGTACACAAATTATCACACCACTAGACTAGGTTGACTTCAGTTTGGATTTAAGATATAAATAATCAACTAAAATGTTAGAGAAAACGTAAAAAATTATTAATCATCAAACGCTCACCTCTTGGTACCTTGATTAGCCACGCTTGACGATGTTCCGAAGAGAATATAGAAGAGACCAATTTAATCTTTCGAATAAAGTAAAGCTTGTTTATGGAAACTCGGTATTCTCAGAAATAAAAATGTTTCTTTGTTATATAATGACGTAATATTTTCAATTTTCTAATAAATAATTTCTTTAATTATTTTTATGATATAATGCAACTAAAACAATGATTTTCCTTTAATATAAGACGTTTTATTTGAATAATTAATTGCAAATTGCGGCAACTTATTGCTCAATCGATTCCATCAACAGCTCTTCATGACAGCTTTGACATTACGGTTGTCATTTTCATCTTGACGTAGCAGAATGGTACCTCGTTTGTTTTTAGGATAGAACAATTTTTTCCCCTACCTTTTTTTTTTAATATTTGCCTAATGTTCTGACGAATATTGAGGCGATAAGCCTCCTTTAAAATGGTCTTGAATACGGCTGCTCGCATGCTAAGGTAACATATAAATGCACTAGAATAACCCTAATTTGATAAGGTTTCTAATTAATATAGTGACGGTGTATTGTCGAGTGCTTAAGACGCTACTCATTATTGTTATTGTTCTACTGAATTATTAAAATTGTCTCTTCATTTAACGATGCATTAAAATGACTGGTGATATTATTTTTAGGGATGCTGAGGAGTTGAAGGAAAAGATATTGAAATTCAAAAGTGGAACATCGATGATACAAGAACGCAGTCTTTGGTGCACACAACAACAATTGCAAAATGTGTGTAATCTCATTTGTATAAAATGTATTTCAACATTAATCGTAATTGCATCATTGATAAAAAATAGAAAATTTGTTTGGATGATAAACAAACATTGAGTCATTAAAAAGAAATTTTGAATAATTAAGGTCATGTACAATCAAAATAAGGTAAAGGGCCTAGAAGCCATAAATAATTGATGTTGCTCTGTAAAATTCATTACATTTCTAAAGACCAATATTAGGAATAATAAATAATGAGGTAATTACTTAATTTGAACAATGGAGTGTTGTCACAGTGATGATTGTCCTCCACTAAATATACTGATGATCTGACAAAGGTCACAGGCTGCTATTTCTTTGAAATGGTTCAGAATTATTTGCAAAGGAAATCTTAGTGATAGGCTTATTTATTCTGTGTAACTGATAAATGTAAAATACACATCCCAATGAATATACCGTCACTACATGCTCAAAACTATAAATCTAGAAAATAAATGCAACAATGACTGGGTCTTAACCATTTTTCTTTGAATATAATTTATAAACACTCTTGAAAGAAAAAGTTGATACCTTTTCTTTAATTTCTTTCTGACGGTCACAGATGTTTGTCGAAAACTGTCTAAGTGGAATTTGAAATTTTGGCGTCATGGCATAACAAGTACATGTTTTAGAATGAAAAATCAGAGGATGTAAATTTGGACAAAGGGAAAAAAGTTATATTACATTATACATAGTATACTTATTTAAAAGTTAATATATTGTGTAAGATATTTTTTAAAGTACTACCTCAAAGATTGTATTTTTTTATAATTTTTAACTAGTAATTTTAATGACACAGCTTGAAATTTCCTATAAATTACCTGCAAAAAATATTTGCTCCCAATCTAAAATTGAGATTTCTTGTATTTAGATCATAATTGATAGGAATATTACAACTTCTTTGAGAGTGTACTAGTTCTAAAAAAAATATTTTAAATAAAAGTAATTGTTTGCTTATGAAGCTCTTTTCATCTATACAGTATTAATCCTTATTAAATATAGGTATGGGATCCTTATTGTCCCAACCAAACTTACTCTTTGCTAAATTTTTCATTTTTGTTTTACCATATATTAGTAATAGCTTGTTGAATATGTCTTCAATCAATTGAGCATTTGAACTGGTTGCAAATAATATTACAAATACAATCATCCAATAATTTTCCAAATGTATTTGTTATATATTAGATTACACAGCTCTACAAAAAATTATTTTTTTTTTGTTGCTCTGGATATTTTAGCTAATTTTGATATTTTTAAGTACCCAGATTACGAATTTATTCATAAAAGTATTGAATGTGCTCTTGTTTTATGATTGTATACCTTATATTTTGATCAATTATCGGCTTGTTAGTAATAATATTTAATTTTCCAGTCATGATTAGGGGTTCTGCGCAGTTTTCGCAGATACAAACATCACGTGATCTCTCTCTCAGGCCTTTACTCCACAGAACAGCTGAGATCTTAGTTATTTGAATATATTGAAGTATTTACACGTGAATATGTATGTATAAGTTGTCATGTGTCAACACATTGTTTTATTTACTAAATGTTCATTTAAATATATTTGTTTTGTCTTTTAAAACATGAGTTCATCAGAAAGAAATTGAGAAATTGTTTCAAATACATTTGTAGAAAACTTCCGAAGCTTAGTATGGAAAAGCTGAAAGGTGGAATATTTGATGGTCCCCAAATATGGCAATGAAAGATACCGATTTTATCAAAGTTATGACTGTTCCGGAAAGTGATGCTTGGAAAAGTTTTGTGTTGGTAGTCGAAAATTTCCTAGGTAACCATAAAGCACCAAATTATGAAGAAATTGTGCAAAATATGTTGACAAACTTTCAGACATTAGGCAAATATGAGTATCAAATTACACTATCTCCGAATCATCTGGATAAATTCCGGATAATTTAGGAAATTATAGTGAGAAACAGAACGGTTCCACCAGGATCTGAAAGTGATGGAAGAAAGGTATCAGGGTCGGTGGGATTGTCACATGATGGCAGATTACTGCTGGTCTTTAAAAGAGATTGTCCCTTAAAATTATAAAAGAAAAGCTCATAAACGGCGTTTTATTGAAATATAAAATATGTTTTCGACATTGTTCTCTGTTTTTTCGATGTACCTTTATTTTTCAAAACAAAACTGACATTATAAATATACCTGATATTTTGTTTCATGTTTTCCGATTTTTGTAATGTAAAATGAAAATAAAGATTAAAAAAAAACCAGAGCAAATCTTAGAAAATTATTGATAGTTTCATGAATTGTGAGCATAAATATATCCAAAATCGATGTTATATCTAGAGCAACAAAATCACTGTTGACCAGTGTTATATGTTACTTTGCAGATTTTCTCTTTTAAGAATTTTATTCCACAATTCTGTTTTTACCCATTAACTCTAATTTACACTTAAGGTGGTTTGTAAGAAAACCTTCTTTCATACATTAATTATGAACAATTAAAACTTTTCTAATTTCTAAACTGTCACTTATATAAATATATGGGAATACTTTGTCCAGTATATAAAAAAATATATTGTACAATATCTTTTGTTTGTTCTATGTAAGTATCAATTATATGTGTATATATAAGTAATATATATGTATACCTTTTTTTTTCCAGATATACCAAAAACTCCTAGTGTATGATCTTGATTATGCATTAAATAAAAAAGTTGAACAAGACTTGTGGAACATTGGATTTAAGCAACAAATTGATGCTCTTCAAGCAATCTCAAAAGATAGAAAGGTAATTATTTCACTATTTTTATATAGCATATGATTATATGTTAGTAAGCATTTAATAGTACCAATTATTATGCAGAAATTGTTGGACATATAAATGAAGGACTTCCTAGCTTCTTTGGACTGACGTTTAAGCTCAAAACTTGGCTAATCACGATTGAAGTGTCAGGCCTTCTCACTACATGTGTCATGAGTAGACCTGAGACACTTGCAAGCATTCTTCAAAAATGCTTTAGAAAGTTTTTCTTTAATCGGACAGATTTTCAATCTACTATTGATATATTAATTTTTAAGAGGATACACTGTACTTGTATCTAAAATTTATCATAAAAATGATTTATTTTATTAACCTAAACTGTAATTTGAACTTAAATACAGGTCAAAATCTTTAAGCTATCAAATTTTTATCTTTTACATCTATAACACATTTCAAACCTTTAACATAGTACTTTCAAAATATGATGTTTCAAAACAGTAATCAATAGAACCGCACGAACTTTTATTCTATTCATTAAAATTTTTAAATGATTAAACTTTTGTTGAGAATTTAATTATTTGTATTTATACAATAACAACTTCAAAGTCAATATTTTCAAAATCCCATATGCATTTTACTATCTAAGTATATCTACATATAATATAACATGACACTAGTTACAAAATTTTACCAAACAGACACTTCAGTATAATAGAATAATGACAGTTTTTTTAATTATAATTTCAACTCCCTCTTCCTTAGATACGATTTCATCACCATAAATTAGATAGATTTTTTTGCTACCACATCTAGAATCTGTTTCCTATCCACTGTATATCCTGCAATGCTGTCAGTGCAGTATTTATTTCTCTGCAAGTATTATTAAAAGAAGTTGCCTCTCCTGTAATGATATCCAAGCTAAGCACTTTCTTGTTACTCTAATTTTTAATATCGGAATACCGATGATTAGGAGTCACCTGTTTAAGTGATGTTGCTAGTGTCTGTTTATCACCTATACTTTATTCTCAAAATTATTCATACTTAGATTCATAACAATACCCTATCCCTTTGATTTTTGTTGCAGATAATAGTCATGTTCATTGCTGGGATGTATAATTGTCTCTCATCATTTTAGTTCTAATGTCACTATATTCTATTTTCTCTACATGTGCTTAATCTGTTCTTATATAAAAATCCTTTCGATTTAAATGAAACCAGTTTTAAAATTGTCTGGTTTCAGAATGCATTACGGAGCGAAGGGCAAGCAATGTTATCATGGGTCCTGCAAGCAGCTGCTGGATTTTATTTATGCTTGTTGCATCAAATATGCACCACATTTAGACTTGATTTGCCTTTTAGGTTTGTATTGAAAAATAACTATCAATGATTGTTAGCATTAACAAAAATTCTCTCATTGAATTAGAAAAATTAAAATTTTATGGATAAAATAATTTTCCAGCAAATAAAAATCTTCATTATCAATATGTATTTTATACATCAATAAAAAAAATTCGAGCCCAGCTTACAGATTAGATACTTGGTGTTAATAAATGGACCAGAAGTCAAGGTAGAGCAATTGAAGAATCACTTTGACAATTTGTCAGAATTGTTTCACATATTATTTCTCAATACATTTATATTGTCTGATTATTTGTAAATTAAAAAGCTTTGTAATCATTATTTTTTATTAAATTCTTATAGTTTTAAAATTCACAAAATTATGGTCACAATAGATGGTATTGTATTTTTAATACACTAATATTTTAAATTGATCGTTTCGACGCTTTATAATATATCAATACATTCTATTTCATATATAAATTTTGTGTATATAAATATGGTCTTTCTTATAGTCCTAAGATATGATATATCATGATTTCTTTGTAATAGGAGAAGAGCATCACTTCTGGGCTGGGTAGAAGGTTGGGGTGCGACGCCATGTGAAGGAACACCGGGAGCAAAGTTGCCGCCTCCGGCGGCCGCTAGATACATATGCCAACATTGTCTTGTCCATCTTGGAGATTTAGCCCGATACAAGCAACAGTTGAGGATAGCTCATACATTCTACAGGTGTATATTAGTTTCATATGGCAATTTTCATATGTATAAAAAAAATCTATTCTAATATCAGTAACAGTTTTCTGAGTATATTCTCAGATATTTATTGTGCTTTTTTGACTTACAAGAATTAGACCACTTCATGGGAATTTACTGTTTTGTATATTTTGTTGACCCCCTTCCTTCCCATCATAATATAATTAGTGATTTAAAATATTTATGGAAAATTTCAAAATTGATATGTTTTTTAATTGTATTGAAAAGTTTCAATTTTAGAAAAGTTATTAAATTTTATTACGTAGATAGGTCTTTGCTAACTTAATAATAACGAAGGTAAACAGATTTAGTATTTTTGGTAACATACATATCGTTTTCCAGGCATGCTCTTCTAGTCTCTGCTCATTCTGGCCAACCATATAACCAATTGGCGTTGGTAGCGTGGCGGCGCGCACGTCCCCTTTCAGCATTATATTGGCATGTGCGCTCATTTTTGGTCAGATCACCGTTTCCACCTGCACCTGCCAATTTGGCCAGGACGCTAGCTGCAGCTGCGGCATCTGCAACACAGAAGGGGAGGTGATTATCCAATTCCAAACATTTTTCATTGCTTACAAACTTTTGGTACCAATCTAAAATAACTGAAAAATAAGAGAATTTTAATTTTGTTACAATATTAATTTTAACCTTGCTCACATTTCCCTCAGCAAGTTTAATTGTTTCCTTAATTCTATATATTTATCATGCTTTTTATTGTAAAGACATAAATACTTTGACAATCAAACTAATTAGTTTTCCATTTTATATATATTAGAGAACTGGACAAAGATCTCCCAGTATTACCCGGGGTAACAAAGAGGACGACAGAAGCATCACCATCTCCGACGCCGGCGCGCCTCGACGCGCACACGTACATCGGCGAATTCATCAGAGTCTTACACGTGATTCACACGCTTGACGAGTTGGTATATTATATGAAAATTATACATTATTAGGTCGTAACAAAAGTCATGGTTACTTTAAATTACATTTCACTTAATGGCGTATTTGACTAATCAACGTTAAATACACTGTTTTTCATTTGGCAAAGAGGAAATGGAACTGTTTTTTTTTTTAATGACTACAAAAGTACAACATACAAAATCTTTTGATTAGAGAGGCTACTATTTGACTGTGAGTGTTAAGTCAATTTGTAGTAACACCAAATAAAAAATATACATCTATATTTAAAGAAAAAGTTGGCAAAAAATCTTAAATGGCTTATAGTTCCATTGTTCTTTTATCAAACTTTTCATTTTGTTATGTTTGGTCTTTGTATATATTTATTCGAGGAATATAATTTTTTTATTATCCACTATGTCACATAATGTTGATATGTATAAAAAGTTTTGTTTAATCTTTATCATAATCTATTATGTTCTAATTATGGCTCAAATATATTTTTTCCTTTTTAATATTGCCTACTGATGAAAGTTATTAAACTTGCATTAAATATTTATATTGACATCAAAAAGTTGAACAAATTGTGTCAGACATAGATTACATTGTTAATATCAATTATTTAAAACTACATTGTACAAAAATAAAGCACACTGAACACATTGAAACTGAAGCACATGAAATTGGAGTGACTTGATTTGACAGACCAATTTTTATGTAAATATTTAAATACTACTAAAAATAAAAAATATCCATTGATGTTGTATAAAATTTTTGTATGTTTCTTTTGCTTCTTTATAATATGTGTTATTTAAAGCCAAAGTTATGTTTGTGTATGCTCATTTAGATATTTTTTATTAGCATAGTGAATTGTTTATTTTTCTTTGTATAATAATTTTCGTTGTCCTAAGGTCAAACTCTGTGAACCAGTTGGTGAACGCACTTAATTCATCGCTGACAGCTCTTGTCGCTACTGATAGCTTTGAATCGATATCTCTTATAAAGGTTGGTTGAAACTATGAATGAATTAGCATATAGCCCACTTACTACATAAAAAAAAATAACTAATAATATTATATTGTAATGTCTCTTTCTCACAAGAATCACATTTTTACGCCATTAGGCCCACTTAAACTTGTAAATTACATTCACAAACTTAAAATATTAGATTTTTATGGTAATGAAATATAATATCCTCTCTATTAAAACATTTATGACTTGTCAACCCTGAAAACAATAATTGCATAGCAGAAGTTAATTCTAATAAAAGTGACCAACTCCACTATCCAATAGCCACGTCCGATATTGGATGTGGCTACTTTTGAGAATTAGTTCCTGATATATGATTACACTACTAAATCTATGATGGGAGGTAGTGAACGCACATGTCAATAATTTCCAGTTTCAAACTTGTCATTGATTTTTGTTTTTGGAAATATGTTTAGGATATAAAAATCATATAAGCTCTTGTTGAAAACATAAAATATGTGTCCATTACCTCCCAATACAAAAACATGTATGGAATTCTCTAATCGCACTTCATAGTATTTTTTTTGTAATAGTCACACTGTCATATACAACTATTCTTATCAATACCACTTACCACCTTTTACATCAATATTTCTATACTTGTTAAACTCCATAATTGGTCTAATAGTTGCTTCATATTATGGATATGTTACGCAATTTTCCTAAATCATCATTTTAATGATTTATAATAATAACCAAACCCACAAACTATCCTTGACAAATTTAATATTATATAGTAATGTTAATATACAGTTATATTTTTGTATGTAGTGTATTGCAATTTTTCATGAACCGTCACAATCCTTTCCTTAAAACCATCTTTTTTGAAAAACCTACATAAAGTTACTGAATCATTGATTTTAGAGAAATCTATCTTTTTTTATGTATATTGAAATTATTAAGAAATTTAGTTGAATAAATTTTCAAAGATCACATAAAAACATCCCTATAAGAATATGCTAACATAGTAGCTAATGTTAAATCGTCGACCGAGTGAGAAAGCAAAGTCAGTAATAGTGCTAAAAGAATAAAACTGTTCACACTCATAAAATAAAATATGGTGGCGTGAGAACTGATATGTAATAACAAGGTACTGGTAATAACTCTTAATAGAACAGTGATATATATCTATATATACCGTATGGAATCAATCATGCGTCTTTTCGCAAATATTCATTATCTCTTTTTTTTTAGAACACGTTTACGAAAGAAACCATAGTCATTGAAGTAGCGGTTTCTGAGAAAAACAGCTCAGAACGTAAACGTACGACGTACAAATCCTAGCGCTTAGTAACATGATGCACCCGTCAAACCGACCCACCCCGTCATTCGAGGCTCATAGCGGCGGGCGCCGACGCTCGTTGCGTGCGAGTCAGTATCTAGCAAGTCCGTCGCGATTCTGCTCGTGTGCGCGCGGTTAACGACCGGACGCATGGCTTTAGAGGCTTAGGTATTTTGTTATAGTGTTTTGTTTACGATGTTGATATTTTGGAAACTAAGATTGTGAGTGATTAATATTGAAATGTTTAATAACAATTTCTTTCACTGCTATCGAATATGGAAATATGATTTTTTTTTTGGAGAGTTTGCAGAGGTGATATCGCTGCGGCTTTAAAACTTTATAGTGAAACTTACCCTGACAATCAACAACTTGCGAGTCCACGAGTAATCTTGCGTGCTGTTTATCATTTACAATATGGAGGGGAATTCATTAGATATCCTATTTCCTCCCAAAAAGTCAGCAATGTACTGGTAATGCCTCGGAGGTTGCGAGTATCCATGGGCTCACTGTTTATGAGTTATAAATTATATTTATAATTTTATTTTTTTAAACTGTTCTTATTTCTAAATAAAAAGATGGCGTGTGTGTGCATATGGATTGCTCATTGGTCGACGGAAGGGCACACAGTAAGCGCCGAAGCTCTCAGCGAATCAGAACAAACGGCAGAACGTGCTGCTATGTCCCTGTGTGTAGGCGTAATTTTGGCGCTGTTACTACCTGCCTATACACGGAACGAGCCACCGTCTAAAGTCCTTCCTTCTTGTAAGTAAAAATCAGTTACTTTCTGTGTAAATTGGCACAGAATAATTTATTTAGTTAAATATTACAGAATAATTAAATATTTAATCTAAATTTTATTTCACCTGTCAGGGATCTGTCTATAGACAATAACTATTTTTATATTATTATTTACTTTTTTGTCTAATATGTACTTTTTGTCCATTATAACACCAGTAAAAGTGTGGCTACAGTGGTTATGTGCACGCCGAACGCTGCTATCGAACACAGCACTGGTTTCGCGACCACAACTGTGGCCTGCCCTCGCGCACACACTTAATTCACTGGCCACTACAGTGCAACAGCTACAACCAGATCTTTGTAAGTTTTTATCTAATATGAAATACCGTATATTCATTTATCTGGCTATAAATTATACAAGAAACTTTTAATTTTAAGGAAAGCATTAACTCAAAACTGAACTGATAAGATACTATAGGAATTCCTGATATTTTGTGATCTTTAATTTTAATCCACTTGCTGCCAAGGGTGGATCGAGCCTTTGCATCAGGGGGACTCGCATATATAAGTCTAGTCAGGACTGGCTCTAATTAAATTACAATAATATGATAAAGACCCAGCCCAGAGTTGTCATGACCCCCCATGACTTTCCCAGGATCCGCCACTGCTTACTACTTTGGTTTGATTATATGTTCCAGGTTCCAATTAAACTAAATACCATTTCATGCAAAAGACAATATGCTCCACATTTTTTTTTTCGAGATTAAAATACTTAAATTATATTCCTATAATTAATATACTTCTAATATTGAAATTGTTGTTAAATAGCAATCTATTTGTTTGGTGTAATTAGATAAAAAAAGATATATTTTAACATTAGATGAAACATTGCCGCTGCCTGAAGATGAAGAGCTGCATGGGTTTTTGCCATTAGAGGATGCTTTTGCTGGCTTAAAATTCTCCAGCTATGCCACCTGGGACACGTACGGGGACCGAATACCGGACATACGGCCGAATTGTGACGCTGCCAATGGCACCGGCGTGGAGGTACGAGGAGACGCGCCCGAGGATAATATTAGGTGAGCAATGTAAACACTAATAAAAATCATGTGCTCAAAAGGCGAATGTATTAAAAATGGGAAACTCGCACACAGAATGACCTAAATAAAATCTTTAAAGAGGATAGAGTTGAAAAAAAAAAATATTCTGAAAAATAATTTTAAGTTTTATGTGATTATTATGATTTCTAAATTAGTAAAACAAGTTAAACATTTTCGGTTGTTAATATATTGAACACTTCAAATGTGTTAACTGCATTATTATACACTAATTCAATTACTAATAATTCTCCAATATTTAAAAATATATTTATAATTGTGTTATTAAATATTTAAAATTTCCGTTTATGATATGATTAAAATTAGGTATAACATAAATTAATTGAATTAATATTTTAAAAAATATGTAAAAAACGTTGTGTGTGCCCAAATCGTAAGGCATTAATGTAGCCAGCGAGATGGAGACAACTCGCCTCGCCCTCGACTCCATTATTCCCGACGTCTAGGGTGCTTGGCCGAAACCGTCTAGTGGCACCACAATATCCACTACAATTTTACTGTTGATAGTGTGTGTTATCATATGTATAATTCCTCACTTGACTGCGTTTTATAATTTTATACGCGCAAGCGCGCTACTCATCACCGCGACGCAGACTGCTACGTTATGCGTGTGTGACGTGCCCCACGAGTACGTCCGCGCCGCTTTCTATAGTCGGGTTTTTTGTCAGAGAAAATGATTGTAAATTTTGGCGTTAAAATGGCGTGAACAAAAGTGTCGAAAAATCCTAGTTTCACCAATTTGTGTTAATCTGCCTACTGCATCTACTCTTTCATTTATGTCAGTTTTGAATGATCAAAGTTATACATAAATAGATATTGTCACATATCTTAAGTAAAAAGGCTTGTCTAGATAAGATTAGTGAAAATTGTTTCAATTGTAGTGTCATAGGGTACATGAATGTTATTTTTATTAGGATGTATAGGATTTTCTTTATTTAAGAAAAACTGCATTGATATTATTTTGATAAAATAAATACAAAATATATGTGCCTATATACATATTGAATTTAATAAAGTGTCTAATAAATAATAACTAAAGTAATCTAGTACAGTACAACGCACGAAAGTCTGCCGTTGTGAAGTCAGTAACTAAAGCGTGGCGTAAAATAGACACGCGGGGAAGAAGAAGGAAGGATCGGGGAGCGTTAAACCTACGCATTGCATCATATGCAGGCAATTCAGAGCAGCAGAGTTTCATGCCTGTATTGTAAAGAGATTGCAACCACCCAATAGATAAAGATTATTGTCAGGGAATGCGAAAGGTAATGAAAAGGATAATACAAAACTTACAATTTTCCTACACGGACAGCACAGACTCAATGGATTCAAAACTGAATTAACTCAAGTTCGTTTATTTAAATTTGTTTAATATTTTGTTTCCTGTTCAAATTATTGTAATATTTTGCAATGCCACAAGAATAAATTTTGTGTGCAATGTATTTTTCCCTTTAAATTATTTTTTTATTACAAAGTTGTGGAATCATAGCCATAAAAACTAAATAAAACTGAGTTCCAGTCTACTAATAACAATTTTTTTTTTAGTTCCATTTGAATTTTCTACTCATTAAACTAAATGACCTGTGATGTGTCTAGTCTACACTTATCTTATGAAATAGGACATTACTGACCTACTTTTAAGATTGATTTATTTGACGAAAACAAAATATAAATATTAATTCTCTCTCTTTCTTTCTTCATCAAAGTTTAGTATATAAATAAAATAAGTCATCACATACAACAATGTACATTTAGTTCTTGTTTCTATAATATACATAAATAATGTTGTACTTACATATATTTCTGTAGGGTAGTTATTCTATTTCAGAGCTCCGTACGAGGTGACTGAGGAGAGCCTCCGCGCGGAACCGGAGCTGGAACGGCGGCTGCGTGCCCATCGCCTCGTACGGCTCGGGGTGCAGCTGGCCGAGCTGGTGGCGGAGGCTGGCGGCGACTACTTCACTGTGAAGTATGATTCTTTAAATTTCATATCAGGCACAATGAATCAATCGTTGTGATGACTCATCTTTATAAATAGCAAATAAATAATAATATCATAAATAGATTGCTACATTTGTAGAATATTTCCATTTTACTTTGTAGAATAAACAAATATACTGATATAATATACAATACAAATATAGCTACTGTTTCAATTTTACAATTAATTTTGCAGTTGGTTCGATTTTAATTGGCCAGTTCCACTTGTTTACAAGTCTATTATTTTTTTTTAGTATGAAAAAATATTTCTTAAATATGCAAATTGTATATGAAGAAGAGCGGACGAAAGTCGTCTAGGTGTTGTCAGATGATAAAACTTAGTTTAATAAATACTTCGTAAATATGGATCTTTTATTATTTTAATAAATGAACTTATGAGAAATGTCAATTTCACGTATGGATGATGATAGATGGACAAAAAGGATTACCACTTGGACGGTCCATTGGGCAAAAGGTAAGTGAGCCAATGGAAAGATGGTAGACGAAATCTCCAAAGATAGCAAGGAAGCAACTGGATAGAAAAAGAAATAAACAGAGACAAGTGGAGAAAAATGGAGGAGCCTTTACTCAGTAGAAGTCTGGTAACATTGTAAGAATTGTCAACAAATAATAATAGTCTAATATAATACATTAATAAATTAAATACGAAATCTAAAATAATTAATTAATTAAAATATGAATATAATTTATATGTTTAAATAAAAATTAAATTAATGATAATTAAATTTTATAATAAGTACAAATGTAATAATTAAATCTTATCAAATCAGATGTGTAAATGAAATTGTAGGCTTATATATTTTATTGTCATTTACATGTTAATAAGAATAAATAAGGCTTTAATAATAAAAATTAGTTTGCTGTAAAGTGGTATATCTGGGAAAGTTTACGTGACAACGACTTTGAATGGGAAATCATTTTAATGTGAATATTCATTCGTATAGTAGGAAAGAAGGATGAAATAATAGTAACAATTTAAAAACATTTATACAAGAATTATATTTAAAACATAATTTATACAAAGAATCTCGCACTGAATTATATTAACAAAATTATTTTTACCTTTACACATACATACGTATTTATATACAAATATACATACAATAACAGTACATTTTGCAAGCACTAATTTCTAGTGCGGCGCGACGCAGACCGATATGGTTGAGTGGAGACAGCATTCGGCGGGCCTCTCTGTTCGGTGACTCATCGTAACGTTACCGAGCGTTGCACTTTTTCATAAGTACTCCCAGCCACAACCTAATAAAGACGTTGTGTCAAAATGCTATTGACATAAATGTAGCCTTTCGCCTTCGTATCCGTTCACCTTTCTTCTTAGACTATAAGTATGTCCAAACTTCTTTAGTGATCATTTCTAATGTACAATTATGAGAATCAATATAAAGAGAAATGTATATAATATACAGCACAGAAGGTGAAATAACACAATTCTCGGCAAGCACCAGCGGTGGGGAACTGTTGTCGCGCGCGATCGCTGAGCTGTCGGCGTCGACGGCCGCTGTGACTGCCGACGACGCGGAGCTCGACAGCGAGGAAGAGCCGTCATCACCGCCGCCGCCTCAAGCCACCGTCACCTTGACGCAGCCTCTGATCATCTCCGAAGCAGACTTTAGACAACATGGTACATGTTTCCTCATAGAATACTATTTTCAGTTTAGTAAACGCATACACTCATCAAGTTCGTGGCACAATTAATGTTATTCTGATAAAGTATTAATTAATTTTTATTATGTGTGTATAATGAATAATAATGTTGAATCAAATTAAAAAAAAAATTACTTTAAATTTCAGTTTAATTATAAACTTTTTTTTTTTTAAATAAAGTTCAATTTAACCTATTGATGTAGTTTAATGAAAGGAGTGACTAAATTAAGTTTGAATTTTTTTACTTGTCTATTAAAATACCTTGTTTGCTGAATTCGATGCTGCTTATTGAAGCATTAATTTCACAAAAATCGCACCATTTGGAAATCTATACACTGCTTACCCTTCTGGGGAATAGGCGTGAGTTAATATTAATATTATTATATTATAATTTCACAACTCGAACAACATTAATGTAATAGAATTTTGTCTGTGCCAGTCCGCGAGAAGCGCGTGGGCATCCTCAAACCGCAGGGATCGTTGGAGCGCGCGCGCGAGGAACGAGCCCTCGCCAACACCACTCAACAGGTATTACACACGGCTATAATTTTTCCAGGGGGACTTAAAAGTGCATAATTTCTTTAAAGGTACTTTAATTAATCAAAAAAAATATTACAATTTTGAAAAGTTACTAATTTTTTTAATGGCTTATTTACTGTATATAGAAAGGTTTTATATGTCAGTCGATATGTAAGATAAGTGTGTTAGATTATGTGATTAGAAAATCAACAGTTACTGGTACATAAAAAAACGAATGGTGTCGTGGGACACCAGGTAGGAACGAAGTTCCTTCGGCTAATGTAGAATCGACACAATTTCAAAAAAAAAAATATAATGTACTTTAAGTGTTATGACAGGAATATGTTTTATTATAAGATGCTACTTAAATCGTTTGGTGATCGTTGTAGTGGAATTATGACATTTACTCTTTGCTATCTGTTCTTCAATCATCTTCATTTTCTGTTCTTATTGTTAATTCTATTTTCGAAAAAATTTACGATTATTATGATTTATTTCTTATATTTTACCGACATATATTTGTTAATGGAAAATAACCCCGACCGATTCTCAGTAATAGCGCGTAAACAAGTCGTAAACAAGTCGCGCGGCCTCATGCCAGCCGTGCCCGGTGTGATCCACCAATCAGCGCTCGCCGTTCGCCGAGCTCGCGTCACCTTGAGCCAATAAACGCGCAGTAAAATAACGACATATCTAAAAATATACGACTGTCGCCCTGCGCACGTCTCATTTAACGGTTTTATTCCACGGACTTTTTCTTTTTCTTATTCTTATGGTTTTATTCCACGGACTTTTTCTTACGGTTTTACTATCACATTTTTTTCAGTTCGGTCGCGCAGCAAAATCCCTATCTCTTCCAAGCCCGCCGTAAGGAACTTCGTTCCAAAAAAATAGAAAATACCAGAAAACCCAAACCATCTGTACACCACTCTTCCCTGCTTTAGACATGTGATTGTTTAATTGTAATAAAACTTCTATAATGATAAAATTCTGTATACAAAATAACCGTAATTATAGTATGATAATATATGTGTCTTAATGCGATAATGCAAATAAAAACATGTTACATTGATAATAATTGTATTGAATTTGCAAGTTAGTGCTAATATGTTATTAATATCTATTTGAAGTTTTATCAATTTTAAACATTTATATTTAATAATTAATTACATTATATAATATTTATGTAGGAGGCAGATGAAGAAGGCGACGAAAGCAGTAAGAGCGAGGAGGCGCGGCGCGATGCGGCGCGTCGGCCGCGCATGAACGTGGCCATGGCCGCCATCATGCGCAAACAGGAGGAATCTAACAAACAGGTAGAATGAATATGATGTGTTACAGTACCAGTGACTCCCTCACAATTTGAAATGTCCATAATACAATTATAACTAGGTTTCCTCCGATGCGACGCCCGCTTGGTCGTAAAATGAATTATTCGATCTTTTATAAAGATCACGCTGTCGACCATGATCTTAATTCTCATTGTACTATTGATTCCAATCCAGAATTTCCTCATAATTTAGATCGGCCTTGGTCTAGATCCCAACTTAGGTCCCACTCACGACCCCGATTCTGATTCCACCCTCGATTTGATTCTGATGGGATTACCCAGAGAAGCACTTGCATACACCCAAAGCACATAGTGTTGTGTCATTAAATTATTTTTTGTAAAACGGTTTTGCTTCCTTTTCGATTTCGATTCTGGTGCCGCTCATAAATTTAATTCTGAACCGGTGTTAATCTCTGTTCTCTCTTGAATCATGAGTTATGATCTTGATAACATACAAAAACCTAAAAGAAAACTTATTTTTTTCAAATTTTCCGGGCACCTTTTTGTAACACTTCTTTTCTTATAAACCTTCTGAGATGTACGTACCAAGCAACAACATTTAATTTTTATTTATATATACATGTTATTATTTTAAATTTCTCTATTTTCACAATTCCTGCTACAAACAAATGTATCTAGATAAGTTTTGTACTGCAGCCTCACCCGCTTATGCTGTTCTCACAATATGCACAGAATTAAAAGTAATGGCAAAGTGCTCAGTGCATTATATAGAAACTGGAGGTAATAATCACTGACCATAAATCAAATTGGTCAATGACTTTTTGTCTTAGCAAATTAAATCATATATTTGGAATGATAAAGGATGAACTATTGACATCATTATTGGTCACAATGACATTAATCATTTTTTCCTTTTATTTATATAATAAATAAATATTTTTGCATAATCATTGTCATAGAGTATAAAGGCAATGTTGCATTTTAATGGAGCCTTAACAGCGATCACTTAAAAATATTATTTTAAAATGAACAATATCAACATAAGGAAAGCAATTGACTGAAATGTCATTACCAGGATCTTATTGTTAAAAATTTGATGACTTTATTTATTTAGTCATTTATTTTGTTTATTTAGTCATATATTTGTTTATTCATTTTATCATTTAGTTATTTTGTTATATCTTTTCCATGAAAAGTATCAAGGTTTCATGTGAAGTATCTTGGCGTACTTTTCTTAAATTTTCTATTTATCATTTTTAGATCTATCTCGTCCAATGCTGTTTCAATTCTAACAAAAATATTTTTGAATTAGGTGAAGTTTGTGACGCCGGCGACGACGCCAGATTCCACCGGCGACGCCGGGGAAACATCAGTGAAAGAATTAGAAAAGCCCAAGTTCATTCAGCCGAAAGCGATCAAATCTCTAGCGAATTTACCGACCGGCCGGAAGACCGGCGGCATACTATCCCTCAAAGACAAATCGGCGGGGTATCCGCATCTAGTCAACGCGGAACCGGACACCAACAAACCCAGGAACGAGAAAGAGGAGAAGAAGGAGTCCCCCAAACAGAGCGCCGGTACGAGTGCGCTTGTCGCTCCGAAGGCGAGACAAGAAACGCATCCTATTTCTCCTATCAGGACAGTCAGTAGCGCACCGAGCGCAACGGCGATAGGAAGCGTGTACAATGAAGCTGGCAAATTGAACTTGCTCCACAAAAACGGATACGGTCCAACGAACCAGTCTAATTACTCGAACGCTAACGGCCAAGGTATCAAACTCGCAGTTGTGAACCCGAAAGAAATAGATGTGAGGTCGGCGGCGTTACAGAAACAGAACAGTCGTTACGAGTTGTTCCACGACGGGCAGAAACTGAATCAGAACTACCAGTTCTCATCGGACAAAAAGAATTTCCTCAACGATCTACCTCCCAGATTCGCTAATCAGTACAGGTACTGGCAACAGGCGAATGAAAATCATTTCAACCAGGAAAACAAATTCAAGGACGAGAGCTATATAAACGCTAATCCGTTTAGTGCCATGCCACAGAACTCACCTATAAATTGGCCGATACAGCAGGAACCTTACCATCAACAGCAACAACAGTCTGGATGGTGGAAACCAGACAATAACAGCTTCAATATGAAATATCCTCTATCCACACCACCCACAATGAATCTACAACAGAATTATTATTCAAATAATTTAAATTCAAGCATAGGCAATCCTTTCCAAAATTCTTATCCTATGCCAAATCAGCCCGGGTTAAATTTGCAAAAACCAGAGATTAGTAATACACAAAATTACATGCAAACAACGAACACTCAACATGTACAACCACTGCAAAATGTAGTAACATCGCCGAGTTTCAATACGCCACTCAACAGTTTCGGAAACTATAGCCAAGCAGTAGGATACGACACGAATTTGTATTCTCAATATGGCAATACCAAATTTAACTATCCATCACAAATAGAGAAACCCCTGGGACAGGTCCAAAACAATGACTTCTCAGATACCAGACGGATGAACTATGGGGGGCTGTTGAGAGATATGCAACCGACAAACCCCACATACACAGGCCCCATCGACAATGACAGGAATATTGTGAAGAATTTGGACCAAATTGGGGTATGTGCCTTGTCTATTTGTGGATTATGATTTTGTACATTCAAAATAAGTTTAAAAAAAAAAATACCACCTTCAAAAATGTGTGCAAATATTTTTTTAAACAGACTTCAAAAACAACTTATTAGTTGTTTTTGGACTTGGTTCTAGCTAAAGCATCGCAAAAGAACATATAATATATAAACATAAATATAAAACATTAAATATTGACTCAAAAACAGATCTTCTTCTAAGAGGATATGACTATGTCTGATTTATCTTTAGCTGGAACTGATTTCAAAAGCAACTGAATATTTTTTTTGGAGTCTGTTTAAAATAATTTAAACAGGTTCTTGAAAGTGATTATATTTTTTTTATTCATTCTGTTAGTTATTAAATAATTATAACTTTATAATTCATTTAGCAACTTTACACGTGAATTAGGCCATGGCTAATAAAATCGGCTCGGCATCTCTTTTACTTTTGTATAAAGCAAGTCGAAAAGCAGTTCCGATCCTGAATTTATTGTCCACTGTTAGTTGTTCTAGAGTCTTCACATTCTTAATTGGAGAGCAAATATCAAATTACATAAGTTATCCTCTTTATTTGTAATATGAAGGTGTACATTAAATATTTTCATTCACTTCAGCATTAAATTAATTCACTCTGTTGCTAATGTTGAAAATAAAGTTGTAAGAGAGATGTGTTCCTGTTACAATTGTCACGGAATTATTAAATGAATGAAAATATGTAGGTAGATTAATAAGTAATTAGTGTTAATTCTGTGTATACTAGGTTTTGCTAATAGTTATTGAAGGGTAGTTTTTTGGCGATAAATTGCATTATTATCACTAAACTCCAAACCTTTAATTAATGGTTTATATCATCAGTTCAGCAGTGTGAGATGATACCTACCAAATGCAAAAACTTGAACAATTAAAAAAATTGGCCAAGAGCATGTCGGACCATGCTCATAATAGGGCTCCGAAGCCATTATTAGAAAGAAAACCACTACAGATGAAAAAAGTACATTGTTACACTTTTTCCATGTTTTCCGCACAGAATAGTTATAAGCACTTTAGTCGCCTATAACTAACCAAACTATGCTATAACTAACTAAAAAAAAGTAGATATGTCAACTATTACTATAAAACTAGTGTAAACTAAAGTGCATCAGCAAAAGAGCTTATCATCATGGCACTTATGTCCAATTGTTAGAAGCGCAGTTTTTCGGCAATAACTCAAAAACAGTAAATCTGACCATGTTCAAAATAATTTTCTTTGAAAGTTTTTATTAAGCGTTATTTATGTTATTTTTTTCAAATTTTTTGCACATACAGTTTAGAAAACAGGGGTTGAGACACAGTTTCTGCAACTTTTGAAGCAATTATCTCCAAAATTATTCACATAATCAGAAAAATTACTTAAAAAAATTAGTGCTTTTAAAAGAACTGTCAACAAACCACAACATATGTACCAGATATTGTGGTTTGCTGAAAAAAATTTTTTTCAGCTTTTGTTACAAATATGGAGAGCCCCCCTAGAAATATTTATTATTGTTATTTAACCACCAAACTAGCGGCTCACACAAGACACCTACACTATAAATTTCATCAATATAGGTCTTGTAGTTTTTGAATAAAATCCCTGACATATGGACGGACTATAAGGGTTCTGAATAAACTATAAAGGTTTCATTTTTGCCATTTTGGCTCAGAACTCTAAAAAAGACATAATAGGCAAACATAGAACCTCATCCTTTTTTTAGAAGTTGATTAAAAATCGATATATTGGTATAGTAGTTCAGTTAAAATTTTCTCATGTGAATTTATAATTTTATGAAATATATATACTAACTCTATGCAATTACTATGTATTGTATATTTTTGCAAAAATTAGTTTTTTGCATGTTTCTATTGTTTATGTAATGAGTGTGCAATGTATTCTTAATGTTAAAAGCAAATCTTGGTGTCACAGTTTTTTTTTCGATCTTTCGAGTATTTCATCAAATCTTCAATTCATGAATTCTTAGTAATAATGGTATTCAATAAAAACTATTGGAAAAATTTATCAGCATCAAACATCATATCAATAAATTAAAAATTTCAGCTAAATTCATATTTTCAGTAAAAATTTTTCTGTGCTAAAATCTGTATTTTTACTACAATAATACCAATTATACATGTGAAGGTTTTTAAAACTTAAGTAAACTGCAAACTTTCTTTACTTGCTCTATTGCCTTATCATAGCTATAAAAAACAATAACTTAAAACGAGTAAACTCTTTGACTTGATCGAAAAAGTTAAGAGATAGACAATATCCAAATTGAAGCTTATTACCAGTAATAAGCATATCCACATCTGCTTGTATGCGAATAATGCGCCACGACTTCTTGCCATTTCTTTGAGGTTTGTCTATGGTTCCGGTTTATAAAAATATCTACCGTTCGATACAGATGGGCGGGGAAGCGATGGGCAGCACATACTCGCTGTTTAGCGGCGCGCCGGAGCAGTCCGCCTGGGCGTCAGCACCCAACACTCAACAGGTGGGCTTGCACCTTTAAATTTACGAAAAACTTGATGCGACCCATATTGACGGTTATTCAAAATAACTAGTGGTCTTTACACGTTATTCTTTTATATTATTAAGTTGTTGCTAATGGCAATTCAATTTTGACTCTCATTCCGCAGAGCCTTTGGTCGGGGCCGAGCCTGTCGCCGCTGGAGCGACTGTTGGCGCAACAGAAACAGCTCAAACAACCAAACGACAATTAAAATGTACTTTCCTTTCCTAACCTGTCCAAATGATTTTCTATAAGATGCGGTAACGTCGTCTCGAATATCTAAATCGTAGCCGGAACGACACACCTACGCGCTCACCGCTCGCAGAATACCTCCGTCTCCGACTTTCACACTGAATGGCAATCAAGTTATCGACAGAATATTTCAGCAGTTGTCGATATCAACGTGTAATATTATAAAGATGAATTTAAAAAAAATCTTCAAATACACGTTTTACTAACGTAATCTATTATTATAATTTCGATACATTATTACGAAAAACCTATTGGGTAGTATCATATGAAAAGAAATTTATTTGTTATTATCTATTTTGTTTGAAATATGCATCTTCTGTGAGTGATTTATGTATTGACTCCGCTTTATACAAAATATGTTTTAATATGGGCGTTGATTATGCATAATTTTTTTTTAAACAATTTAAACCCTAAATTTCCTACCATATTAGCTACTCATCACTTTCTATTTGTCTTTTTTTTTTGAGCATACACAAATATTTAACAACTTATATCATTAGATAAACGAATGGTGTAAAATGTAAATGTTTAATGCAATTTTTGAATATCACAAATTCTAAGGAAACATTGTCATGGCGTTTATATAAATTTTTGTATCTGTATAAAATGTTAATAATGTGTGTGTTTTTGTTATTTCAGTGTATATTTGTCGATGTTGTAGTACTTAGGAATTGTTTCATTATTTGGTTTTAAGAGCAAACAAACTGGAGTACTAAAGAATTTTTAATAAAATATTTTTGTTACATTTGCGTTTTTAGTTTCCTTGTACAAATTGTGTTTAAAAAATAAACTCAAACATTTGCATAAATTAAAATTGTATGCAACAGCTATTAACAATCGGTGCGGCGCTCACAGCGACCAAAACAATCTATCAGCCGTTCAATGACCGTGGTTCACTACGGTCGGAGCGAAAACCTCATTTATGACCTTATTATTTTCACTCACGACGCCCCATTTGTTCAAATGCGTCGACGTGGACGTTGAAAAATTTGGTGCAATTTTTAAACGTCAAAGATGGCGACTGAAAAAATACTTTAGTGGCAATATTTTATTAAGAAGTATGAATATACAGCAATGTTCATTAGAATTGAGAATATCCAACTGTCGCCATAAAGACATTTTAATTATGTTTAAAAGAAAAGTAAATATTCCACTAAAATAAAATATAAAAAAATCAATTGTATATATGTACATATTTTTTTGGTGTAAAATTAGTTCATAAATAATTATTAAAGTTTATTATTAAAATTTTCCGACTTATTTTCAAGCTCGCCATTATTAATGTTCACATCAATGGTTAAAACGTTCCATAGTCCATTCCACTTTGGATTATGGTTGTAACGCTCACAAAGTATTGTATATAAGGAAAGTAACGCTCTCGAGCGTGTGGAACAGAAAAAAACCGCGATCGTGAGCGCTTATTGGGTAAATGTAGCGAATATTGGGTAATAATTAATGGTGCCAAGCATTAATACCAGATGTACTTGCAAAAAACAATTGGTGAATGTCAGAAAAAAGAGATATGTAAAGGATTGCAGTGTTTAAAAACGTTAAACTTCTAGAATATGCCTGCAACTATTTAAAAATGTTAAAACGCCAATTATTCTAATGAGATTTGGGCTTCCTTCATCGGTCATGAAATGTTGTCTATGGTGACAATGCAATATTCAGAATTTTTGAAGTTAAACTTTTGGCGAGTTAGGGGAAATAGATTAGTGACGTTTCAGGTTTTCACAAAGTTGCGACAAAACTAAACGATACAACACTGTATAAAAGGAGCGTAACCTGTTATAGAAAATTTGGTGGTACGATAAGCTGCTTTTTAGGTGAAGTGACCGACAATGTCAATCCACTGACCATGATTTTTTTTTATTGTATTTACGAGAGGCAAACGAGCACTCCCCTGTCACCGCCGTTCATGGACGAAATATGACAGCGGAAGCTGTTACTTCAAGTTTATTCTGTGAATATGTGGTATCTCACAAAGCCGGCACATTTTCATACTGCAGCCTGATCGGCAACAGCGCGACTATCACATAAAACAGGTGCCCCTCAAAGTACAGAGTTAGTGGACAATCATCGGACTTGAAAGTTCTGAAAACTAATTGGTCAGTTTGAGAATGATCAGGGTCGAATCCGGTTTTGCTTTGAAGGCAAAACGACCTACCAATAAAATTAAATGTAACTGCATGGGTTTTCAGATAAACAGAAACCAAATTTGGCACCTAGTATGCAATATTAACGACGGGTTGCACCAAAAGTAGAACCGTAGTTCGTAAACATAATCTGTAGGATTTCATATAATGTCTATACATTATTTGTCAAATCTTACGGTTTACTTTTACGAATTACTTTTGATACAACTCACCATTAATATTATAGAAATATAAATAAAAATAAATTTATAAACGTCACTTTTGGACACTTGGATGCAGCAATAAATTACTATTTTTTTGTGGGCTTTCACATAAATCAAATCTGTATTTGTTAAAGCAGTTGGTTTTGCTTTTAAAATTATTTACATTTATAGAAATAAAACAACGTTTCAGTCGAAATTCATTAATTTATTTGAGTTTCATTCTATTACATTATTAGGTACTAAATCATAAAAATTCTAAATTCAAAAAAATGATGAATATACATAATAATAAATAGGATAAATTTTACAAAAGGCTCAGTATGCTATACTATATTAGTTCATAAAAATTTTATTGCTAAATTGTTAAATAAATGTCATTTCATAAAATCGAATGGATATGTACAATAATTGAAGAAATAATTTTTACATGTCAGTACTGTGAAATACATTTATAATAATCGAGCAGAAATCGCATTTACATACTTTTTATACAATTATGTTCTATTTAAGGAATTTTAATTGTGGAAAATCACAGTATCAGCATGTGACATACTTCACTGACGGCTCGTTACCTGGAAAGTTCCGTGTTCAAAAGTCCACATAATTTAATCAACCTCAATATCGCGAATTTTGCACTACAGTAAGTGTACTATAAAGACATAGTACAATTACATTCTTATGTCTCTGACACTATAATCTCATTAATCAAATGGTACAAGTTTCAAATATTTAAAATACTGAATATGTTAAAAGATAACAGCTTATTGTGATCTGGATTTATTAAATGAATTTATTCATTCAAGCCGGCATTCAACTTATTCAAGATATCTAATGATTTATACTTCAAGATTGAACACAAAAAAAAAAATATATATATATATATTTACTTATATTTCCCTGGTGTAACTGATTTTCAAAGTTTGGGAAACCCTTGTTTCAATTAATCATTTGAGATCTGCACCAATTCTGAATTTTTGTACCTTAAGATCAAAATCTCATTCAGTCCAATACTAAACGGCACGAACAGAAAAAAACAATTGACAAGTAAATAGAACTTGATATTATCATTTATATTGCAACATTCAAATCAGTCATTTATTTGTTACCTTTTGGTCATTATAAACAATCTCAACATTACAGTCTTGTGACATAACCATTAAAAGGATAAAATTTATGCACTAATTTGGTACATTAATAATTCAATAATAGCAATAAATAACATTATTAAAACAACAATATAAAAGTCATATCAAAGCGAATACATAGGAATTACAACAATATTTGAGAATGTAGGATTAGAAAGATGAGGAATTAATCAACAATGTTAATAATGGATTTGTAAAACCATTCATACTCCAATATTTTGCATTTTCAAAAAAAAAACCATTTATGATCTAAATTTAAAGCTTGCATGCATTAAAGTTGATAAGGAACCAAAATCAGATAACTGGTAAAAACTGTTGGTTACCTATTCATTTGTCTCATTATCCTTTCAAAATATTTAAACCTTGAGTTAAGGAACACTTACAATCCTGTACGATATGTAATGTATATTTAGAACCACGGAAGATCCAACTACACAACAATATAAATGCATCCAATTGAGAGCCAATCTCACCTACCGAAGTTAAAAATTAACTGGCCATTGAATTTGGAATCTTTTCTTCATACAAAATAGTTAATTTTGCTTTAAACGGCTTGTTAATTTTTAATATCAGTTGGTGAAAATGGATATAAGAATTTGAAATTCATGTGTTATGATTTGCTGCGCTTTCGCTTCGACACAATATCGTGTCGACGTTTCTGGGACAACCACGGTCATTGCGTATATTAATAATGTATATATAATACAAGATTATTAAACATATAACTAAGATCACTTTCATGCCTTGTTAGGGCTGTCCTAATTTTATGTATGAGGATTAAGATTATTATAACATATATTATTAGTATTATTTTTCTGTATGGATACAATATTTTCTCAAATTATGCATGACTATTATTATGGTTATTGTAAACACCATGCACATATTATTAGTTTTATATTAATATTTTACATTACAATGTAACATTATAAGAGTACGACGATATTATATTTCTTTAAAAAGACATTAAATATTTTCATTTTGCTGGAAATAATTGAAATAGTTACTTTACTTACAACAACCTGTAAAAGATCTAAGTTAATAAATACTAACTAATGAGCTTCAATAAAGTTTCAAATACTTGTATTTTTTAAAATTAGCAAATACATGTAAAATTTAAATTCAATTTTGGCAGTTTTCGTACAATATTCAATCAAATTACAGAATTCGTTTTCAATACAAGAGAAATATTGGACATGCATTGAAAAGATACAGCATTCTATCTCTCAACAATAACTCCTACATAAACAAGGCCACAGCTTCTCCGACTCTCTGTGTATGCATATAAATATTTTCTCTAGATAAATTTAATAAAATTCCTGTCTTTTGAAGTAACTTGAACTGCATTGGGTGTGTTTTTTTTTTTATTAGCTAATAAAAAATATATATATAACATGCGTACCAGGCCAGTCCAAGTGATCACGATATATGGAAATATGTAAAATCTCTCCACTTTGTAGATCAAAAATGCTGAAGAAATCATACAAACAACTCTGCAAATTTGAATGTGTTATAATGTGTTGAAATACTCTTCCGTGTCGCTGCGTGCAGCCGTCGCAGAGGAAATTTAACAGTGACGATGACATCACGTGGCTTTGACCACCCCAGTGGTATGTAATGTTTTGATATTAACAACATGTCAATAATAAACACTGACTTTTTTTTATATGATTCAATAAACCAAAGGCAGAATATATTTATGGGGATCATTAGGATTAACCTCCATAGTATAATATGTAAACTTAGATCAAAAATTTAATAATAGACTAGACAAAGACAATACTCTCAATGAAATTGTATTAAAATATATAATAGTTTAATAATCTGCATTTTGACAGCCATCTTCAAAAATGAAATGTCACATCACTGGTTTGAATTAGTTAATACTTCTACTGAGATGAGTGACTATTTTTAATGAAATATTTTGTAAATTATAATTTTATAAGTTATAATTCCTTTACACTTTTATATATTGAATATATATTATTAAAAAATATGGAATACATATTGAAAAAAATATATTCCATGATTTATTCCTGATATTATATTTGGATGAAATGATCCAAATACTAAAATCTATAGTTAATTAAGTATTGCAGAAAATGAAAATTTTTAATATTGTATATCAATATTAAATATCGTATATCAAGTAGGTAAATTTTAGAAAATATTTATATTACGTGAATTTTAGTTTTAATTAAACGAATCTTGAATGAATCTTAAGCCATGTAATAATATGGACATAAATCATCAAAATTTTGTGATATAACACCAAATTAATACACACTGCAAGTTTAATAACTTTAAAAATTCCATTTGATGTTTTCTAAAATGTGACACAGTCAATGCCTCGCTTTTGTGCTGTCCTGCGAATGCAGAAAATGGAAATCTATGTAACGTTTAATACATTTTTTATTGTAAATTTTGATGCGATCGCTATACTGTGAGACAATTAAATACTATTTATATGCCCTTCCTTTTATAATGTAATCAATAAGTCTTTTTAATTTCAAACAAAATACTGCTACTTTATCAGCATAAGATTTTCAAATACAACATTAAATGTGAATGAACCGTGAGGAAGCGAATAGGTCGCACTGCGATATTTATTTGCATACACAAACTAATACTCTATTTTACAAAATTCGCGTATATCCCGAAGATTCCCAATCTGACGGCACTTCGGTATTTACGCGAACGACGCGACACTAACATTCTCTATTTAAGCCTAACTATCCTTCATCTACCTACTACTACTATTATAAAATCAAAGTATGAAAATTTATTCATAAGAAGGATTATTTGAAACTAGTTTAGAATACTATAATTTGCAATTAGTAATACTACCATTTGAATTCAAAAAGTGAAAACATTTTTATTTAGATACTTTACTATGTATATTGTTTAATCTTGTACACATGATAATCTCAACATAAATGGATATGTATTTTATACCAAAATGAAACTTCTAAAATAATTAATAAAATACTATATCATGTACTGTTTTGATGTTATTAAATTACTTACAAACTCGACTTTTATTTAAACTTCATGAAATGTTATACAAAGTTTGACAAGAAAATCAACTAATGTCGACACAAACACACTATATGGAACAATTTCACATCCAAAATGTGTTCCAAATATTCACAGTCATGGAGCTACAAACACCTTAATTCCTGTTTATCTGACCATACAAAACTTATGCTCACGCCGCCCATAATCTAATATTATTTTCAATGCACACGAATATGGTTGATAATAAGTAGAAAATTCATAGTAATAACAGTATAATTGTTTAATAATCCCCGGCTATGGTATATGTATCCACAATCTCTTTATTTCATACTTCGGACTGGGACGTTGAGTGCTCTGCCCTAGGCCAGCCCCAGTTGAGAGCTGTTCAATTATCCTTGTCATGTACGTGATGATAAGGTCCGTGACCGATAACATGTGTCCTGAGGTATGGGGCGAGTGGTTTTTAATTTAAGTTAAAAACTCATTGGTGAATTTAACCATAGTCAGAATAGAACCCCATATGTTTTTGTGCACAGGAGATCCTGTTAAGTACTGAGCCAGCATTATTACCAGTATTTATTATGATGAAATACCAGCTGTGAATATTTATAGAATTGTGAAAGCCACAAATGAGCAGAATTGATGATTCAATAACTACATTGATGAAAAAGAAAATGGATGTTTAATTTATGTTTTCAATGTTGTAGGCTTGTGAAGATATTATTAAAGTTGTCACTATTAACATTTTGACAAAAAAATTTATGAAGAACAAGGAAGGCGTTTACAAAATAAACTATTTTTTACATTAATATAATTATAAGAAAATAATCTATTGTGTGAGGTGTTCATTCGTGGAAATTAGACATTTGCCTGCAACCTGTTAACATGCAACATGTAACCCACTACTAACCCTCGAATCTGTTCTTCCAATACAATCTCTATCCAACGAATTGAATACACTGATTCCAGAGGATGAGTGACAGATATCAAATATAAAGGGAAGATCATTTACACAATTATATAACTTTCGATTTCCCAAATGTCTTTGATTTAAAAGACATGCTGCATAAATATTTGGAGCACAGGCTTTTATATACAACTGTTTCAACAAATATTGAAATTGTTGTCACTGTTGAAAGATTTTTGTATAATAGTGTAGGAAGATTCTCAAAATAGTAAAAAAAGAACTAAAGCAACTTTATTGTTAACACTAATATATGAACTTTCTATTTTAGTTATTTTTCTAGTCAAACTTTGTTAAATAGAATCCCAGTTTTTCCATTACTCTATACACAAAATTTATTTCATTACATTCATACATATGGCTGTTATTTGAGATCTACAAATACCATAACTATTTATCGACATCAAACAATTTGTGACATTATAACAAAAAAAACACGTCAGACAAGGAATTTACCCAAACAGTTTAAAAAAAGCACAGAGCATATTTGCAAACTTAGAAGAAAAACCATCAAAACATGATCTAAAAAAAACATCTACGAATAAGAATGAAAAAAACATTTTAATAATGCGAATCGCAAATTAATGGGACAACCACTAGTGTATTTAGAAATTCGTTTCAGTAACTTCCTTGCCGGGCAAATCCAAATCTTCGCTAATAACTTATATTTCTTTTTACAAAACATGGTGCAGGCTACAAGTGTCGAGAATCATCATTTTTTTAGTTGTTTGCAAAAAACAGTCTAATTATATAAAATTTGTGACGAGCTTCGATCTGTAAATTATAAGTAAGATTTGTATAAATTTTAAAATAAATTATGTTATGATTTTAATACAGTAACATTTTTATGGATAACATTATATTCTAGTGATCTGATCTGCCAGCGCCATACCATGTGAAAAGAAGTATAGGTTAATTGTGATTGTGACATTTACAAAAAAAAAATCATTGGAATTGAACGAACTAATAGATAAATATCGTGGGCCTCACGTCTGCCTCTCAGCGGTGAAATTGTAGCAGTAGTCGCGGTCGAGCTCGTACTTGGTGCGCCGCTTGATTACGGGCAATCGAGTCTGTGAGCAGCGCAAGAGTCATTAACACTTGACACTATGGATAATAATTATTTATAAAACTGCTTATCATGACAGTGATAATGGCTTCTTTGATTTTTTGACATATTCATTAAATTATAACAGTACATTTTTTGACAATTGTCAATACCAAATTAATACTTCAAATAAATATGTCAGTGTGGTACATTTTAAAATAAAATAATATTTACATGGACCCTGCATTTTGAACAATAGAAAGCTGATATTAATTGATAAAACATAAATTTCACAAAATTTCAAATTATCTAGATACACTTTTTGTTATCAAATTAACAAAGAGAATTTTGTTTGTTGCTTTAATAAATATTTTTGCTATTCATAACATAAATATTGTTATGAATAACACAGACGTTTCCAAGTAAGCTATCCTTAATGAAAACATGTATATGGTAGTAAATAGGCATTAGGACGGTCGTTAAATTTTTTTTTTTTGCGACACCTAAAAGCTTCCTTATGACGAAAAAAAAACACTGGGAAATTTATGTTTTTAATTCAGAACGACCGTGCCTCTAGACCATATGTGGGCAACCATCGGCCCGCGGGCCGCATGAACACTAGTTTAAAACACTATTTTAAAATGCACTACTTTTTGAACCGGCCCGCGAATGTATTTGCACATTAAAGTTTGTCCCACGATATGTCAAAAGCTGCCCATACCTCTAGACTATCTAAGTTAATTTTTGGATATAATTATTTATTTTTTTGGATTAAAATTTTTGTTTATTGTTATTTTGATCAATTATTGTTTTTTTTTATTGATTTGTGTTCTATAATGTTTTATATTTCGTATAAAATTGTATTTTTATAAAAAATCTCAAAAAAGATAATTAGACCCAAAAATTTACTTAGATCCTCTAGAGAGACGTGTTGTTTTGAATTAAAAAAAAATTCTCAGTGTTTTTTCATCAAAAGGAAGCTTTTAAGGGGTGTCACAAAAAATTTAATAGAATTGATAAAGTGAACATGCAATTCTTGTGTAGTTTTTGTGATGTATAGATATAGATTATTGATATCATAAAGTGTGATATGTGCTTTGAAAGATGATACAGTACCACGATTGTAAAAAATTATTGTGAGGTGATTTGGCCATTCGCAAAAGGTTAGTGAAAGTGAATTGACAAATAAAATCTTCGGAGCTGACATGTGTAAACCAATCGTTGAAAAAGTACTTATAATACGAAAAAGTATAAACTTACAAGACTATCGCTCGGCACTCCTCTTAACTTTGAATTCAGTACAAACGGCACTCCCTCCATGCCGTTATAACCTCCTAAAGTTTGATATGAATTTCTTGGTAGAGGTTGAGGCCCTTTTTTGTGGCGCTGCGGAGCTATCGGCGATCTGGAACCCGGGGCCGACGGAGGTGATTTAAAGCTAGGAGTTTGGGGAGATTTGGGGCCCGAAGGGAGAGGAGATTTGGCGCTGGGCGGTCGTGGCGCTGGCCTCGAAGGTTTATTAATATTGTATGTAGGGCTGAGCGCTTCATAGTCGTCGTCGGTCTTTAAATTCAGTCCGTTCAGTTCGGTGACTAACGAAGTCAGTTTCGGCGGCCGTTCCGGAGCACTTCTTATTCTGAAAAATTAAGTGGTGATCGAATGAACAAGAATTTGAAAAATATATATAAAGAAGAATTTAAAATATATGTATAAGACATAAAATTTTATTTTAAATCTATTCAAAATGTATGCAATTCTAGTACTACAATATACCCTCTTTATATTAAAGACTAAGACTACTTCTAATGTTCGCCCACATATTTTGAATCACTGATGAATTAATAAGAATGGTTAGTTAGTTAGGTTTACAGAAACATATTACCGACTTCACTAAAAAGGGTAGTCTCTTATTTTCACCTATTTGACTCTGTTGCTTAGATTTGTGCAATTTGTTTAAATTCTTAATATTACATGCTAATTTGAAAGCTTTGGTGTCATTTCATGTTTTTGCTACTCCATAAAAGTTGTCACTTAATAGAAACCTTTCTCAATTTCAGAAAAATATAAAATATATGTCCACTTACATTAATAAATAGATACAAAAATTTAAAACCATATCATAAATAATTAGAATATGTCACACTTTTACTCTGGAAATTTCATTAACTAGCCTGTTCTCATTTTTGGACAGATGGTACATGTATTTTGTGAGAGTTATATAATTTTGTAAATAAGGTATGAACTTTTTTCATATCTAATAATATGAAAGACATGATGGTTCTGAATTCAAAAAATACATGTATGGAAAGTACTTCCATAAATATTTCTGTAACGGCCACATAAAAATCAAAACATGTCCAAACAATGGACTTGGCAATCAGCTAGAAAAAAAATAATGCACAAACATGTTGCTCAGAACCAGACAGTTAGAGGCAAGTACCTCATCCATTAAGATATGGATGTTGATGTAATATCAATATGGTTACATTTTATTTGTTCAATACCAGTACATATGTAATAGTTACCTATTGGAATCAGGCGTCTGGCTGATCACGTTCTCGTAATCGGCGACGGGGGCGCCGTCATTGGTGCCACTCAACTTGTAGCACACCACTTTGCCATTGATTTCCCTGAAGTTATCATAGTGGGTTAAATGTATACAATTGCAACTAAATTGTAATATTGACTCCGACAGAAATGTTATGGTTATTTTATTTGATAAGGAATAAAGGAAAGCAAACAAAAGTAATTGCTAAATAGATTATTTATAAAATTTATTTATAGACAAGACGTTTAAAATCAATTTAGTTTATTCTTGGTAGAAATATGACTTCTGAAAAAAAAATGAACTCACAATACAGGCATTTCGCCAATTCAATTTACTACTCAGCTATGAGCCAAAGTAGATGCTTGTACAAATTTCCTTAGCAATGTTGCCTGCAGGGACATAGAGGGCAAGACTAGTTGGTGAAAATAGAAAAACGAGAAAGCCAAGCTTCTTTCATAATAAACCTACCCAGCTAACATGAATCCATCAGGTGCATTCCTCATTCGAGAACACACGATGATATCGGTGACAGTGGCATTGGTTGGGTGGCGCGTCCGGTGCGCGAGCCGCGTACACAGCCGTCGCTTGCCGGCGCGCCCAGCCACGCCGTACCCGGGCGGCGGTGTGTCACGTTCACCCACCACGATGACGCCGTCCACCACATACCCCGGAACGCCTGCAACGGACAAATAACGGTATAAGATTTCACTGTAGTAATCGTAGCAATCATGTAGCTCCTCAAAGTAAAAGGATCAAGCGAAAATTCACCAAATATATACCTATTAACAAAATTGATGCATACAATTAAATTGACAAGTGATTTTAGAAACATAGTTTACTTCATTGGTAAGGAAATGAATAAAAAGTTGTTTAGGTGATTGATTCCTTCTATAAAGAAACTTTGATTCGGGGTTTCTTCTCAAGGTTAGCCAAGCCTTGGCAATACTGCTGGCTTAAAATAAAATTTTAAACAGAAAAAAAGCTATCAAAAGCCATCAACTAGAACGAATAAATCAATCATTAGTTTTTAACTTCCTGGTTACCCTTGACTAGAGACATTGGAATGATCTTGACCTTCATTCTTTTTATAACCTATGGCAATTTTATATAATAACTACAGTTCACAATAAAATGCAACGATACAACTATGTGTAGCAAATCATTTAATTTTAAACACATGAAGTTCAATCTTATTTTCCTTTAATGTATACCACAGATGTGGTTTACATGCCTCTGTTTTTAGTACAATGCTTATATTCAGTTTCATGTGAGGTTTCAGATAATGACCAAAAATGACCTTTGGAATTGAAATATGAACCTTAACATGTAAGCGCTTTTGTTCATGTGACCTATCCGACTGCATTCTTCTACAGCGTTTTTTGATGACCCATCCTAGATATTTATCACATACTTTTCATTACACATATATTTCTTTTATCAATCTAACTTTATTCATTAATTTTAGCCAAAAGATTTTCATAACAATTGCGATGAATAATGTGCACCGAAATTATGTTATTTTAAATTTTAGATGCAAAGTTAAAAATAGCTTGCTAGGAAACTCGATACAATTGTAAAGGCACTTAAGTACAAAACAATTGTTATTTGTATCTTATTTATTGTTATATTTACTTATTGAAAGATATAAAAGCATAAATATGTAGTTTGAATTACAGATAAATAAAGTTAATACGCCATGAAAAATCTACATCTTATGGATTTTTCAAGTGAAATTCAAACAGGTCAAAACAATTTTGTAGTCAATCCCCAGCTCATCAACAATGTCCTAAGAACTAATATGCCGATTTTGCTCTACTTTTTCCAAAATGTAATTTGATTTTATTTATAACAGGTCGTTCATCTTTCACATCTAAATCAACAGACTGATAATGCTTGACCCAGTTTTGTGCTACTCTAACCGACACTCCATTAGGTCCATAAACGTCACAAAGTTTCGCAGTTTGCGTCGCATTCTTCCCTTTTTTGTAATAGAACTTCAAAATGTATCGAATTTCCACATCGGATTCACTCATTTTGATGGACAGAAAAACAATAGAGAAATGGCGGAACACCGTTTTTCATTTTAATTTTCCTTTTTTTTAAATGTACTCTATTCAATGGTGTCAAAACTAGCCAGAAACAAACAGCATAACCTAAGAAATTTTACTGCAACTTTTTACTTATAAAATATGAAAAAAAATTTCCCCCCCACCTAATATAATTGGATAAACTACTTTAGCTTCTTGAACTGATATTTGATACTTACACAATAGTAAGTAATCTGTGGAAATATTGACATAATTATGTAAATTCTTCACTATTAACTACACTATTCTGAGTAATATAGGCTATGTTTTATTTTAGAAAAATGTAGTTTATAGTATAAAATAATTTTAGGAATTTGTAAATCAAGTTGTAAAAAATGTGCCACCTAATTACTTTATTGATGTGCATTGACCAAATAGTTTAATATGGATTAATGCAAAATGTAGCATTAACATTGATTTTTAGTAGTTCTCTAAAAGGGTTTGTGGCATTAATATCTATCTTTTATATTTAAAACACAATAATACTTATTATGTTAAAAGGAAAAGAATACATATAAGGTAATGTTTAAGGGTATTTATTGGGTACAGCCTATGAATCCATACAAAAACTTTGAGATGATTGAGATTAGAATCAGAATCTTAATTGAAGATTTTGATCCTAATTAAATCCGAGAATGGGATCTTTATTATAGGTGGAACCAGATGAGAATCTTGAATTATAATTGTGAGCAAATTGGGATCGAAACTGACATCAAAACATGGATTGCAGAGGGAGGATGCGGTAATACTGAAGACATGGTTCAACATTTCAAGCTACTTGTGAATGGTCCTATAGACATTCATAGACAAACACATTCAAGAATTCATTTTAATAAAAATTAATTTGAAAAATCACAAATGTGAAATCAAAGCTTAACAAGAGGATGAAAAATCAATTGATCGCTTATAAAGATCTTGTTTTTCTATTGAAATATGTAATCTCAAAAATATTCATTATACAATTATTTATAATGATCATTATAAATGAAGGTGAATTTGATTTTTGTTTTAAGAGCTAACAAAATTCTTCTCTTGCTCCTAGATAAGGAAAAAAAATATATAGGTTAGATGGACAGAATATAAGGTATGATTTGTTTGTTTTTGAGTAGAGAATAAGCTGTCTTCATCAATACCTGATTGATGAATACAGTCATCATCTGGCAATGCCAATCAGGTAGTCAACAATGCAATGCAGTGATGTCTGCCTGATTGGCACCGTTGATAATGACCATAAGTGTTGCACCAGGGTGAGCAGGGGGCATGGATTAGATTCATATACAAGACAAACATTTATTTAATTAAAAATTAATGTTTATCTTGAGTCCTGGCTTTTTCTACATATTATTTGTATGTATTTGTGTTTACCAAAAAAAAAAAAAGTATACATGTATCATCTAGTATATATCAACTAGCTGATACCCATAGTACAAGCTCCATTGCTTAGTTAGGATGGCACTGTGTCGGAATAATTATTATATTATTATTATTATTAGATTACCATTCCACACTGATTTAAAATAGTTGAAATATCATTCTATTCAACACATTAAAATACAGAAGACCATATTCCTGCCCTCGAGGAAAATCATTTTGTTGAGCACTCAAAGTACAATGACCAGTAATTATCTATGAACTACTAGCATTGCACTGCATTTACGTAATATTTCAAATTTCAGCATTAGCTTAGACCATATTTAAAAACCTATTAACTGTTGTTTCTGACTTTGTTTGTATGTGATTTGGATCATTGTATTTTTTTTGTAATTCATTTTTATTAAGAACCTTTATTAATAAGTATCTTTAATTATTTAACTAGTTTAATTTGTTTATTCTTTTTTTACCGTGTTTATCCACTGCACAAATAATAAAGAAAATAACTGACATTTTGTTTGAAATTATGTTTTTTCTACATTTAGGCATTATACAAAGAGAAAAAACGTTATTCTGGTGTTGATATGTTTATTATTTGTTACAGATATAATGAAATGACCAAATAAAGTAACTGCATGTGACATTTTGATTTTGAATGAAAAATTAAAGGAAAACAATGAATGAACGATTAAAGAATGTTGAATACAATTAATTTATAATTTGGGGAGACGTTTCAGCAAAATTCAAGTGGTTTGGAAATTGAAAACTAAAATTGAAAGTTTTACATATGAAACATTGTGCATCTTGGTACTAGTATTTATTGTGAAAATATTGGCTAGTTACCTTCAGTTTTCGATAAGCATATATAATGGCTGGGTTTCTTCCCAAAAAGGCCATTTTGTCTTAGCAGTCCAGCATCGGCATCCTCATCGTAAGTTCTACTGACTGGCCAATATCCCGCTGGACACTTGGCAACATTTTCTATTATCAGTAGCGACAGCAACGGCCTTTCGTCCGGCAAGGCGCCATCAAGGGAACGCAACACAGACATGATAGATGTAGACTTGATTTATAAATTAATATTGTCGAAATGAGTTTGAGTCCATATCACACAACATTGTTCTGTACTGTATATAACTTCAAATAAAGTTCTACAACTCCAATTCACTTAATTATAATAAATAGTGTCATTATTAAAATTCTATTATAATTTCACTAAATTCCTACTAATATGAACACAAATAATTATGGCAATATTGGAGAAACAGATGTAAAATTAATATAAAAGAATGAAATATAGATGTCACATTATATATAAGATCACTGACTATTTATATAGTTTTTTAAACACTTTTAATCCATTGACTGTAAATTTTTGCTGGGAAACCTGAAACAAAATAATGATTTCAATTAGAAACAATGTTAATGCATTTAATAATTATGATTTTATATACTTTTATATATTTATTCAGAATTAAAATAATAGTAAATATAGAACTACAACCATTGATTTTTTTCATGACGATAAGGTTAAAGTTATATGAATGCAAGACATATTTGTTGTATTTGAAACAATTCAAATCTACACCCCACCCCAATTTTTTTAAGTGCAATTTTCACATTTTTTTTTCATTGTTCATTTTTTACTAATCTGGGGCAATAATCAACATCTGTGTACTGAACCTCCCTTTTAGTAAACAGGTGCAGTGACTCATGAGACACAAATAGATGCACTGATCGAAACTATTAGAGTTCCTAGTTATCCGAGGAACATTGAAACTCATTGAACCATTCAAAACGTGGGTGTAAAAAAAATACAATAGTAAGCAGATTTGGTGAGTCACCCGGAAAAGATAAATACTAGTTTTATTCATACACTGCAACATGTAACTAATATACAAATAAGTGCATCATGTTATAGGGTGCACCTTGCCATAATACTATTCCAATTTGAAACAGCTGATGCTAAATATCTCTGTGCCCGCCCAGTGCAGGTTGGTGGTCATCAAAGACCATTGTCAGTAATGCAAAACATCGTTCAGATGTAATGGTTTAACTTTTAGCCAAGAAGTGTATTTTCTAATAATAATTTTTTTACAGTGATTCTAGAATATTTGTCAGTGATGATTCATTGGAAATCTTTATTACTCAACGATTTCAAGGCCTTACTATGAATGCCTGGTTTAGTCAATAAATACAATAGTCACAAAGAGATTTATTATTTCAAGTATCCTATAACATTGAACGAACTCTTAAATGTATATATGCCATGACAATTCCGTGAACAGCTCGAATGATTGCAATGAAAATTTTTATTCAAACCTTTTTTTCAACAAACAAAAACGGTAATGCATAGACAATATATGCAATTGAATATTGTTAGAAATGAAGATATGCAACTTTTCTGAGGAAAAGTTTGATATATTCTCATAACAAACTCGTAAGACATAGAACAAGCTCCATTGGCCAGGTACTTATTACATATAGATATAATTAAAAAATAAGTTTGCCCCTTTTTCCATACTAATTAAATAGAAAATAACAATGTATTACTTTTCCCCAGTAAAAAGTATAGAATTCATCTAAAATCGTATGTACATGATGATACAAACTCTTTATAATGGACTTCCTTATAACTGCATATTCTCTCTATAGCACAGATAAGAGATTGTTGGGCTTGCATTATTACTCATACATTACAGTACATGCTCTATAGTGCTACAGTCACAAACTATAATGGAACAATAGTCTTTGTATAGTTAATAAACATTTATTTATCCTCTTTCTGGAGCTCCAAACACATCATCGATTTACAAAATTCTACTTTTTATCTACTGCTTTAGTATCGCCTTCAATATCAGCTGGGTATGCACTACAATTAGAAAAGTTTTATTTTGATTTTGATGTGGTTCAAGTTGAAAAAAAAAACAGTTATGTATAAAAAAAAATATACATCTGACAATGGCATTCATTTTCCGAATTCGGTATAACAAAAATTATTGACAATTAATTCTTGCTTCTTTTATATTTATAAAACCGAGAAAAGGAAATTTATACTCAGACTAAAAAGATAAATACACATATGTGTGCAGATAAAAGCATTTTCACATAAGTACTTTATTAATCCCATTGTTCATTGATCATGGCGAGTGACCATATTAAGAAGAATCAAAATTATAACTATTTATGTAGTGACATAAATCAGGACTATACCTGAAATCATAGTTAAGATGGTCTGGTCTCAAATTCTTTGGATCGCACTCAACTCTATTAAGGGCATATTGCACTAAAGTAAAAATATAATTTATAAACACAATCCATAAAATTTAACATATTATTACCCATACATTATCTATCAAATCATGTGGATTACGTTACATTCTACATTTTTATGTGATCCAACATGCCATAGAAATTCATAGAGTCAGAATATTATTGTTTTTCATTGTATATGCAATTCAATAAATGTACAAATGTATATTCAATGTATATACAAATTCAAGATAATTTTTCATCATATTTTATTTACATTTAATCAGTGGCGGCGCTACACCACTCGTGGACGTCGGCGACATCAGGTTTGCGAGGCCTCTTTTTAATAACTTGTAGGCAAAACTTTTTGCGAGGCCTCTTTTTAATAACTTGTAGGCAAACCTTTTTTGTTTGCGAGGCCCCTGCAGGCGCGAGGCCGTCGGCGGTCGCCGACGTCGCCGACGCCTAGCGCCGCCACTGCATTTAATTATTATATGCCATTTTGTTCAACAACTTCTTGCCATTTTGTAGTTAAGGCCATAACCCCATTGCTGTAGAAATTTTGGACTTCTGATAAAAAAAAAATGCGAAAAGTAGGTTTGACAGTCCTTTCTTGAGGTTAACCTAACACTACCTAAAGAATTTTGAAAAGACCGATATAGGTGAAAATCTGAGAGTGCAAGGTCAGAGCTCTATGGTGGTTGCATTAACACTTCCCAACCAAATCCTCTCAATACTTGCTGAGTGGATAAAGATGTGTGTGGTCTGGAGTTATCATAATGGAAAACCATACCCTTTCTGTGATCAATTCCCACTGTTTTTTCTCTACTTCTTGCTTGAGTCTTATCAGCTGTTGGCAGTAAAGATCCAAATTGATGGTCTTGCCCAGCAGTAAAAGTCCATAATGAATAATGCACTTCCAATCCCACACAGAGCATCAACTTGTTGACAGTTAATTTGGATTTCGCTATAGTCTATGGAGCTTGCTTGCCTTTTCACCATGATCTCTTTCACACATTCTTGTCATAGGTAATCCATTTTTCATCACCAGTAATGAATCTTTTCAAAAACGGTTCGGTTTCATTACATTTCAATAGATAATTGCAAATTAGTATATAATCAATCAAACTTCTTTCAGTGAGTTCTTGTGAGACCTAAGTATCAAGCTTTTTTGTACATCTAGCTTTGTTCTAATAGTTCAAAACTGTTTTATGGTCAATCCCCAGCTCTTCAGCTAAGTCGTTAGAATTAATATGCCGATCTTGCTATACTTTTTCTAAAATAGCATTGACTTTATGGGTAACAGGTCAACAAGAAAGAAGTTCATCTTTGACATCAAAATTACCAGACTGAAAATGTTTGAACCAGTTTTATACTATTCTGACCAACACTGCATTAGGCCCCATAAACGTCACAAATTTTATTTGTGGCTTGTGTCGCATTCTTCCTTTTTTTGTAATAAAACTTCAAACTGTATTGAAAATCTATTAGTTCACTCATTTTGATGAACAGAAAAACAATAGAAAAATGGCAGGACACCTCTTTTACTTTTTATCTTTTTTTAAATGTCATCTATTTAATGATATCAAAACTAACCACATACAAACTGCACAACCAAAGAGATTTTACTGCAACTTTTTACTTATGATATATGAAAAAACTTTTTCCCTAACCTAAAAATAATATATTTTATATATATACATACATGCATAACAGTGATATACTATAGGACCAATTGAGACAAAAATGGATTTATGATAATTTGTATAAGGTCGAGTTCCATTAAAAAACTATTTTTTTTTTAATTCACCTTTTAAGTGGAGTAAAATGAAGAACATTACCAGAACCAGAAGAACAGAACAATCCATATAAAAAGTGAGAAAAAACATTCTATATATACATATATATATATATATACACGAGCAAAGATGGAACAGAAAGCTAGTGTTCTTATAAAGTACTAAAGTACTAGTACTTAATTACTTATGTACAGGACTATTCATCATAGAAATCTAGAAGAAAAACCAATCTTCAGCAGCAAATGTGAAACTGATAAATGTGAACAAACAAATGCACTAGTACTAAATATTTATAGTTGCTACAAAATGTGATGTAGAATATAGCAAACTCTATTGCAATCCCAAGAGTAAGCCATTTAAAAGAAATGCAGAGGTATTTTAGTTGCACAATGCTTTTGAGTAGATATTGATCTAACATCATTTAAAGGAAAAAAAAAAATCAATTCTGGACATAAAAGGAGAGATTATATGCAATATTTTTTTTGTACAACTTTATATATTTACAAGAGCAATTTATCTGTAACAATGCAAATTCATTATTTATATTTACTTTTAATAATTTCCCAATAGATCAATCTTAAAAAATCGATAGATAAATTGAATATAATAAAATTGAAAATGTCAAGACTCACTAGTTGTTCATTTACATAAATAAATCTAGGAAAAAAATGCAATATGCATTATATATGTGCATGAATTACTCAAAGTACGCTAGATAAGTAAAAATTGTCCAACATAAAAGAATTTCTTTATAATTACAAGAGAAATTACTATTAAATATGATAAAAAATAAAATTAATATATCAATATAATAAATAAAACTCAATAAAATGGGGATAAAGAACACAATCCTTTAAGATAGATAAAAAGTAGAAAAACTGTATCTACACACTGATTTGTTTTTATTTGCACATAGATATACTGCATAATTAAAATATAATTTTACTATAGTTTAAGTTTTACCAGCAATATTTATCATCCAGTACATACTTTTAGACATGCACTGATCAATTTAATATTATTACAACTCAATATAAAATTTTCATAAGCAAAAAAAAACTTGGCACGAACTGTATCGGAGTGGGGTTTTAAAGTGTTAATTGTGTTAAGTTCTTTAGCACACCTTATGTCAATTTCATTCTTTCTAAGAAATTTTCCAGAAAATAGGTTAACATTGAGTCATACTAATTTATATATAGTCATTTAAATATAATTTAGTAAACCAATTTGTATGCTTTACCTTTGCTTACAGCTTTTACTTGCCTAATTTTACTATTAATTACAAAACTTCATTACTCTATAAATTATTTAATAGTAATAAAAATCTCTTATGAAAGCCGCAAAAATTTTTTTTTGTCACATAAATAGCATTCATGCGCCGATTTACTGCCCGACTTGGCACTTCTCCACGTACTAACTCTACAGTTTACATCACAGATCTTCGTCAAAGACCCCGACATGCATTCCGATCAGCCGAGCGAGTAGTGCCTGACTTCAAATAAGATAAATTATAACTAATTGTGGAGATCCACCGACTTATCGTGGAACAATGACCTTTTCTTCTTTGCATTTGAACTTACCGTAGTCATGACATCATAGAAATGTCTAATTCCCCCAACCAATTTGTCTTATTACATACACTTGTCACGTCTTTGATTAATAATTATCACTTTTGAGAATTTCAAAAAAATCATTGTGTAACCGTTATTTAATATACGCTCCCTTTTGAAGCCAAAATCAATTAAAGTTAAAAAAAAATAGTGTAAAACGAAAGGAAGACATAAACAACACTTTTTTTAATTTTTCACAACACATCAATGTGACCAAACTTAAAATACGATTCTTCCGATTTCTTCCATTTACGAGCTGAAAAAAATGCCAAAAATTGCCAGAACTACAAAAAAAAAGTTAAAATTATACCAACTGTATAAAAAATAAACACAAGAAAAGAAAGAATCATTTGCGTTCCCAATAAATATTATATTTTATGGCGCGGATTGTACCTTCAATTTGTGTCAATTTTACCATAGTTGTAGCTACAATTGATGAAAAATGAGCATGTTGCGATCTGACTGATTGACTGATTCAAATATCCATACAATTTAATTTTTCTATCCAAAATATCAATCGAATCATTGGAGTAAACTTTTTTTTAGTCGTATTGTTTTGTGCATGGTACTACATGAAATAGAGATTGACGTCCCAATGAAGCCCACCGGTTGGCTTATGTGAAGGCGACGGCAGTCGCCTTCATATAGTTTGGTGTACGTCGAAAAACTATTTAATATAATATTTAAGATACTTTTTCTATTATATGGTACCACTATTTCAAATTTACCCATGCCATGAATCCTCAGTACACAAATACCTCAATACAAAAGGTAAAAAACGTACCTAATTAGACATGTAATTAACTTTAACTTATGTTACGTATTCTTACCTGTTAATAATTACTTTTATATTTCAGGAACGGAAAATTAGCAATAATATTGCCCAATTAAAAAAATTAGTTTAAAGTTACTGTAGACAACATAATAAAAATAAACTAAAGTCTCTAAGATCCCAATACAAAGGATATAAAAAAATAAATATTACATTTCATATCGTAAGTTATCCCTAGGGTTGTCAAATGTACTCTAAAATAAAGAGTTGTACTCCATTTCATTCAAGGACGGATTTAGCCTGCAAGTCAAAAGGGACGTCACATAGTTGAGGATCAGTCAGGACAGGCTCTAATTCAATTACAATAATAAGATAAAGACAAAAACACAAAATTCTAACTAAACTAAAACAAAAGACTGAACGCTTTTCGGACAAAAATTCACTAAAAATCTACCTTACTCCCTTGGAAGTGTAATTATTGAGTCCAACAAAGTTGCGTTAAACGTTTAACGCTACCATGGAGGAGGTATGAAAGCATTGTTGCGTTAAACGTTCAACACTCCTGGGGAGGGGGAATAGAAAGAGACAGAGCGAAAGTGAATGCGTGGCACTCGAACGCACGCGCGCAGTATACCTGTTACAGGCCAGTGCGAGCATTTGCAACGAGTAGCGTCCAATATTTCAACGCAAAAGGGAGAGAGAAAGAAAGATACACTAAGGTGGAAAATAGGATAGAGAAAGAGAGTGAGTCGGTAGATCCCAAGTATGTGGTTATTCAAACATTTCATGTCTTACTTTAATTATCATAATCCCATTGTAAATGTTATAGATTTGGATATTTCTCCACTCGAAAATGATAATTAAAAGATGCGATCAATTGTGAATTGTAAACAATGTTACTAAAGTTTGTCTTAAAGAAACAATACGAGCTCCCTAAAAATCAATTTGTACCCCTTCTTATTTTCATCTTCACACTACGAAGTTTCACTTCTTCCGCGCGGAGGGACTCCACGCACTATTTTTAAGCTATTGCATAGCTTTCTTTTATCGCGCGCTTTGAGCGCGGCGACCGAAACAAGAAATTCCGTAACGAAAATGAAACCTAACACCCCCCACTCCGCCTACCATGTAGCTCGGCCGAGCGTTACGTGTATGTATATGGTACGACAGTACGAAGCTCGCATGGATCGAGACGAGCTGCTCCGAAATCGGACGAATATGTAAGCAGCTGTTTGTGAGAAAGTATAGAGGTGTATAGGTATCTATCATGTCTTTATAATGCCACACTCACAGCACCGCATGTGCCCCGTAAGTGTACATGTAGGTATATATGTATACATAGGTGTACCTATGTTCCACAGAGAATTGCAGTTGCTGGTAAATAGCTATACGCGTAAAATTTATGTATAAAGTGTTTTAAATATAAATAAACAAAGTGCATTTATTAATGAAGAAAGTGATGAAAAACTTGAATTAATATCAAAGAAAAAAAATACTGCATAAATAAATAAATAGTTAGAATTGCATAAAATGCTATGCAATAGCTTTACAACGGCAGTCCCCGAGTGCCACAGGTTTAATTTTTTTTTTTCATATTTTTTGGACATTCGATTTAGAGAATAAAGGGCGAGACACAATTTCTGATAATTTCGAAGCGAATATTTCAGAAAATATTCAATTAATCAAAAAAATTGCTTAATAACCATAGTGTTTTTAAAAGCACTGTCGAAATATGTACCACTTGTTGATGTTTACGGAAAATTTAAGCTTCTGTTACATGTTTGGAGTGCCCCCTCTAGAAATATTTGTTTTTGTTATTCAACTACTAAACTAAGCAGCGGCTTATATAGAACAACTACACTTCGAAATTCATCAATATATAATTTATAGTTTTTGAGTAAAATGCCTTTAACATAGGTACGGACGGATGGATGGACGGACATGATGAAACTATAAGGGTTTCGTTTTTGCCATTTTGGCTCGGAACTCTAAAAAATGCATAACGTACCGTCGCGTACTCGTGCGCGAGGGGCATGTAAGGCTGAAACCCACTAAAAAATTCCCCTTGACGAAATAGCTTGGTTGACTACGCCTCTTAACTGGAGTCAGTGAACGGACTGAAGTACTGTAACAGTTTTATAGAACTTTGAGCTATTTCTGCAGCTTTAGTGCCGCGGTGGAATGCGTATTCATAAAGAACGCGATATTTTGTTTTGTATTTCGCGGCATCGTCCGCGAAGACCGGGAGTATGACGCCTTACATCGACATGGTTGACACGGTATGTCGTTTGTGTAGACGGAGTACAGAAGGTACTCCTAGCGTTTTCGTCTCGAAATATAAAATACCTATTCCTAATGTAATTGTGAATGATATGCGTAAGACTACCTGTGGCTTTAAGGACTTGAAGTTTGTATATAAGACCCGCGTACCATATCCTATTAAGGCATTTGATCGATATCATATGATTACACCTCAAAAAAAAAACAACTACCGTTTCTTGTTGGTTTTAAAAACCTCCATAATCTGTTCGACTAGACGCAAGGACTTGTTGAAGGCAAAAATGCATTTGGTGGAAATCGAACTGTTCCTCTACCGATTATCTTTCACCGCTTTATGTATAGTGGACGAACTATGAACATACTCTATTTTAAAAATTTATTATTCCACTGTCGCGTATCTTCCAATCATGTGCTAAATAACTTGCCCCTACCCAAATTACTTTGCTAAAGCAATTGGAACAGGAAAATCTTTTTATGTTGCACCTTCATGGCTAGACTGCTGAACCGATTTTCATACAATTTAGTGTGAATATGACGTGGACTCTGGAAAAGGTCATAAGCTACTATTTTTCTGTATATGTGCATGTCTCCTTATGATAACAATGGTTAAGTCAAATATAATGAAATATGATGTACTGACTGAACATATCGACGCATAAAAGGCAGTTATTGTTTTCTTTTAAGTCAAAAATAGCATTACCAAATCTGATGAATTTAATAAACTAGTGGATATCATTGTCGCATAAAATATCGGCACCTAAATGTTTGTATGTATATCTTCAAGGAACTAGACATTGGAATATCACAATTTTAAATAATTATTAACCATAATGGAACAGATTAATGCACAAAATATAAGGTACTTAATATCTGTCCGTTGTCTTATAATTCAACAATGGCTTAATCAATGGCTCAATATTGGGAACCAGATAATATATATATAAGCTGTATACTGACAATAAATTAAGATTTCTGTAAAGTGAAATTTGGAAATATCAGTTCCCAAGGACACTTCTTTCAGTTTTAAATTGCAGTTTGTAAAATTGCAGCCTGCTGTTCTTCAACTTCTGTCAATTTAATATGTGAAACTAATGCTCCTATCAAATACAAAATTTGTGAATTTCTTTATAGCTAAGCTTTGATTGGAAAGGCAAGAAACTAAAGAACAAAACTTTGTTGATAATCTTTATTTAACAACAATTACTTTTCTTTACAATCTAATGAAGCTTTTACAGTTAAAATAAATAGTAATTATATCACTCTGTGAAATCCTACACAAAATACTTTGTGTCATCAATAAACAGTTCATATAAAGCAATTCATAGCTAAAACAGATAATTAAAAATCTCAAGTCGTGTTACATCATTTTCTATAGCAAATATAACAAATTATTTTGTGTAGACATCTTTATCAACTAATGACAGACTATTTATTAATAATTACTCTATAGGTTTGAAAGGTAATGTAAAATTATCTATTGTATTTGAAGAATTGAAACATGTTAAGTCCGATAGAGAATTTCGAGGCATTATACCCACAAGGAGTGCTAATTTCGCTGCAATCGGCGCTTTTTCTTCGTCATCGATAATAGCATCCTGGTCTGGCATTACCTGCAAAATGTATATAAAAAGATTAAATCAACTTATTTTTAATCAACCACATTTTTTAAAAAGCTAACCAGTTTTTACTGTCTTGTCAATTTAACACCAATCTATGCCAGCATAAAAGTTAATACAGTGGCAGCATTCCTTATAAAACTTAAGTACATTATAATTCATCAAAACAATACCATTTGCTTAAGATGGTGATAGCTACTGATAGAATATTAATAGCTCGAGTTATCCAAAAACATTTTTAAAAAAGCATCTGTATAAAATATGATTGATTTAGGAGGAACCTTAGTATCTGAAATTACCCACCAGATTAGCATATATTAAATGCTCGATTAAGAACAGAAATGTATTAAATCAATTTATGTGTGAACCCACGAAGTACTTTTTTATTATTCTATGATCATTTCACAGAACATGAAAAACAGGGAGAATAATGTTGCGTTCTATGTGAATAACTAGTTTCGTGCATTGGGCCGTAAGAAATACAGACATATAATAAATACTTTGATTGATAGTGTGCAAGCTCAGTTCCTTTTGTTGGTCAATCATACTGGAATGTGAATGTATCATCTTCCTACTTTTGATTCATTCAAGTGACACATCAACTGATTGATTTTGAAGTAATATTTGTACATGTTAATTTATAAAAGTATACATATATATATAAAAGAGTAACCTGACTGACTTATATATCAACTCACAGTCCAAACTACTGGGTATAGAAACTTGAAATTTTGTAGAGAAGTTTATATTAAAACAAGCGAGCACCAAGAAAGGATTTCTTGAAATGGGTGAAAATCTTGAAAAGGATTCTTTTAACGGGTGAAAATGGTGAAATATTGTTGAAAGGAATATCAAAACCGTTAAAACTACAAGTGTCAAAATTAACATATTAGTTATTTATAGAAATAAGAAAAAAAATTATATATTCTTTATCTTAAAATTGACCCTGCAAAGGATATAATAGGACATGAAATGGTGTCTGGACCATCGAAACCACTGAAGCTGTTTATGTCAAAATTTAAGTTTTAGCTCATGATTACTTAAAAAAAATATGTAAAACAGTTGATGTTGCAGGCCACCCCTAAAATTCTCTGCTATGATATTTATCTATATGTTTCTTTGTTTGTTTTGTTATGTATCAATGTGTTTTGAACTCTTTAAGTTATAAATATTGTCTATGAGTATTCGAGTTTAAAACGGTTGACCGTGAGGGCAATCACTGATTCTTCTTACTATTTTTGAGCTCAAAGAGTTCAAAAATAAAGAAGCAATAAAATATTGAGTTTATTATGCATATGAGGTTGACTTTAGAATTTTTCCAAGTTCTCCAAGCTCAAAAATAGTAATAAGTTCAAAAAATTTATGTACAAATTAAACACTTATTTTTTAAACTACAATATCTTTCAAATGCGTTATATGATTTTCATCTGCTTTATAGTATTTGATGCAGTTTTAGAAACAGAAAAAGATGACTGAGTATCAAACATTAATCCATCAAGAACTTCACATGTTATTTAAAAAAAAAACTCTTGTTTCAATTTAATACTAACAATGTTTCTCAACCATTCCAATAACCCACCAATTTCAATGCAGTTTGTAACAATCAATGTTGTTTTTTAAGCAGAAAAGTTAATAGTACTTAGAATTTGGCATTTATTGATAAGAGTAGTTTAATGATAGAGTATTTCAATATTTTACAATCAAGTTTTTTTAATATTTTTGCAAGACACATGTACACACATTCAAACATACAGACATCACTCAGAAAATAAAAAATGGTCAAAATAGATTTCAACTAAAACTTCAAGATCTGTATTTTATCAAATCAGACTGAAGACAGTATCTTTCCAATTTATGAAAATTTTCTTAGAGGAAATTTAAAAATGCCACTTTTTTTTGTCTACTATATCTTTCAAACACATTATTCCATTTTAATTTCCTTTATGACATTTAAAACAATTCTCTAGGCTGAAAAAGAAGGCCTATTATTCAACATCAATGCATCAAGTATTTTAAATTTATTTCAATTTGAAAACCTTTTTTTTCTCGGGTTCTTCCTTACCCACATATCTAGAATGAACCATCCGATTTTGATGCAATTTGCAATTATCGGCGCTGTTTTTAGAGTTCCATACCTCAAAAGGAAAAAAGGAACTCTTATAGTATCACTTTGTTGTACATCCGTCTGTCTGTCAAGACCCTTTATCTCGGGAATGCGTGGAGGTATCCAGTTGAAATTAAAACCAGATACTCAAGTTTACAGTCCCTTGAAATTGTGAAAATATCAAACTTCTAAGTTAACGTGAAAAAAGATATGGCAGTTTATGCCGCAAAAAAGACAAATATTTTGACACTCTCAAGGAATCAAAATTTATAGAGTATTATCCGTTGACCTAGAACTATGAAATTTGGCAAGTAATACTGTCTTGTACCACAAGTATAGAAAAAAAATATCTGAAAATCATATATTTGTAATTAATACATACGAATAATTTTGATTAGGTTACCTAACTAATTTAGGTATGAACTGTTAGTGTTACCATAATTTCCTGTAAGATGTAATTATAGATTTTGGAAACTGAATTTCTGGAAAAGCTCAGAGAAAACTGCAAGATTCGTTCCTGAACTTATTATAATATGTACCTGCAAAGTACGGAACCCTCGGCGGGCGTGTTCGACTCGCACTTGTCCGTTTTCATCAACGTTGCTTTTAAGGAAAACAACTGTATAGGTTTTAGAATTTATTGGTGGAGAAGTCATAAAATATTGTCATAAGACACTTTTAGAAAATTTTTCTCTAAAGATATCTATCTCTTAACAAATCAAGCAATTTTCAAGTAAGTTGTGGTAGCCGATACACTTGTTATTACAAATGAAAAATAACGACATATACCATTTTTGACAAAGTAGCTCTAAGAGGGTTGAATAAGGGTTGAATTTTTTTATGGAATATCAAAGTTGTAATATGTATTTTGTCCATGCCTTTTGCGTGCTTAGACCAATTATTTAGTCGCTAAGAAAATAACTATATGCTGTACATGCGAATAAGAAGTTATTGAAAAAAAAACTTGTAATTGTGCCACTAAAAATTCTAAAAATGTTTGGTATCTGAATTAGAGTCGAGAGCAGTCATAATTGAAATAAGCAGTAACAAAATCAAAATTTAAAGCGGGACGGGGATTATGAATAGCATTGGAATATCCTTATATCAAGTCCAGATTCGGAATCGAAAATAAGACCGTCATCAGAATCGAGAATGAAAGAAGTTGACTGCGAGAGTAATACTAGTATCGGGAATGGCACAGTGGTCGGGATATCGATTTTGTTATGGGACGATATACATGGTGAAGAATTTCATTTTATATCTAGGCAGGCACAACCGCGAGCAAAAACTTGTAAGCATATAGACTATTGCAGCGTTTTAGCTCTGCTCGAATTTACATGTAAAAGAAATGGTACCGAATAATCAGCAAGTTACTTATCAATCAAAAGGTTGGACCTCGAGTCTCGCACCTCGGAATTTGTTCCATGCTTTGAAGATTACATCAAACTTTTGATTCTAGGCATTTTTACTGCATTAATGACAAAAGTCATTGGCAGCTCTCAAATCGCAGCGGGCCAGCATAGGGAACTTAAAGTCCAAGACCCTAACTTTCAAATAAGACTGCGGAAGGATATGCCTACAAAGTGGGATGATACAAACCAGACACTGTAACTCGGTTTGACTTTTACCAATATTCTATTGTGAGTCGATTAATATATAAATGTGACGTAGTATATTGGTACAAATATGCTACATCACATTTATATACTACACTACTCTAATTTCTAATGAAATATTTAAAACAATGTAACAATAGTTAAATAAGCAAAATACCTTATCAGCAATATGTTTCTGGATAAGTCCATCAGCACCAACATAGAAAGTGGAAAAACCATCATACCATCTGGAATTAAATTTTCTTTGCTTACTAAGAGCTACAAATTTTTCAACATTAAAAATAAAAAACATAAATAAGCAATATGAAAAATAAAAACAGTGTCCTGGAATTTCCTATGGTTGTATTGTGGACTTACGATTCTTGATTCTTGTAAATTTCCTGCATATTCCACAATTTGTATTTCCAGAAAGTTAAGAAAACTTTTAAGCCGGATATCCCACGGATTCTCCATCTTACACTGAAATAAAGGAAACAGTACTGTTACACAAAAACCAAAAATAAAAGACACATAAAATGAAACATATACATCTCTGGTTTGTATGGTTCTTATAAATGATGTATAGAAGGCAGAAAGAAGAAATACTTTGTTTAACAATTTATTAATAAAAATATAATACTCATATGAAAAATGTGTACTTTTATTACAAAAATAGTAAGAAGGAAAAATTTAATAAGTCATATTACTGGCTTCTTTTGGAAACCTAAGACTTGATGTTATTAATGATTAATTGAATTATAAATTGGTAATCAATATACTTGTGGTATAATATAAAATAAGTTTGAATCAAAACAAAAAGGAAAAAAATATTGGAACACTGCTGTTGATTAAAATATTAATAATAATTGTGTAATTAATAACATCATGGTATTATTCCCAAAATATGGTAGTCAGGGATGGAAAGCTAAATGCAAATCAACATGGCAGGTACGAGTTTCTCTCTGAATACAAGTTTCGCAATAATCAAGCAAGCAATTAAATGAAAGGAACTTTTTTTTAGCTGAACACGTGCAATAAATGCATTTGAATAAATTATACTGACCGAATTGATGAATCCTCGGGATGCATAGTTATTTTCATGACTTCAAATTTAACATATGCAAATTTCAAGTGACCTATTGTACGTAGAAGCGCTACTTGCCTCACATAATGGAATAGACCTCTGGAAAAAAAAATCGCATAAATATCCCTCTTAGATTTATGATGATGTATAGAAAAATCCCATTAAGGGGAATTTCCGTCATTTCTAAAAGATCAAAGAGTAGTGTATCTTCAAGTAAAATACAAAATTACACTTTCATAATAAAGTAGACCGCTTCCAGATAAGAATGAATAACTAATATATTATTTTTGGCTTTAAGGAGTTCTGATTTCGCAGCTTTTATCACAATTTTGAATGTTTTATAGTAAAATAGGTGTAATTTTCTATTATATGATTAATATATTAAGGGCCTTTTGTACTGTCTCCTTTTAAACTGACTTTTGATAAAGTCAGTTTTAAGATTGATTTTGCACTCGACATCCTCCTTTTAATGGAGTTTAACTTCAACAACCATTCTCTAAAAAGCTCTAAAATTGACATAGAATGAACATTAATATCTCTTTTTATTAATAAGGCCCTAAGGGTATAAGCATAGTGATTTTGCCCTTAAAAGACATCGGCACGACCCTGAGAGAATTTTTAGGTACCAATGTGATAATAAGATCCTGAGAGTTTCAGATTTTTAAACCAATTGGTTTTTAAAGAAAAGCAAAATATGTAATAATCAGAAAAAAAGGATTTTCTCAGAAATGTGTGAATCGATTGATTTGAATATTGGATATGTTTTGGGGGCTAATAGTACCTTCTAGAAAAAAATTAAGAGCTTTATCGGTTAATAAGAATGTTAAAAATGTATATGTAATATAAATGTATATTTTAAAATATACATAATTTAAATCCTTTTTTTCTGATTATTACATATTTTGCTTTTTGTCAAAAACCAATTGATTTAAAAATCTGAAACTCTCAGGATCCTATTATCTCATTAGTACCTAAAAATTCTCTCAGTATCGTGCCGACATCTTTCAAGGGCAAAATCACAATGCCCCTTAGGTTTTTTCTTCGGCGTTTTGTTACTATAGTCGCACTAGCAGGACTGGTCTCAAACTATCACCATCACTGTAACATTCACAAAAATTATTACAGGCCACAGCCAGCATAGGCCAGCAATATAATGTTGTTACAATAAGTGACAGACCCAAACCATTTCAATATAGAAATGTAATTGTTCTATACTTTTATTATTCATACTAAATCAGTTTATAGCCACTCTATTTAAATTTTGTAAATTCATTATTTTCAATAATTTTGGCGATATTCATAATAATTCATAAAATATAAAGTTCTTAAAGTGCATTTAGTAGCATTATAGTTTAAATGTAGACAACTTTAAATTATATACGTGTTATTGCATAGAACTTAAAGAAATTTAATAACAATCAATATTCACCGGTTGAAACATATTTAATATTTTCTAATACTTACACTGTAGTAATACCTCTTATATTATTAATGAATAATAAATTCGGATGATAAATTGAATAGTCCATTGGTTTAAAAAACAATTCAGGCAGCTGAAAAAAAAAACATGAATATAATATATTTCAATTACAGGAAATTAAAGTGAAAAGAAATTTTCATGCTATTTTTTATTTAGTTGTCATAGTCATAGTCCAACACAAATATTGTTATAAAAAAATCTTGGAAAACAAAGTGGAAAAATTTTTCACAACTACCACTTCTTTTAGTGTTACATAGATAAAATAAAGGTTTATAAGTGTAGGTGTATTTAGCCGATAAACTTTTGTTTTGCACATGTTCTTATGAAAATAACACTATATGAAAATAAGGGCCTCTTCCACAATCTCCTTTTAAGCTGAATTTTAACAATAAGGCACTTTTATGAATAATTTTCTATTTCATTTCCTTCTTTTAATGGTTTTTAACTTTAACAATAATTTGTTAGAGCTAAAAACCATTAAAAGGAGGATGTGAAATGCAAATTTTATTTTAAAAGTGACTTTTTGTTAAAAGTCAGTCAAAAAAGAGATAGCGGAAGTGTCTCTAGACACAAATATTTATTTTTAATTTTTAGTTATGTTTTAAGAGCAAAATAGCATGTGAACTACCAGCGTAGGCGATCACCACTGCCAATGGACACCTGCAACCCTAGCCAAGTCAATAATGGTTTTTCTTGTGATGACTCCAAGTGGAATTTGAAATTAATATTTTCGAATTTATTCCTTCACTTGTATAAATAATTTTTACTTATGAAGAGACTGTGTTATGGCAATAGAAACTCCAGCAATCAATCATGATTAATAACTCAAATAAAATTAGAGCAAATCTTAAGTTGCTAACAAAATTATTAAATTTATAGTGAAATAGCATGGGGTGCTTGATATTAAATGATACAATTAAGTATTCCATTGATAACTATTTATAAAAGTAGAGTTATTATTAAAGTATAGTAAATTTCATCTCATGCTTTTTACTATAAATTGATTTCTTTTGTTAATATCTTTCAAATTAATATCCCTCAAAGAGCATGTTAAACCATTGGTTCCAGATATGGTGATCGCATTTATAAAATTGTATATTAGCAGTCCTCCACCTCACACTGGGCCAGAAGGAGGGCTTAAATTTCATAATCCCTTCAACTGTAATACAAAGATTGTGGGAGATTGTCTCTCAGTAGTTAATGATAAGAACCCTGATACATCAATGTTTTAAGACCCTCAAAGATATTATTTAAATGTGACTACAAAAAGAAAATTGAAAATCCAAAACTGAACACCTCAACAACTTCAAAATTAAAACTAATCGTAAACTACAATCAAAACCTAAATCCCTTTCTATGTTGAATATTTTTAAGTAATACTTATATTATTGTTGCAAATTAAGTTCTAGTAAGATAAATGATATATTAGTCAATAAACAAATTGATTTACACTTCCACAAAATACTAACAGTTTTTGATAATACAGAATGAATTTTGGTAAGCTTCTCCTCAGTGGGTCGTCCTCTTTGTTCGGAGTCCGGTGCTGTATTTTTTATAGAATGAGTATTACATTTTACAACTGCTTCTCTTTCAAAGTCTGACAGACATGTTGGTTCTATTTCCTACAAAAATAATTAAAAAAATAATTACCTACATGTTGAATAACATGCAAAATTTAAAAATATACATTCTTTATTCTTCACATCATTAATTCTCCACTTTAAGGAGCTAAAAAATCTGTAACGGTGGTCCCCGGCCTGCAGATAGGAAGAAGAGCTATTTCAGTAATCAATCATCTCTCAAAATTTTAGTTTATTTAGATATCCAAACAGGCTGGATTTAAAAACACCAGGTTTGGTAAGCTATTGAGTTTTATTGCTGAGGCTTTCCAAAAATTAAAAGAAACATCTCAAGCAGCCAACCAACTGATATCAGCTATACAAAATAATAAATTTTTGGTTATAATAAAAAACAAAATATTTTGCATGTGTTGGAGTTAACATTGTACTCCAGTGAATTAAAAATTATATTACTAATAAACTATGAATGTCTGGTAGACAAAAACATGGTTAAATATGATGAAGTTTTTCTCCTCTTTCTTCTTAGCCCTGAAGTCGCTAATGCAGACCATCGATATCTAATATTTGCTTCATTTGTAGTAAATGAAAAAAATTATTGAGACTAAGCTTGTAAAGTGAAAAATTTTGTGAAAGGCGTAAAGAACTTCCTTATAAAAAAAAAATCTCTCCATAACATAGATATTACTGTGTTTAATTTACAGTATTAGCCATGAATTAAAATATAATAACATAATTATGGTAATTATTTATACTGAGACAATATGCACTTGTTTAGATATCTGTATTCTTTTTATGTGGGTAAGGCATCATTATACATTTATTATCGGCTTACATTATCGATGATAAGCCATTAATACACTAATGATTCGTTGTTAGCCGTTACTGTTCTAATGGATAGGAATTCAATGAAAATTTAAGCTGAAATACCACCCATTTTCATATTTTAAGTTTCAAGGGCACAACTTGGGGAAATTTTGGTCGTTATAACTTCCTGAGATTTTTTTTCATGTTTATTTATGTTATTTCACATACACTTTTTTTTCAGTTTCTTGAATCAAATGACTTAAAACAAAACACCTAGGTACGCCCTTAGTAATTTTATAAATATTTTGAAAATTGATGTGTACCTTATGACAGGTATTAAAAAAGTATATTGGTGCTCTAACACTATTTTTTGTGAAAAACTTCAAAATGAAATAAAATATTCTGCCCCCTTGAGTTTAGGTTAGAATTTATAATTTATTTAGATTATTTGATGTGTTAAGAAAAAATTATTAGAACAACAAAAATTTCAATTCACTGTTAACTAGTTTCATAGGTTTTAATCAAGCTCTAATACACATACCTCACTGTATTTCGAAAAATAATTATGTTTCTGCAATTTGTCACTTATTGAGTAACTCGACCGCATCGACTTTGATTCTATGTAGTCATTATTTGTTACCCTGCATGATTTGAGAGGTATATCATTGTTATCATAAAAAAAATTATGTGTGTTTGAGGATTTCTTTTCTGCTATGTCGGTTGGAATCGATCTTGAATGATCTTGAACCTTATTTATTTCTCGACATGAATCATTTGTTGTTAAAATATGATGCATATAGACATCATCTACAGCACTTTCCATGCATCTTGGGGCCAGTTGACAAGTCAACAATCGACGTCCATTATGGAACTGACAACAAAAACCAATAAAATATAGATATCTTTGAAGGTCATTTTATTTATAAGCCATGGATATTAATTATTTAGACTGAATATTCCATTTTTTAAAGCAAATAATGAATAAAAATAGGTAGTAATTTACACCAAAAGACTTTTCCGGTTTCTGAAAAAAATTGCGTTTTTTTTATTCACTATGTGCTTCTAATCACCACGTGATAGGTTGTCTCAAATTAGATATATTTGAATATAAGTAACCATTTAAAAATTAAATACGGTTCAATAAACAATAATTAGAATGAAGTTTTCACTCATACTTACTTCTTCCAGAAATTGCGATCTACAGGGAATATTCCTTATTAATAAGTTAGAATTATTTTTGATTACTATACCATTCAAAGGTATTATTTTATGCGATAAAGAACGCAAGGATAACGCCATCGTTACATGAAAATAATTAGAATCTATATACAAGGTAAACCTCGGAACAAATACGGTAAATAATAGATCACGTAAATAACGTCGCTAGCTCGCCGACTTTTTTAGAAATAATGACAACTACAGATGACATTAACAAGAACTGACAAATACAGACAGTAGGTCATCGGTACCTGAGTTTACGACCTGAATAAAAAATAACAAGAAAACAAATCAAAGAAAAAAAATAAAACGTAAGCCCGAACGATTTCGTACAACATATTTAAATAGATTGATTATTATCTTATTCTTCAAGTTATTAAAATAAAACTATATAAAAAATTGCCACTCTCTTTGGTTTCGAACAAGTAAATTGTAAAATGTAAAACAAATATCACTTCAAAGTAGTAGTAACATTTAAATAATTAATTGTTCAAAAACATTATACTTAACAATATATAATAATAATCATAATAATGATATAATTATAATAATAAAAGAAATTAACGCTTATTTCTGAGAATGGTAGTCAAAGACTATAAATTTCCACATGGTACGATCTTTGCATATCTCTTTTGCCTCACTGACATCCATCAATATTTTTATGCAAGCTCGTTGGTTCCGGGTGCTTAAAATTTAGCCCTTTCTTAATATGCCACCAATTTGGTCAGCATAGAATTTTTTAGGACACCCCCCTTGCCGATTTTTCCATCATACACATACGCTTTATAGATTTGTCTTGTTAGTCTACTTTCTTTCATCCTTTCCAAATGGCCAAACCACCGTAACATACCACTTTCTACTCTAGATACCACCTTCACCTGCTATTCTACCTGCTGTTGGAGCATCGGTGAATGTCCCTCAGTTTACCCGAGTTGATAATACCTCCCGGCACTGCATGATGACCAGATGCAACAACTTGCAACTACGCCGTGTTATAAACTCTATCAAAGTATATCTTCTCAGTTATTTTGGATTATATATTCCTGACCGGGCCCGCATTTGTCAACTACATTTGCAAAACACTTCTTTGGAGGAATTTCCAGAAATCACGGCCCATCAACATACTGATTTTACAGCTGATAGCTTCGTTGACATGGTCAATATGTATACACGGGCTCTAGAATCGAGATCTCGACTAGATCTTGAGAATATAAACGAGGTTTCTGAGAACGATCTGCGCTACTGGACTGGTCTGAATCACTCACAATTTGAACAATTATTTCAACAAGTTCCATCTCTTCATCGTCAGTCTGTCACCCCAAGAACAGATTTGGGAATATACTTATGTAAAATACGCACAGGGGAGCCCAATACACGACTTTGTACAACATTCGGTTTAGCAAAGACCACCTTAAGAAGAAAGCTGCATTTGGCGAGGGAGTGTCTGCTCGCAGACTTCGTTCCTGTGCATATAGGGCTAGACCACATAACACGCACTGAAGTGATTAGTAGAAACAGGATTTTACCTATTTATATATTTGGAAGCAATGCATCGTCGAAACCATTAATTATATGCGATGGCACGTATTTATTTGTTGAAAAAAGTTCAAACTTTTTGTTTCAACGCGTAAGTTACAGCTTACATAAATACCGTAACTTGATTAAGCCATCCTTAATAGTATGTGCTGATGGCCACATATTAGATGTAATAGGGCCATATGCTGCTACAACCACTGATGCGGCAATTATGAAGCAAATACTGCAAAATCATGACCAGCCTATAGAAGACAACCCCTTTCATTACTTCTTTGAAGAGGGAGACGTTTTAATTTTAGACAGGAGGTTTCGTGATGCAATAGTATCATTGGAAGAGCACGGCTATGTGGCTTACTTGCCACCATCTAAGCAACGAAATGAAACTCAACTTAACTCACTACAGAAGCGGCCAACAAATCACGACTAATAACCATGTGTCGTTGGGTTGTAGAAACTGTGAATGGCAAGTTTAAAAATAGCTTTAAAATCTTCCGCGACAGAATGTTCAACAATACCTTGACGAAAACATTCACAGATTTCAAAATAGCAGCGGCTTTGATAAACTGCTTTCAGGAGCCTTACGAAGACAGTAGATATACTGATGATTTTATTGCATCAATAAACCGCAACATACATAAAACAAATCTGTTGGCCGCATATGTTTTAGAAAACAACTTGAACAGGCAAAGAGCATCATTTATTAAAAATGACGACGTTTCTCTAAAAAATATAATTTTACAAAGAGCGCCTATTAAAATTCAACGGGCAAAACAACTATGTTAGCATGTGAATTTAGCAATACCGAAACTACATAATATTTTTGCTATTTTTACTCTAAAAATTGAGTTACATTATTTTGGCGCGGGGCCTGGAGTAATTTTGTATGGGATTTGTCGGATCTCCTTTACACAAAATATTCTAGTTAGTGCAAAGAGTTAGTAGTTAAAGTCGTTTATGGTTCTCGGATTATGTTTTATCACATTAATAAGCACTCCTATAATATACTTTGAGTGAGTTCAATAAATTTGCTACAAAGATATCTTAAAAGCAAGCAAATGGACTATATTGGTTGTAGTGTTTTATGGTAAAGTTTCACTGAAAATGACTAAAAATAAGAAATAAAATTGAGCCAGTTTCGCTGAAATTTTCAGTATGTTAAACGAAATATGTGTCAGAATACCAAAATTACAACCCATTACTGGAAAGAAAGCAATATAATGGTAAAATGTATGTTAAATTTATAAACAAATTTATTATTAAGTACGCCAAAAAAATATAGGTGATGGTGTAATAAATACAGCTAGGCGACATTAGAATCTTCGATTTGCATGAAAAATGATGTCTTTCAATTCTTCAAATGTCTGCTAATGGTTATTGACAATAATTTAAAGAAAACAATGCAACAAATCTTATAGTTATACATTTCTTACACGCCGAACAGTTTTTAACAAGTATCTACCAGAAACCAGTAAAAAAATCAGAAATTTCAGAGTAACAGTCAAGCGTGTAGGCTGAAATGAGTTAAATTTAGAAAATGATAAAATGGATTGGCAAATGATTTGAGCATCTATGACATGATCTTGTTCTGCATGAAATATTATGTAAGTTCTACATTGTCAATTATTTACAAATCACAAATAAACTTATACCGTTAAAAAAAAATTAATAATAAAGTAATTGGCATATAGGATTGTAGTTTATCGAAAATTTCCATGCTTCTAAATAAATCATCTAAAGTTATCGAACATTTCAGAAGAAAATCATAATGTATGCAAATATTATTATTGTGAAATGTATGTTCCTAAAGGCTGATTTTATTATTATTACTAAATTTCTATAGGCATTCAATTTGAACATGTGCATAATTTCAAGAAAATGTAAACAATTAAATTTATTTGCTTAATTTTTTTTAATTTCATTTTTCTTAAGCGTCTTTTTTTTAGTTTTTGTCGGATCCATTCGAAATAATCTTACGTTGTAGTAAGAATTGTTAACTTATATTTTGCACTTATAGTGTTAAAATTACTATTGTACGACTTAGCATGACTGCTTATAGTAAAATTATTATTGTACGTATCAGATAACAATGTTGGTGTGTTTCAAATATATTGTATTTGTAAATAATTCTCGCAATTTTAAAATTATTTTTGTGGAAATCTTTATTATTTTACCGCACATAAAGCTCTTTTTATAATTTTTTTTTTCCTATAAAGAAGGTAAAAATTATTGTAGAGAAGTAATATAAAATATCTTCTAAAAATCTCTTTTTGAAACATTCTTGCAGGCTCAATATTTCCGAGATAAATATTTCAAATATTTATGTGCATAAATTAACGTGAAACTTTTTATATAATCTTATTTCATACATATCCAATTACATAGTTTTTATGAGTATTTAATATGAAAAGAAACATAAGCTATCATTTTATCTTATTAATAAATCCAAATTATTCTTTCTGTTAATTTCTGCATTAGGACGGTGATGCCATACGCGTCTCCCGTCTTCGCTCACGCCGCTCCAAAAGCACTACATAGACTACAGGTAATACAGAATAAATTCTGTAGAGCCGCAACGGATGCACATTGGTGTGTTCGTAATTCAATTCTCCATAGGGACTTAGAACTCCCACTATTTCCAAATATATGAAGGACGCATCGAAGCGATTCTTCGACATCGCGGGATCACATCCCAATGCGCTCTACGCGCGGCGGTTGACTACCAACCGCCGCATCCCACCCACCTTATCCGTAGGCCACGAAACGTACTTACCGATCCACCTGACGCTCTTACAGCGGCAGTTGAAAGCCTTAATGACGTCAACGACACGCATGACTGACTTAGAGTAGGTCTATCCGTTAGTCAGGTCATCGACCTAAGTCCTTACTCCACCCGGCCGCCGCTAACCGTCTCCGGCCGGGCAGGAGGGAAGGGAACCGACCCGTGACGGTTTCCTGCGACATCCTATGCCGAGACGACTTCCACCAGGCGTCGTCCATAGCGCATGTCACGCACCGTCGGCACTCGCATGTGCCGTCCGGCCGCACTCGGTGAAGCTATCAAAGTCGTCTGACTTGTCATCTGACTCGTCTCGACCGACTAAATAGCATAGCCGACCCAATTACTTCACTTTCAGGAGGAATTTTTTAGTGGGTTTCAGTCCCACACTACCCACGCGTACGGGCGCGAGGGTGTGCAGGATAGACATTTTATACCTCCTCCTCGTCGCAAGAGGGAAACAAAAAAAAAAAAAATTCTGTGAAAATTAGAACTAGTTATGAAAAACATGTAAGAATAGCAGCACGAAGTTATTCAATTAAAATCACATTAAAATATGTAACTTTTTTATTTTAGGTAATACCTAAATAATAATTTATAAATTAAGTTTCATTTCTCAACGCGAAGAATATAAAAATACATTCACATTTTAAAAGTTAATTAACTGATTGGTTGTAAGCAGTTTTTGATTTGATAGTGCAGTCTGAACTGTAAAAAGGAAATAGTTTTTCAATTTGGAAAGTATTGTTGACGATTTTCAATTTTCTACAGCACATAATGTACGGCGTACCCAAACTAATTTTAAATAAATATACATAATACATATATGTATGTATATATATACATTTATTGAAAACAATTTATACAGATATAAATCAATTGTGAACGGGCTATAAGTAAGTAATAAATAATTTATTTATGTCCTGAAAATATTTCATTGTATATTTTTAATAGATTTTAAAATATTTGTGAGATTTAAAACAAAAAATGTGAAGACGTGAAAAATCGGTGAACAGGTTTAATATTTCTCAAAGGTAAATAAATAAATAGACATCGTTTTCCAGACTATGTTGTCGCTTCGTTCATACGACGCGTCGTGTCTTCGTCTATCTCATACGATCGGTAAAGCTCAAAGCGGCAACACTATGACAAGTAATGCGGAAGCTGCCGTAATTGCGGACATCTCTTGCAGACCTTTATTACGCTATCATATAAGTCATTTCTTTCACTCTTTGTTTGAAAATATGCTGAAGAAATATGTACTCTATGATAATGCGATAGCTTTCAATTTTGACAAATAAATAATAATATTCTGTTAATTGTGGATTTATTTCTATTATAGAATCAAAACGTACGACAGAATAAATTTGTATGAAATCGACGTGTTTTGATTGCCTTTATAGTACGTACTTACTCTGCTCATTATGTTGCATTTCTATTAAATTGATTTATACGAAACTCAAACTGTGAAACGGAATGTAAATTTCATATTCTAAAAAATAATATTGTCAAAGTAGTTCTGTCGCTCTTGTTGGTTCTTGTTTCGTTCTGTTTGGAATATCAATTTGTATGTCAATTATCAATTAACCTTTGTTTAATGATGTTCTTCTGATTATTAAAAAGCGGTGTTTGATATACTCTTCATCGATGAAGATCATAAAATTGGTATAAAATATGGCAGCTGGTGGTGAAGAACTGTGGCGCGAATGCGCGTCTTGGCTTACGAGATGTGGCTTGTTGCGAGCTGATCATAAGGCAAATTGGGAGAAAAGTACTATACACGACCTAGCTTATACACTTAGAGATGGAGTCTTACTATGCAATCTTCTCAACGTTCTCGACCCAGGATGCATCGATATGAAAGACGTCAATCAACGTCCGCAAATGGCACAGGTAACTATCGTAATATACGCTTCAAATATTTTCCATCTTGAAATTATTGTCTGAGACCGCTATCTCCTTGGTCGTCTTTTCATAATCACCTTTTCTAATGAAAATTTACTTTGATCATTATAGTTATATTTAGTATTATGTTATAAGGAACTATACATAATCTCAATGATTTTACAAAATTAATTAATTTTTCAGTTCCTGTGCATGAGAAACATCAAAATGTTTTTACGTACCTGTCATGAAAGATTTGAATTGCGTGAAACAGACCTATTTGATCCATCCATGCTGTTTGACTTATCAAACTTTCACAGAGTACTATGTACTTTGGCTAAACTTAGCCAGTGCCAAAAAGCTCTTAATAAAGAAATAAAGTAAGTTTTCTACATCATGTTGTAGATACATTTTTTAATTACTTCATATTTTGTCAAATATACTATTAAGCACATACAATAGTATCAACATATATCACACATATGTTATTGTTACTGTTACATTGTTTCCTCATTTACATGATTTATTTTGACTTAACAATTTTCTTTCAGACCATTTTCAGCTCAAAGGACCCAGTCCGAAGAAGATATATATAAAGATTTGCAGTCTGTGTAAGTGTTTAACAAATTTATTAAGTATAATAAATAAAATATTCTATTCCCTTTTACAATATTATTGTATGCAATAGAGTTAAAACGTTATGAAATTTCAATATTCATATCACATGCCAATAGTTTGAAAATATATGTCCACAGTTTACTACTTTATGCTTTCCATTGTATTGTAAATTATGGTTAAACAAGCAAAGATTTATATTTAACACAATATGGGGTAATCTACCTATTTTGTTATTGTTAATTTTATAAATTCAATAATATCACTCATTATAGTAATACTAGTGTATCAATGGAAGGACCACCATACAACAGTAGTGTGGAGGAACAAATTGACCGCAGATCAGAATTAGGGGCAGAAGCCCCATGGGTCCAGTTTACTATACCAAGTGTTGCTTGTGAAGATCGTGTTGAAGAAATATATGAGGACCTTTGCTATGTCAAATTTGCATCTACAATGCCAGAGGTGGCTAGTTTTTTTAGACTGATAATAAGTGGAATTTGCACAGAGACTCATTTTAGTTTTGTGCATATTTTTAATTAAATTATATCAAAATTCAATGTTGTTAACTTTGACTCAAAGAAATTGGCAAGATAATTTAATAGATTTTTTTTTTCTGTTAACCATTACTAATAATCATTGCAGTTTGTATCATCAATTGGTAAACATCAAATAATCATGTTCAATAAAACATTGAACAGTTCAAAATATCAAGAAACTGTTTTTTTTTTTTGTTACTTAGGAATGAATCAATTATTCAAGTTATTCTTATAATAAATAACAAGACACCAGTCCACAATTTCTAAGATATGTTTAGTTGAAAATTGACCTCAAAAATAGTCTCTGTGCAATAAAGAAATTATCACCGAATGTAGATGAGATGCTGTCAAAAAAGCTTTAAAATAATTTAGCATGGTATTTTATGATTTGCTGGGACATATAAGGTTGTTTGTAAATATTTTTTATGGCTTATATTATAGGAGTGATACAATTTAGATAAATTACATATTATGCTGTTTTGGTTTTGTAGGAATATTATACTGCTTACCTAAAATGCACTTCCTATCTCTCATATTTTTTTTCTGAAATAAAATCTAAATTAGTTTATTCCATATATTTATTGACTATGTTAAAGTTGTATTACTTGCATTTGTTGTAAAGGTAATTAGACATGTTGATGTGTATATAAATATATGTGCCGTTGTTTTACAAGACGCCAAATTTGTGTGTGAAAGTTTCATGTAAAATCAAACCAGACCATCAGATGGTTTGTGTCTGAGCTAATAGATTAGTTGTAGTTATTTCATTGTAGAAAAAATAACATTTTGGTAATTATTGGTGGGAGATCGGATCAGTAATTATGTGAGTTTTAAGGCATTTTTCAACAAGACATTACAGAATAATGCTTTGACCCATGGAGAATATTCTATCAAGAAAGTTTGTATTTAGGAATAGCTTTTGTCTGCCGATGATTACCAATGTTAGTCGTCGAATCGGTTTCAATAATGTAGCCATAGATATTTCATGGATGTAGAGTTTAGACATAATGTGGAGAGAGATATGTAGTGTTTAATGCATGCTGGGGGCCCGGCAGCGGCGGCGGCGGCGCTGCCGAGGTCGGTGAGTACGCGAGCTACTGCGCGCGCATACATGATGAGGAGATCTACCACGACCTTTGCTCCGTGAAGGCGGTCCGCGACACGCCCCCCCACGCGTACCGCCGCATGCGCGCTTTCAACACTGTATGGACATGCTCACTTTTGGTTTTTTATTTTTTTTTTTGAATAATTTTTATTATATTTAAAATAATTGAATATTATGTTTATTATTAGCCTTTGGCACTCATATATCATTAAATAATATATAATAATAACTTCTTTTATGTTGAACATACTCAAAATTTCAACATAAACATAGTTGCTGAAATAAACTAAATGTCATGATGTTTAAAGAAAATAATAGAGAAACTTTTAAAACACCTATGTATTGTTGGCACATGTTACATTAGAATGTATTTAATATAATTTTAAACATATGGCATTAGGTCAATGCAGTATAAAGTTATCAATTTAAATATTAAACATAAATGTGCTCAGTTAAAAATGTCCACTAAAGTGGGACATTATATTACACAATTTTCGTAAGGAAATAAAGTTCACTAATGGTTGTAAACAGGAAAAAATGTTTTACGGCGATTTGATTTTATTAGAGTATTATGTATAATAATTATGCTGTTGTCTTGAATATGGAACTTTATTTTGACCAGAATAAATTGTAATATATCAGTAGAATTAATCATGCAGTTGAATCAATATATAAATATTAATTTTCAGTTCATAAACTAAAAGTTTATTAAAAATTAGTATTTCTCCACTAAATTTTTTTCTAAAGAAGAAGATAGTTTAAATTTTTTGTATAACAATTTTTCGCTTGCATATGTGTAGAACAAATTCTGTTTTTTCACGGTCATGTATATGACCGTAACAGCTCACCCCAGTTCGAAGAAAAATGTAGTATCAGATGTGAATCTTATCTATATCTGTAGTTATGTATCTTATCTATTTCGAGTTACTCTTTCATATTTAAGTCGAAGACTTTTTTTATTAGTACAATTTCAATTTCAATATGAAATTAAAATTCCATTTATTAATTTTTATTTCATATAACAGATTTTCCATAAATTAAAATAATATAACTAGACAGGTGAAGCCAAAATGTTTTTTCATATAATAATATCTTACAATCATTCTAGATATGACATCTCTTTAGATAATTATTGCATGTCATCATTTCATTGAAATTTCAAGGGAATGCACATTTTTTTTTTCTGTTTTATTATTTGGAATTTTTCATAAAAAGTTGCTTGGAAGCTTTATGCTTGGTGTAAATAAGTATATTCTTATGATAAATAATGTAAAATTTTCCAATACTTTGTGCATTCACACTGTGTTCCTAAAATTTTTAGTCAACAGATCATTTTAAATCTATTGACATCCTGTATGATTAATAGTTATACCTGTTATTTAATTTTTCTTTTCACAAGCTTAAATTTAATACAGACTTGTTGCGCGAATTTCGTAACTTATCGATTAGACTTATACATTCCTTACCTATATAAATAAAATTCCTTCATCTTTTACACTATTCAATATCACTGTTAATCCTGCCCTCCCTTTCAATCGAGCTTCTACTGTTAGCTCCAGTCCCAGTCAAACTCTCATTTCCAATTCTGAACTCAGTCCTGCTCTCAACCCCAATGGTGGTCCTAATATTGGTCTCGATCATCTCTTGAATATTTCTGCTGACCAATCACCGCCTACTGGACTCTTTATCCTATCTCAATCCTCAGAAAGAATTCTATCTTCTATTCTAAGACAATAACTTCACAGACTTACACATTTTAAGCATTTTCATATTTCCGAAATATCAAAACAATACATAGTGTTTTGTATCTTCACATTACTGGAATTGTCATTATTGGTGTATTCTGTTTAGAATTATTACTATTTATTGTAGTATACTATTTAATATAGTTCCTTAAGATGTGAGCATTCATTATCATTTTAGGTTTGTTCAATAGCCTGGGATTTTTCTAGTTTATCATACTACTGGCTTTTACCCATGGTTTCCTTTGCATGTACATAGAATAAATTCCTATGTCTTTTATATTGATCCCATTCTTATGTTGAACTCGATTCTAATACTGTTCTCTATTTTGCTCTTTGAGCTTGATTTCTATCTTTCACATAATTCTCATCTTAAAATAAATAAAATTTTTAACCCTCACTTATAGATCTTTTATGTAATCCTGATCCTATGCTTAAGTCAATACAATACTCCATTATTCTAAACTTAAATTTCCAGCCCAGTTCTGCTCTCCTGATCCTGACTCCATTTTGTAATTTTGATTAATTCTCAATCCCAATCCCTTTTTGGATTCTGGTTCTGCTTACGATCTTTTTTTGGTGCTGGTCCTATTGCCAGTACTATTCTTGAATAAGAAGGTTAAAATCCGTTTTATAATATTTTTCGTTCAATGTTACTTTTTTTGTATTCATGCTGTCCTTTAATGATGTCATATCCTTTCTTTAGGCTTTAAAATTATCCATCTTCCAAATTTTATCAAAATCATTTATCCATCCTGTATCCTGTATAATCCCTTGGTAATCATCTGTTACTAGAAATGATAAGCACCCTATGTCCTTCTCAAATGTTCAAGTAGTCAGCATAAGTGTTAATTCAATAAATAGTATTAGTTCAGTAGAATAGTTCTGAAAACATAAATGAACAATATCAATTTAAATTTACAATTTGGTGTATAAATTTAATCTCTTGAAGCAAATCACTTTTTTCTAAGATAGAAGGTCAATTTTACACTGTCACAATTTTACACTCTTTGGAAATATTATATATAAAAAAAAGTTAATAAGAGTTTATTGACTTATCACAATTTTTTGATACAAACTTCTTTTCCTAAATGCATTCTAAAAATTGTTCCCCCACAGTACATTTGTCATAAAGTAAATATATTGTAAAATTTTTAATACAAATGCTTGACTACATACAAACAAGAAATATAAGGATAAATAAAACATTAATTTCAATAACAAAAAAAAAAAAACTCCAATAGCAGAGCAAAGGTAGTAAGAACAAAATAGTAATTTGCCAGTTGCTCTGGTTGGTATGAAATAATTTTGCTGCTATAAAATTAGACTTAATTTAATAAGTATATAGTGCAGTGCAGTAGTAATGTCACGTACAGCTGAAGGTTTCTACTAGAATTAATATTTTCATTAGTCTGACACTAACTTCACGCTGGTGAATAGATTTGACAAGAACTTTATATAGAGGGAACAGTTTCATGATTATTTTTAGTTTGTGTGAAACAAGAAATATGTAAATATTGTATTTCTATTCTATATATGTTCATTTTCTGCAACCATTGCAAATAACTGGATAGAACCAACTGAAATGTGAATTTAAAAAAAGAAAAACTTTAAAAATCAATTTAGGAACACAGTGGGATATATTGAATTTCTTTTTTAACAATACTCTTACTTAAGATCTTATTATTTCTTAAATATTAAAATATATTGGTTTCTGGCCTTTTAGTGAACTGTAATTAAACATTTAAAATTCTATATGTATACATATATATCTCTTTTAATGAATAATAAATGTCTTTAAACCAAGGTTTTTTTAGACTATATAACTAAGACATTTTTATTTTTCAGCTTACAACTACAACACACAGCCTGGAAAAGAGGGATTATGTTATAAAAGAACTTGTAGATACGGAATCCAATTATGTGGATGTTCTTAATAAAATAATAAAGTATTTTTTGAGGCCATTGACCCCTTATCTAAAACCTCAAGATTTACAGAGTATATTTTTTGGTGTTAAGGTGAGAGCCTTTAGTTTATAAATGGCCAGATAAATATCAATAAGAATATTTGTATGCTTCCTATTACATCTCTGTAATATGTCTGGAAAACAATTGTTGCTTAAGCATTCAGTCATAACCACTTTAAGTACATGCAATCTGGCAATTTCATTTCTATCTGATGAAGTATTTAGTACTTTTGTAAATCATTGCACTGTCGCACATATATTGTATGGTGTATCATAAAGTTTTATTAGTATAAAAATATAGTGTAGATTAAACATTGCGATAGCTGTGATATACGAAATTAGTTGCTCTATACATAAAGGTAATTTAGTTACATCCAAAGCTTCAAAGATAGTTGGATCGGAGAGTTCCTAAATGATAGAATGAAATAATTGCCTAAATGACCATGTACAAAGCATTCGTGGTCATTTAGAAGACTCAATTTAACATTTTAAATTTGATTTATAAATATTTTGTAATAGTTCCCTGTTTTTTATGGGCCCTTATATTTTTAATAAAGAAAATACATTTTGTCTTCTAATGCAAATCAGTAAGGCCTTGTCCGCACAACGATTTTTCACCGTGTAATTTTTGCCTCGCAATTCTTAACACAAATCTTATGGGAGTAGCCGCACTAGCAATTAAAAATTCGCTCGGAAAAATCTGTGATTTAATGCAAATTGAACCGCGATATGGTGCGGATTTATTTCTGTGCGATTTTTATTTCGCAGTGCGGACAGGGTCTAAGAGTTATCAGTGAGTAGCTTCACAATTACGATGGTGCTATCAACTATACTGACATAATAAGTACTATCAAGAGGTACAAAATGCTCATAATTGATTGTATTTACTACTGAAAATATAGTAAGCTTTTTTGATGTCACGGTTATATTAATTCATTAGAAACATTTTATCCTGCTATTGTCAGCTCTAATTCTTATATTACACTCTTAAGGCGGGTTGCAACAAAAGTGAAAATGTGATCCATAAGATTTGACAAATCGTCCATATGTTATCTGTCAAATCTTACATTTACTTTAACAAATAAGATTGATAGTTTTGGTGCAATCCGCCATTGCTTTAATAGTCATTAATTACTCATCCAAACAATGTAACTTTTTTAGGAGCTGCACGAGATCCATACTGGTTTACTACGCCAGTTAAAATTGGCGACGGAAGCGTGTGTGCCTGGCAATGGAACACCTCGTTTAGCCGATGTATTTCTAGCTTGGAGAGAAAAATTGCTTTTATATGGAGATTATTGCTCAAATCTTACCAACGCTCAAGATACTTTAAAAGCGTTAGATACAAGAGACTCTACTTTTAATAGACAATTAGCTGTAAGTGTGCTTTACCTCAAAATTGAATTTTCCTTAAAACTACTCCTACCTCTCATGATAATAATTTATTGGCCGGTGATTATATAAGAGAGCTTTAGTGACCGATTCGCATTGCATCGGAATGTAGATATGTGATAAGAGTGAATAGTGGCTCTAGTTTATTCAGATTTATAAAAAAAAGTTTGTATCTTTATTGAATACTGGAACAAAAATATAAGTTTACAGTTGTCACTTTTGGTAGCAATGCCAAAGGCATTATAATGCATGCGCGTCCTAATCAGGTTTTAAGTAGATGTTCATGCATAAAGCCATTGAGTAAAATAAAATCAATACTAAGATGTTGTTGAAATGCATTAGGTATTGTGTTATTTTATAATATATGATACACTACACTACATCAGTAGACTGATTTTACTTTAGTCTTTTGCAGAATTCACCCACATATTCATTTCTCTGTCTCTTTTTTTCTCTCTCTCTCCTCTCTCTTTCTCTGTATGTTATAATTTAGGCTCTGATGCTGATCTTAATCCCCTTGGCCACTGGCCATTTCTGTTAATAATTATCAACTAATATAAAAGGTTAAAAAATTGGTTCTATCTTCACACGACTAAACCTGGGTAGGTTTAGTCGTGTGAAGATAGAACAGGCGAGCTAGTTAAAATTTTCTGTCTACTACTTTATGACAAACCACATTACTGCCGAATTTTATCATTTTATATCCATGCCAGCAAATCTGTGAACATAAGCTAGGTCAAAATAAACAAATGCTTTATAGGTTATCTTTTTTGACATATCATATTAAACTACCCACTCTATGCCTAGTAGAGAATGTGTAATGATAGAATTATAAGTGTGCATTGTGATGTTAAATACAATGCTATCCTGGGTTTGCTTGTAGACTAACTAAGAAAGCACAGAGAAATCTTCAGGCGGGAAGGTTCGGTGTGTGTTGTAATGATTTCAACTTGGTTATTTAGGATTACATGTTTACTCAAAATGACAAGAAATAACATCGACTTACACCCAGAACACTTAGAACTAAGAATTGTATATACAGGGTTCTTTTTGGCCACAGTACAATCACATTTGATGTTCCATGGGGAATCCAAAAGCGCAATGTAAGGTCGGTACCATATGGTGCGGATGCTGGCCCGAGCCGGCGTCGGGCTCGGCCCTCGTTTGGCTGGGAGGACCTCAGAATCTACATGGCTGTCGACTGCTACTTCCTAAAGCGTGCAGTAGCACACGGTGGCGCGCCGGCGTGGTCACTCTTGCCACACAATACTCTTGGGACCAGTTGGGCCTGTCAGATGCTCTGACTACAAATAGAATTGACTTTTACTAATGAACTAGAGTACTTTATTTCTTGGCCGAGTTGTTCAGATGACGACGGCAGCTCAGACTATTCAATATTTTGGAATGACTTTCGTTAGAGTAGGGTGCTTCTGATCGCCTCGTTGCTTTATGGAGAATGTTGAGCACAACTAACACCTGTCGTCTCCCGGAGAGTATCTTGTCGGGGAAGAACTTCCCGCCCTCGTAAATCGGGCATGCACCTTCGACATGGAACTTTCCATACTATTTCCTTTCAGGATTTATGTATCATTTGACCTTGTTTGTGCGTTTTCATATGACATGGTGTTCATATCTAACGATTGTGTATTTTTTTCGTTTCCACTTATGGCTTTTTCAGACATTCCTCACTGTATGTTACTATTAGCATACAATATCCACATATTGTTCTTAATTGTTGCACTTTCTGGAGCAAGATGGTGTTACTTGTTCGAAATAAACTAATTTATGTTATTCATAAATACAACATTACGCATGTTAAGTTGTCGGTCCGGGAGGTCATAACGTCAGTGACGACGACCGTTAGCAGCAGCCGCCCGCCCCCCCGCACTAAGCCGACACGTAGAGCGTAAGATCGAAACCTGTCAATCGAAATTAAAAAGGTTCATGTAGGGCATAAATCAACAGTGGGGTGACTAGAACCAAACAGCCAAATATCAAAAAATAAAAATAAATTGTAATAAAGTTTGTGTATATTTGTAGTGTGTCATGTGTTTCTCTATGAGGGTGAACTATTCATGCCGAATGTCATTATTGGATACCTTGTCTGTGTTAGATATCTTGTTTATGTTGACATAAGCAAAGCCGCGTGGTAAAGTTAAATGAATTGTCCTATGATATAAAATATATGCATGTTTCATTCCTAAAACACATGGGTTATATACAGCTGTGTCTAAAGATGGACAAAAGCTAGTCTAAAATAAACAAACTAGTTTTTACACTACCAAGCCGTATTTTATTGGTTAATTTTATTGTTAGGTCATTTAAATATGAAAGAACAATAAATTAATTTTATAATGTAGGGTAATCTTCATTAAAGTTACATTTATTTTAATTAGCGGTAAAGTATACTAACTATAAATATAAAGTGAAAGAATGTATCGCTGTATTTTTCATTAGGGAGTTTGTTAATATAAGTAAATGAAAGGTATAAAGACACATACAGAATATTTAATTTATATTCAGTGAGACATGAGGTTTAGGGCGTATGGTTTTTTTTTTGTTTGTGATCTCTTACATAATAGGGTTGAAACTTAGGTTTAAACTATGTTTTATCAATTGAGACATATATAAACATTATACACATAATTACAATGTAATTAGTGGCTGCCACCCGACAACAAGTGCCGAGAAAAGATGTATAATCGTACTTAATGATATTCACAATCAAATGTTGAGATAAATTTGATACAACCTCTTTGCATGGCGAGTTGATGAGGGTGATCACTGTTGTACAAAGAGATTATGGTACCTGATTTTGAACATTAAACTGGGTTCACTTCCCTTCACTTCACACTGGGTATTTGTTCTTGGAATCTCATCTGTGATGAAACCTCGGCAGTAGGTAGTGCAGGCAGATGTGTCTTAGCAAAAATATCGCGGGCTAAGGCCGCCTCAAGAATGGAATGCTATGCACTTCATAAGCAGCGTCTGTGCATCCAGATATCAGGTGTCCACTCTTGCGGTGATGAAAAATAGGATCCTAAAACCACCATAGACATGTGCCCCCGATTATAATCAGAATAACAGATTTCATTAATCACTTCTCTGAACAGAACATCGTATCTTACCTGTTGCTTAGGAGGATCCTACAATAAATACTTATATTAGACAGGAGACGATTGACTGGTTATAATATTTCCTTGAAAGAAATTTGGTTTCACAATGCTTGTCCTGACGCTTTTCCAATTAGAAAAGGAATACCCAAAATTTATTGTTATATTTGAAAAAGTAATGTCCGATATAATACAAATGATAGATGACAGATCAATCTGATGAAGTATTAAATGACACTAACAATTAGATATTCAAAACAGATGATGCTTTTAAATTTCTTCTTTTTTCTGATCCATCGACTGAATCGAGTTAAAAATGCAAAAAAAATGTTTTACTTTTAATCAAAATGAATCATGAAATGAGGGAAATTCAAATTTATTAGTAAACAACAGTATATTGAGGTGTTACAAGATCAGAATTGCAGAAAACTAACTTTACACCTTACTGTGTCTTATCGCTCTTCTATACAATAAATTGATTCAATGTGATCTACAATCAAGAATAAAACTATGATATCCCACTAGCTCACAAAGCAAATCTGAATGCAATGCTTCAAAGGAGCGACTCTTGTATATACAAATATATATTTTACAACTCTGGCAAATGGCCCTAATGATTGTGATATATTTTTTTTTTGTAAAAGTTTGCTTTTCATAATTGTCTATATAAGTCTCTTCTCTGGAAAAGAATAATTTGAGGTAAATTTAAACATTGTTTTAAGCACCATCTCATACAATTTTGAGGAAATTTCATTGTAGGTATCCTTTTGGTTTTTAACAACAAATGACATTACATAAATTAAGTTAGTAAATTTTGCAATTGAACATTGTCAGATATTAATATATGCCACTTTTCTTGAGTGCAGTTGTGTATATTCCCAGAGCAAGTTCAAAAGAAGCCATAAAAGCTCGTTTGCCTGGGTACTTTTCCTTTATAAAGAGACGTTTTTGATTATTTTAAAAATGCCTGTCACAAATACGTTGATGTATTTAGTGCAAAAGAAAAATAAAGCTTTAATAATTCAAGTGATGATTTTATTCCATCACAAATAATGTAAACAGATTAATAAGTTCTCTCATATTATTATTTATGATTGGGATATACCAGCGGATTCACTCATGTGGTAATAGAAATAATATGTAAACCTTCACCTTTTGTACTGGTCAAGCTCTTGTCAATTCTAATCCTGATAACAAGTCCTTTCTCTATGTCAATTCGGATACCATTGTTGGGTCTTTGAATTTTCTATTTTTTTACATGAAAGGTATTTTATTACTTATTTGAGGACATAACTTACCTCAATGCAAAAAGATGTACACAGTCCTTCGAGTCGTCAGCGCGTTCAAACAAACCTACTTTTACATTTAGAATATTATAAATAGTCTATATCCATCTGCCAATGATTCCGCATCAAATGATCAAAGTCTCATATCAAAATGTTATTAGGTTTTCTATCATTGCTCGGACAAAGAAAAACGGTTTATATAAAAATAAGAATTGAATTAAAACAGTCATGATTATTGCAAAATTCTTATGAAATACCTTAGACTATCGTAAGTAAGTCACTGGCACTTGGTAAATAGTTCAATGTACTGACTTGTACGTATTCTATTGTGTGTCATTAACTTTCTGATGATGCAGTTTAGATAAGAGTGGTTTCCCCTGATAGGCTATTTTATAAGTATTGCGCATTTCAGAAATGTCAAAAGGAGCACAGCGACGGACGGATCCAGTTGAGGGATATTCTGTCAGTGCCGATGCAGCGGATTCTAAAATATCATCTCTTACTTGACAAGTTGGTGCATGAAACGCAACCAGTGAGTTTTTATGTTTGTTTATTTATTATTTAGAATCTGGAACATAGCACTAGCAATTTATTAAGTAGAAAATTGTAATTATTAAAATTATGATTAAATCAATTGTTATTGATATCATCTATATTTAATATGTGATTGATTATTGGATACTTGGATAATTAAAAATCAGATGTGGACTTTTTAAAATTTACTGTGTCTCGTTTATTGTTTTCATCTTCTTCATGCAATACATTCTGGTGCAAAAATTTAGTTTTGAGTTTAACATCCTTATGATAAATCTGAAGTCTATCATGATTAAAAATTTTAACCATCAAGCATCTGATACAGTGGTTCAAAAAAAAGCGGTTTAACTATTTGTAAATAACTCATGAAGTTTTAAAATCAGAGGAAAAAGATTTTTGACGAGGTGGAAATTTCCAAAAAAAAATGTGTTGCTTCCAAGAATTTATCCTCTAATATTAATAATTTTTTATTGAATGTTGAAAATAGGTTACCCCTTAGTGAGCGTTATGCTATAACCTTACCTTGTAACCAGCTATTACAAATAAAATTTGTTTATTTTACTAATAAATATTGATTTTGAAAAGTTATGGTATTATCTAGTCAAATCAAGAAAAAAATATTGGCGTTTTTTTTATAAAATAAGTCTATTGTAGATTCATAATATTATATATAATCTTTCTTTTTACTTTTATGATAATTATTACACAAAAACTCCTAAAATTATTTGGAGAATGAAGATTTTTTTGAGAGATTGCTTATATTTTTAATTGTTATAATCTATTAATTATGAATAATATTCACGATTAAAAAATGAAATATTCCAAGAAAGGAGATGTGTTTGCTATGTTTACAAAATCCATTGTTATCACTATTATAAGGGACAAAAAGAAACAATTATTACAATTTCATTTAAATTTTCAACTCCATTTGTTTATCTTTTTTTACAAATGAAGAACTGCACTGCAAATTTTTTATGTCATTTTGTTTATGATGAACTATTGAAAATAGTTAGTATAAAATGTGAGATAGTTTGATTTTAAAACTTTTTTTCTAAATATATCAATTAAAAAACCAAAACAAAAACATTGTTGATGTTTAGTGAAAATAATTTCCTAAAAAAGTTATCATTTATAAACTTTTTTAAGAAATTATTTAAAATAATAGTGTATAGTAATTAAGATTGCAAAAAAAGTGTCATTAATGCAATTAACTGAATTTGCTCAATTTTATAATTTATTGTAAAATCTAATCAGCGCATTGTTAATAGAATAACATTTTCTTTTCTTCCATTAGAACCATGAGGAATTCCGAGCTCTCGAACGTGCTAAGGAAGCGATGGTGGACGTGGCACAGTACATCAACGAGGTCAAGCGCGACAGTGAAGTTTTAGCTCTACTTAAAAATGTTCAGGTATTGGACCTTTAATGATCCTTTTAGATCTTGAACTGTTTTTGAGGTCATTGTGGATATATAGAAACATAATGAAATATTTTTATTAATTGTTATTTTTTCTTGTAAATAAAAATAATTTGATTCAACATAAAATATTAAAGATTAAATAAAACAAGTTTTTTGTGGAATTGGTGAATAATGACTATAGCACTACAGGTTTAGAATTAACAATTTCATATAAAAATCTAGGAGAGTATAGTGGACTGGGAAGGTGGGGCTCTGGGCGCGGGCGGTGCCGGCTTGGCTGCCTATGGCCGATTGCTGCTCGATGGAGAGCTCAAGGTCAAAGCGCACGAGGACCAGAAAGTGCGCACTCGCTATGTCTTCGTGTTTGACAAACTCATGCTGCTGTGTAAACCTGTTAAGGTTTGTTTAAATCTATGTTGTTTATGGTATTCCCCTTTATGTGAGACATAGTTCTTGCACAATCTTTGAACGGCTTGAATTAATTAAAAAATGAAAGCCTTCAAATATAAACTTCAAAACACTTGTTTTGGTAGTAAAATAATGTGGATTATTAATTTATTTAAAAGTGTACTAAGTAGTCATATATGTTCTGATATTTATAAAAAAATCAATCATAAATCTATATATCAATATTAAATAGAACCCTAATTTTCTATTAAATCTGCTACATTCCATTTTCCAAGTACGAAATTTCAATCTTTTAAAGGAATTTCTAATAAATGTTCCAGATATTACGATTTCTTCTTAAGTATCAATGAGTCTTAGATCATCAAAATCTTTTTCTTGTTGTCTACCAAATTAGGACAATCAATATTCCTTCCGCGTTGGAATAAGACTGGCCGAATATCGCGTGGAAGAAGGCGGCGGCAGACGTACGTTGAGGAACGACGCGCGCTGGGCCTCCCATTTCTACCTGGTGCGCAGGACCAAGGACGCCACGTTCACCCTCTACGCAAGGACCGACGATTGCAAAAGGAAATGGATCAAGGCGATAAGAGATGCGATGTGAGCTTCGCTAATATCTTTTCACTTTTTTCATATTCAAATGCAACAGTTGAAGAATTTAACAAAATATAAAAAATGTAAAATGTGGGAATAATAATGCTTAACTTGGACATGAAATTAGCAATACTACTTATTTAGTTAAAAAGATGTGATATCTGTCAATATAGAGACCCCCACATTATTTTATTTTCGCTGCTTCTACAGTTTAATGTCATATGCCATCTTGCTCCGATGACATGCTGCAGGTAGTGTCATCGATTTTTCATGTTGTGTTATCAGTGTACTGCTCGGGTGATTTACAAGCTAGGACCTTGAGTATCTCTTGGAACTTAACTCTGGTATTTTAATTCATGCATGAAATAGTTAATATCTTCGTGTAAAAAAAAGTTTCAGAAGTATGGGCATTACCAGCTTGACTTTTTACATATTTACTTTTCACTATAATAGCTATTAGAACAAGATAAGAATTAAGATCAGATTGAGATTGTTTTATTATGCTCTGTGAATGTTGGATAACTAATTTTCTTCTATTTGAGAAAAAAAACTTAGTGCAATGGAAATTTCATATTTCAATAAAATTTTGCTGGATTGTAAAGAATATTATAAATTTAGTATGAAAATATATAAACATAGAAAGACTGAAGATTTACAATTCTTATATTTCATAACAGTGTAGTACCAAGGTGATTTATTTGTCTAAATTTTAATTTCATAAACTTCAAATTTGAATTACTAAATTATTGGTTCATACACAGCGACAATTTGGAACCAGAAGGATGTCGGAGTACAAACCACAAGTTTGTTTTGCACACATTTGAGAAACCAGCTACTTGTCACCATTGTTCAAAATTCCTGAAAGGAAGGTTATTTCAGGTGAATATTCTAAATGCATGTAGTATTTTGTTTTGGTAAGATATGTTATTAATCAGTGTAATTATGTGAAATTCCCTCTTCATTTTATACATAATTGTGCGCCCAACTATTTTAGTACAGTAAATTCAACAGCACAATATTTGTTAAGGATATAGCCTGACAAATTGTTTTGTTTTATTTCAATTTTAATGATGTTAAATATATAATTGAACGGCTGTACTAAGTTGGATAATTCTTTCTTTGCTATTCGTTATTATCAGGACAAGGTTTGTATATAAAAAAATAACACTTTGTATCTGTCTGCTTGTCCGGGGTGTCTTTGATAGCTAAATAGATTACGATGAGATTTTCACTGGAAGGTAGAGAAGCTTGCTGAACTACATTTAGGGCACTTTTAACATGATACTTTTTAGGGTTCATGCATGAAAAAAATCTTCTAAAAGTGGAATAGTTTTTTAGAATTGAATTAAAAGTGAAACCAGAATCGAGATTGGAAGCAAAACCGGAAACGGGATTCGATTGAGATGACCCTTTGTATCTATCAGTTTGTCCGTCGCCAGAACGGCTGAACAGATCACGATGGGACTTTCATGGGAAAATAGAGAAGGTTACTGGGTTACATTTAGAGTACTCTTTATCGCGATATTTTTTAGAGTTCCCTGCATGTTAAAAAGTCCATAAAATGGAATAATTATTGGAATTTAATCAAACGTAGAACCGGAATCGGGATTAAATCGAGAGGAAATTGAGGTTGAGGAGTGGGATCGGAATTATTATAGATGTATGTGGATCACGGTATCATCAGTCAAGACAGAAGATTGGGAAATCATTCTATGTTCTCAAGGGATGAGCCACGGGCAACAGCAATCTATGTAAATAAATCAATGTTAGTATGTTTGTCCTCTATAGGTGCCTAAACCATTGATCTGATTATGACTAAACTTTGGCCATATGTTGTAGACATACCGGGAAAATTCCTAAAAAAAACTAGCATTTGTTTCTTGCTCCATCCGCGTATTTGTACTACTAAACCGAACTAATTAACCAATTCTAAAAATTCTTTCATTAATAAATATTAGCACTATTCTGAGTAAATAATGTTGCTAATAATTACCCTTCGCTTTGTCCATAAATTTATTTTCGTAAAACGATTTTAATAATTCTTGAACTCGTAGAGAGCTACTCTATATCTGAGTAATATAGCTTGTATTTCCTTTTGATATTAGTATTTACCCTTTTGGCTTCGTCCAAGTCAGAACTGGGACTGGTGGTGGAATCGGAATTGAAAGAGAAACAGAGAGCAGAATCAAAAGCGGGACCGGGATAGAAATTAAGAATGAGACCAGGGTCGAAAACGAGTATAGGGACGGAATCAGAATCAAAAGTCTGTGTGGCATTTGAATCGAAAACGAGACCAGGATTGAAATTGAGATCGATTGATATGAAAGAAGAAAAAATTAATTCTAAGTCTATGCTGGCGCAACTACGGGCATTAACTATATGGGTAAGTCACCTACAACAAAATGCAGACTAATGTCTGCCGGCCTGTCCAGCTAGCTTGTAATATTTATTATTGTTATGATAAGATGTAAAATAAACTAAGGATTTATAAACCAATAATGCCCTTTCATGACAATCTTTTGTTTGGCATATGATCAATACAATAACAAACTAAAGAAATATATTTATAAATTTGATGGCAGTGTGTCATATTTATAAGTCATTATCAATGAGATGTGGTTATGGCATGGAAAAAGGACATTTTCATAGTGTATAATGTTAGATAGAATGAGAAAGGTAGCATTATATTTACTATTATAAGATAGTTTGAATCTAATTAATTTTCTCTTTTAAGTTAGTGCAACAAATAGAACTTCATGAAACTCATTAATTGAATTGAAAATATAAATTGTGTCTCTTCATAGTGTTAATAATTTAAAAAAAGGAATTAATTTAATCATTTAGTAAAAAGAATGACTTTGTGGTAATTTGCAAGACTATAATTTTGATATTAAGATAAGACATTCTTATGCATAAATTTATCATTCGAACAAAAATTGTAATGTCAGGGTTACCTTTGCACGGCGTGTAATGCGTGCGCGCATAAGGAGTGCATCCGATTATCGGGGCGGTGCGGTGGAGGGATTGCTCCGGCGCCGCCGCTACCTCCCCACAACCACCAACCCGACAACGCTTTACACTACTACATGTGGTTTGTATTTATGTTGATCTGATAATTCATCTGATTTTTGAAATTAGTAAATTTACTCAATAGGGATAGTTATTTTTGCTATATATATGTATATATATATTAGAGCGGGGAAAAAGTTTTTTCACATTTTATAAGTAAAAAGATTCTGGTTCTGATACCATTAAATAGATGACATAAAAAAAATTAAAAATGAAAAATGGTGTCCCGCCATTTTTCGTTCATTCTTCATTGACACATCTACATCAATCAATCTGCTGGATATCAACAAAATATTATTGGATAGATATATATTGTATTAAAATGAACAGGTATGTGGGCGAGATGGGACGTGAAACGGCGACAGCGCGACTGGAGCGGCGCGTGGACGGCACGTTCCTACTGCGCGTGCGGCCCCAGCCCACGCACCAGGGCGACACCGATACGCACTACGCTTTGTCACTCAAGTGAGAGATCATAACTATTGACACTCCTCTTGAGATATTGAACTCCTTAAAGTTATCATTGATATTTTGATTTGTTATATGTTTTCCTCAACAGAACGGAAAATACCGTGAAGCACATGCGTGTATGCTGCAAGCCGATAGATCAGGTCCCACACTACTTTTTATCGGAATCAAGATTCTTTAGGAGTGTTGTCGAATTAGTCTCCTATTATGAGAAGACCAGTCTCGGGGAGAATTTTGTTGGGTAAAACTTATTATTTTATCTAAAATGCTGTTAATATAGGGAATTTTTAATATTTCTATTTCTAATTTGTTTTATGAAATGTGTATCTTATTGTATAGAGTATTAAATATTATTGAAGTAATGGTGGATTACGAGTAAATTTCTAATTTTCTTTATATTTTGTGAAGAAAATGTGGTTGATTTATGCTTAAAACAGAAAATAAGCCAGCCAAGGGAGGTGGAAGTTGAGCATTTATATGCAAAATTTCATACTCCCATATACAGGCTTACCTTATTTTTTTTCTATTACAACGTTTTATGATTTTGATGGAATTGTAAACCTGAATTGTATAATTTCATCAAAATTGATGAAAAACTGGTGGAGTAAGGTATTCATAAAAATACTGATAGAAAAATCGAACATATACGAGTTCTTTATTTGCTTTTGACTATGTCCCCGGATAGCAATTCTTGCAACATGCAGTAAGTGATGCAAAATTCATATAGTTTTTAAAATATATTTTATTAAGCATTCCTTTAAGAATACTATAAAGTGACATAATTTCAATTATGGTGAGTTTATGCATATCGTCTTAAACGATTTAATTGATAACAGCAGCTGAAGAAAAAAATCATTAAATAAATATAGTGATTAATTGTAGCCTATGTTATCAAGTTAAAATTTTCATATGTTCCCATTTAACAAATAAGAAATTGTGATTTTTCAGATTAAACTCAAACCTCCGCTGGCCTTTTCGACGTGTGGTAGCGACTGTAATACATGACTTCAGACCAGTAGAACCATCTCAATTGGCACTGAGACCTGGTGCTAAGGTGCTCATTCTCAGTAAAGAGGGCGACAGCAGGGGCTGGTGGAAGGGACGAACTCTAGAGAAGGTGAAATATGGTTCTCTTACATTCTCATTCTACATGATTTTAAATTTTCTAGTATTTATATTTGTTTCTGATTCCTATGAGACTAATTATCGAGTAACTGTTTTTACTTTTAAGGATTTCCAACCAAATAATAAAAATTGTGTTACAAATTGTTATGATTTTTTTAGATATTCATTTCATCTTGAAAACACTCAAGAAATTTGAAAACAAAATTTTGTGTGTTATTTGAGGTGAAATATGTCTTTAATATGCAATACATTTTAAATAAAACACTAGGTTGTTGCCTGTTTCAAGCTATTATTTTCTTTTATTTTATGGTTTATTAGATTTTGGTTCAAGCACAAAAGTCTATAAAAGACTTCATCAACTTTCTGTCAATAAATTCACTCCATTTATTTCTGAAGTTTGCAAACCAAAAAAAAATAAATTTTTATTGCCAATAGAAGCTTTTATATATATTACAGAAAAAATAAAACAGAGTACTAATTGTTTGTTATGTGCTAAGGAAACAAATAATGCTTTTAATTTTTACTCCTTTAACTCTCTCTTATATATTTTGATGTGATAACGTCTTATAAATCAATCAACGCCGGCTGCACGCGTGAACAAGCATGACTCATTGTCACGTTCTGCCTGAACCGAGCGTGCAAACGAGAGCTCGGAACAAGTGATAGAGAGGCACGATCGGCCTAAGCGTTCGGCTTGTGACGCATTTATCTCTCTTCCACTCCATCGGCCTATGAGAGTAGAAGAGAGATACAAAATAATGATAATTCAATGATAATAATTCAATTCAATTGATAAAAGTATGCAATTTTTCATCAATGTTTTTTATAACGTTATCATGTAAAATTATCGTCCATAAGCTGACTTTACAAACGACCAATTCTTTTATTTACATATTAATGCCTACATTTATTTATCCTTTACAGATGATCAAATTAATATTTTTTTTCTACTCTATTCACTTCATGTTCTATCAAAATTGCACTGTTCTCTCACGCTGCTATTCCCATACATTTCAAAAACACTGCACATACTTTTCACCGATTATTCCTCCACATGCATTGACTCTACTTCTATATTTTTTGTGATACTCAATTTTGTGTTAATTAGAACTATAAAGATTTGCATATATATAGATAGGTTATTATCTGAACAAAATTATTAGTGATATTGTTTATATTCCAACTATTTGTTTTGAAACAGGGTGACAGCCGATCTGGATATTTTCCAAAAGATTGCGTCCGCGAAGAACCTGAATGTATTGGAGCGCTTGACTGATGTCAACTTTGCCTCGTCGAGCGCGAGATGCATTACGCCCCCGCCCCGCCGTCGCACCTCGACGACGACACGCCCACCGACCTGGTGTAAATTCCGGTTTGGTCGAATAGTGATAAGACACGCTGCGATTGATTTAAAGATGTGTGATAAAAAAAAAGGAGCCCCCATCGGCCGATAGATGCGACGGACTGTTACGCGATTGGTCGATAATACAGGAGACGGACGCCAATAGTACATAAGTGGATATATTACGAGAAACCGAAATTGTTTTCAATTGAAATTATTATTATGGATGAATTGATTAGCTCATCATATTGTTGCAGAATATACTAGAATAATAAAAATCAAACTAAAATGAAGTCATAACCCCAACGATATGTCCACCTCTTATGCATATTTGGATTTTATAGATGTTTAGATATTTGTATGTTTATGACAATGTTAAAATGTATACCGTTGTTATATGGTTAGACTGTGTGATCTAATCAAATAGATGAGACAACTATTACATGACCCAACACATTAGAAATGTGTGAAATTTATTTTAGATTTTGATATTTCATGCTTTTATAACACAAACACAAATGTATCAATAAGATATAAGGAATACAAAAGCAATGCTGAGAACTTATACCACGATCTCAAAAGCTCGAATTTGATGATATGGCACTATCGTGATCAATATAAATAAAAATTGATAATTTAATTTTATAAATCAGGATATAAAATTAAATTTTCAATAAAGCAAATAGGTTAGTTTTAGATTGTTTTTTTGAAAATTTTGAATGTATGAGAGAAGTTGGTACTGAGTAGTCTTTTTCAAAAACTGGCCCCCTTGATACCATTTTGCTCTTTAGCTAGTAAAATCTACATTATTTTTTTTCCAGCTGATTGGAATATGATTCATAACTGATGATTTATTATGAACTAAATCATTGAAATTAAATAAAAGTTATATTTTATGTAACTTGTGTGTGAGAACAAGCACTTATTCAGAACTACAATGAATCGCGAGATTTTTTTTCGTGTTTCACGGTAAATATTCAATAATTTTTTTGGATTATTTCTTTAGCATATTCATTTTTAATAACAATATATTCATCTGGATTTAAAAATTAAGTTATAAATCACTCTCTTTTTATAATGTTTTATGTAACATACAAATAATGTTTATAATTTGATATTTGATTAAAATTTATATTTAAGGTAATATTTTAAATGAACAGTACAAATTGTATTTACATTATTTGAATTCACTGCCTAAATGAAACTACTTCCTAAAATAAATAGAAAATATAATAAATATAGCATATATCACCTACATGCATAAATAAATAAAGAAAATAATAATAAATTCGTAAATCAAATTCTAATTCTGAGTAGCAAACATCAGTAGGATAGATTTTGAGTGAAACCATAATAATTTTAATAAACTTGCAATTAAAATGCAATATGACATAAATTATATTTTATATTACTTTTAAGTTGATGAATCTCAAATTATTTTATAACAAATAAAATTGCTTTATAGGTGCTTAGTATACATGTAAATATACACTATATGATATTAAATAAAAAACGTTATTTTGTCTTGTCATTATCATGATGACTTAGCTCTTTTCTTTCGAAACCTTGATGTTTAATTTCTCTTTTTGAGAAGGGACTTGATATATTTCTGTAGCGATAGTTACCGCTTTCTGGATCATACTCTTGGTGCATTTCAGAATCACATAGTAAATTATAGTGTTCACTATCCCAGTTTGTCCTCAACTCCACATCTATTCAGGATGAATAATATCTATTCTAAAATTGGTTTTGACTGAGCAGATTTTAAGTCAACAACGGTATGCTGTAAATAATATATTTCGTGATAAAATGTGTGTTCTGTACCACAAAAAAGTGCAATAAAAATTACAAACCACTTTATGACAATATTATAAATTGATCAAAGCTTTTTTGATTTCTCTCATGCGGTTATTGAGGATTGACATCGTAGCTCAGTAGTGCATACTGTCTAGTCAATAATAGAAATTATTTATAACATGTTGATTACTTTTACAATTACATATTTAAAAGAACAATTTTATTTATTATCCAGTGAGGTAAATGTCGAATACCCCCATTCGATCATTTCGGGTTGACACTGCGGTGATCTGATGATTCTGTTTGATTTCATTTTCAAACTTGATCTTATAAATTTTAATTTTGCTATCTCACTGTGAACGCGCCTTGATTCTTGATAAAAATTTATTCTATATCTAGAGGGAAGTCTGCCAAGCTATTTACTCATTATGAATCATTAGTACTGTTTCAAGCAATAATTGTCTTAATATCACTAACTTGCTCATAGCTTCTCCTCGCATATATGATGCTATGATGTTGTTCGCCTGTTTAGGTGCGGCTGAAGGACAAACGGACAGTAATAACAGTAAAGATGTCGATGTCCCACCATGGCTGAATTAAAACTCTACCATATTGTGGATTAGATTGATTTATTATTTAGACAATAAGAATCTCCAATGGATATTTTATTCTTGCTTTAGTATTTTCAAGTCGATGGTGTTCGAAATAATCAAGAATATGGAAAGCAGCATTAAAAAAATATATAGTCACTTTGACATATGAATATTTGTGTGATTGTGCATTGCTGTCACTTCATGAAACCTGCTCTCTCTTCCTCTATATGTACTTCAAGGTTAATGGTTAGTGCACGGAATTGACCGTTACTTAGAGACGGTACTAATATGGTGCATACGAAATGCTTTAATATCTAGTGAATCGACTAAGAGAAGTGTGCTTTCTTAGGATTACCTTAGACTTAAGTCTTTGTTTATGGTACCATTAGTGTTACATAGGCGGAAGCGATATAATTTTCGATGCATTCGTTGCGTTTGATCTTCTTTTAATTGTAAATCAATATTACTGCAGAAAATAAAAAAAATGATATTTTAAGTTTTGTAATTTTTGCCGGGTACTCTAAGGTTTTACCGTTACGTCAATAACGCGTAACAGTTTTAATCCGCTTATACAGCGTATTAGGCACGTTTTGTGGTTTTTACTAGGGGCTAATTCAATGCTTTGATCATAACAGAAGTAATTTGTAAAATCTATAATCGGTTTTTAATAAGTAGTTGTGCCCACGACCACTCAGCTAGACGTATAATAAATTCCTGTATTCAAATATGCTATCAATAAATAAATTTATTAAAATATTGATGTGCTTGCGGCTCTGCCTGGGTGTTGTTCGGATGAATGGATACTTTATTGTTTCATTTTTTATATTGTGTAATCATTATTTCGATAATGATCACAGAACAAAAAGTTTTTACTTCAATCTTTCATAAAAACATAATTTGAAACAACGAATATTTTAGAAATAGCACAAACTTAGAAGATATTATACATGTGTAATGTCAAGCTTTATGGTTATGAAATCACACAATAGCTACAAAGTTGTACATTTTCCGATTGTTTTACCGTACTCGTTACTTTTGTAGCGATCTTCATTGTCCTTTATAAAAGTTTTCATAGAACAAACTTTACTAAATTTACTCGATCCTTACTATTGGATTTAATTCAAGATTTACAAAAAAAAAAAAATACTATTTTTCTACTATCTTTATGCTTATGTATCTTAATGATGATATTGTTAAAAAGTCTGTTATGAATTTTTATTTGGAATCCTTAACATAACATGTAAATAAGTGTTATGTCTTAAATAATACAATCACAGAGTTACATACAGCACGTAGCCAAATAATCTTTAAATGTCAGTTAAGCAAGTTGTCTTTGCTCAAAATGTGCCCCTGACATTTGTCATGGAAAAATTATTTATGTTGTAAATATAATTATGTATCTTAGAAAATTGTATATCTGGCACTATGCATTTTTAAAATTGATACTGTATTAGCACTGATATTTCGTACATCCTCAAATGTGAAATGTAATAGTGAGAGAAATGTGCCAAAGTTATTTTGGCCCCTTGTGTTCTTAGTTGTGCGTGAAAGTTCTTTTTGAAGTGAACGTGAATTCTAATTATATATATTCTAGCAATATTATAGTTGTCTATGGTAATGTTGCAGCGAGTTCCTTTCCCGCATTTCAACAGTCGTTCACGATGCATTCACAGCGTTTGACGAACCGCAACGACCTAGACTGCGATACCTACACGTGGATTTACACCGCGTGAATACGCACTATCTAGATCCTATATTCTAACCACTAAATGGCTGCCTACACCTATCGTCTTATTCGATTTTCTGAAATTTGCAAATTTTTCTTATACTTTGCTCACATGCCGTGGCCGAACTGAACTGCGACGATAAGGATTACAAGCTGAAATCATTCGTCCGACTCTGCTCGTCAAGCGGCAGATCATTTTTGAAATATGAAAATTCATATCGTTAACGACAGTGCTTCAAATTCGGGTCAGAAGAAAAAAAATCTTGCAATACTTCGGGACGTTGTCTATATGGAATATGCGATATTTCTCACTAACATTCCAAACAGCTCCATGTCTTTTAACTGACGGCGCTGGTCACATGGGTGTGGCCAGGTACGGGCAGGGGCTCTCCCTCTCTTGTCCTCCCGGCAGGCGTTCGAGCTGCTGATTGAAAAGGATTTTCCTTTTTTCAAGTTTTCCCTTGTCTGCCCCCCATCTAAAATAAAATCTTGATATATGTAGTCGATAATTCTATGTATCTGAATAAGTGAACGTTTGATGAATTCCAAAAATGCGCTTTACTGAGTACGAAGTCAGTGTCGCGATGTCAATAATAAAAAGTGGACGCAGAGCGACATGGCTTCGGATAAGTATTATATAATTTTAATATACAATAAAATTATCATATATGTATTTTTTATGTATCGGTAGGATGTTCATTTGTGCGCCACTAGTTACATGAGTCTCACTACTTCATTGTTTTATAGTGTTTTGACTTGCATATCGTGGTACAATGAAATAAATCACCGCCAAATTACAAATGTTTAACAATGATTATAGTATGTTAAATATGTTGTATATAAAATAATATAGTTTATTGTTGTATCGATTGTAATTCAGAATTAAGAATGTGAGCACAATGATTGTTATCCTTCCATATGCTTTAGTGATATGTGATTATAATTTGAAAGCTGTTATACATACATACCTCATACAAATGTGTTGTATAATACCTTTCATAAAATAATTTAAAAATGTGTATAGAAAAAGATAAAATTGAAGTAATATAAGTATTTTGTATTTATAGATTGAAAATATATAACATATTGAAGTATGTAATATTTCAGAATGCGTTTCAATGTGAAACAATATAAAATGAAAATATAAACATTCTTAGATTGTAAATTTCCTGTTTCTGCATTTCTACCTAAAGAAAAGCAATTTCGAAATACATTCTATGTTACAAACTTTACTTATATAATAAAAACGCACTATAAAACTAGGTCCTACTTTAAACACGAGTTGTGAATATATCTATAAATATATATATATAATAAAAAAAATAAATAAAAAAATAAATTCGATGTTAAAAGGATATTAAAGTCGTAAGTACATTTGTAAAAGAAGGAGTGATCCTTTTAGTCCGTCATTCGCCGCAGGAACGTCTCGATGTTAGCAGATTAAATGATACGAATCGTTGACTAGTGAAAGATGTATATATATATTTTTTTTGCATTGGATTCCTGGCGTGTTGGAACAGCACGCGGCCGGTGGCCACGGTAGCGGCGACCGTCCATTCGGTCGCCGGTCTCGGCCGTGCGGATTACGAATGAGCTAACTCCGTTGCATGCGTAGACGGCGTTACCCAACAAAGATTACGAAATCCGCGCATCACGCGACTATACCTGTGCTGTAAACGATTTGGACATAAAATGTTGCTTGCAGTAGTCTTCTTTAAGTGCAAATAACATGCTATGCGCAGATCAAATTGAATAATTGTCATAAACGCAACATTTGTGATTCATACAGTCGCTGCTTAATATTACATTGTAACAGTAACAATAATGACAAGTACAAACATTAAAACTTTACAATATGTCCTTAATTATTTGTACATGTAGTAATTTTCAACTTTCTATTGTCCGAGCTCGTCCAGGAAATGTTTCCATATGCACCACCACTAGAAATCGACAGCAAGAAGAATTTCCACAACATTATTAAAACGTTGGAAGTTGTTGATATAGAATAAACTTGTAGTGTTAAAATTGGCACTCATTCAATTTGTAGTTTAATTTGTGTAATTTAAAAGTGCCAAGAGCTCTTTGCAAAACCTTATACTTGTGACTTAAAGCAAAGCGCTTCTTTACCAGCACTTTTGGCCTGAGAATGGGTTGTGGACATCTAGTTTTGTAGCTCGCTCTTCATCAGCTCTGTCAGCTCTGACTGATCTGGGTAATCAGCCATGAATATAGTGCTAATGTATGCTAGACATGTTTTTATAGTAAGTTTAAAACAGATGTTATTTATTAGAAAGTCTTGTAAGGCCGTCTGTTTGTTGAATTGTATATCAAATGGCTAGCGCGTATAAAATTTATATTGACTTCGCACAACTTTATTTGCACCGTATCAATAGTTACTGTCGGTGAACACCAAAGCGGAGTTATCTCATTTGTAGATGAATAATCATGAGAGTGCTAAAGGTTTTGATTGTATTTATCTGGACGCCGAATTATTACCAATCTCTTGGCAAAACTGAGAACATGTAAAACATTTTGATCATTATAAGGGCATTTTATTATTTATTATATTAAAAATATGCCTTTGTTTTCAATTTTTTTTTTCATTAGATCCACTTTTTCTGTAAGTTCCTGCGAATTTTGGTTCAATTCTATGCTTACTGCCTTAGTTCCTTTACAAAAACATTTGTGACCTGTATACGCCCTTCCAGTTTTTTTTTTATTTTTACCAAACATTATTTTTATACTTGTTTATTAATGGTAAATATAAATAAAATATACAATCTTAAATTGAGTTCATTCTGTTTTTAGATGTAAGATAATTTATTGAATGTATTTTAGTAAGTACCTTGTTGACCCTTTCATTGAATTATGTACACCTTATATATGATAGAAATAAGTCTCATTTGATAGGTATAATTTTTATTACATTGGTTCAAATACTTGTCATTGATATTATTTATCGAATGTTTCGCTCGCTATGTACGGAACATTCTCTAGTTATGTTTTTTTAAATTATAAAATTACTCCGGCAATTTTGTGTATTATCTTTCGATCTTTGATTCTCTACTTTCTCTCCGTCTTTGCTATGATTTGTATTTTTGAACTCCATCATCATAGATAAATATCCTTGTCATTTTAATGACTCGTGTCACATTATAATAATTCAATGCGCAATAAATCGTAAAACCATGCGACTGACTTCAGAGCAGTGGCGTTGAGAATATTGTTAATTCTAGCAGTGATTGTAGATGCATGAACGAATCGCAGGTAAAATGACAGTCCATTGCCTTCGAATTTGGATTGTGTCATCATTTAGAGGACTGTCCTAATACTTCTAGCGGTGCGTTTTTAAATTGAATGTATTACACTCCAGCTGAGTTAAACTCCTTCGATGATTGTTTGGAAATGTTGTGTTATACACACAATCTAGAAGTCGTTTCGCGTGTAGTTCAAAGAAATAATGGATAGTACATGCCATTTTTCAATACCTATATTTATTTGCGAGACCCTTTTAAATATTCTCTATAGGCGCTTTAAATTGAAGTCATAAACCAGAAGCCACTATCGTGATAAGACTGAAGAAACAGACTGCACCTAAGCAGTGTAGTTTGATGATTTTGACGCTGTCAACTCAAGTGTGGGCAGCGTGTGAATATATTATACAACTTAATTGTAATCATACCTAGGTAAATTATAATAAAAAAAAATCCCTCCTTTTTTATGGTGCAAATACACCCCTATTAAACTGCATTTTAACAAAGTATTGTATATAAAATAGAATTAGTATTAGCACCTACTGTTTAATTCGTTCAGATTTTATTGCTTAATTTATTGTATAAAGATTGAAACAAGTTATAAATTGCAATTGTGTGATATATTGCATTTGGTCATTGCATTATGGTTATACAACAATAACTTAACAAATCTACGTACAAGCATATCTGTTTATGTAAAAGAATTAATCTACAATAAAAAATATACATATATCCTTCTATGCTATTGGAGAATGTAATAGATAACATACAACCTATACAAGTTTTTTATTATTATATTCTATGGATATTGCCAAGGTACTTTAAAAAAAGGCCATTCGGCAGCCGAAATGGAAGTAGATTTCATTTTATATTCATATGTAATTTTCGAAATTTTAAAATGCTGTAATTTCTAAACTAGTCGACCGGCTTGGCTCAAATTTGAACTCTACCTTTATAATCGTCTATAGAACATTTATGTCGAGTTTCACTAAGATCTCTAAAGAATTGTAGACGCTAACGTGCTGACAAGCCCCGCGTTATATCGTATATATACAAATATATATATGAACTTTTGCACCATATGTATTTCCTGACTCAGCTCGTCGAGTTAAGTCGGAAAACGATAAAATTTTTCAAAAGTTGCGTCATGATGACAAATGCAATAGTTAGATTTTTATGAAATCTAAAAATCGTAAACCACCTCAGAACCAGCGACATCTCGCGTGTGCGAGGGACGTGTACATTCTGAAGCAGATGCACAACATACGACAACAATCGAACACGGCTTTCGGTTTGTTTTCGAGTTCTGAGAAAACACGCAACTAGTTTGAAGTCGGTCGCGTGGTGATCTTATTTATTTTTCGTCGGATTTTACCCGTGTCAGTGTCGGTGTTGAAGTTAGATTTCACTTGTAAAAATTTAATAGGGCGGGAAAATTTCGAAGTTGCCGTGTCGCGATGCCGATGTTTCTATTTATTTTTTAGTCAATGAGAAAAAAGCATAATATACAATTTGTGTAAATTATAATGACACAGTTGTGGCGAGTCATGCCCAACATTGTGAAGATGTATTTTGATAATATTTATGTTGTAGTTTGTAAATATTATACAGAAATTGCATATCTCACTGTTCTGTAGATAGGTGATATGGTATACTGAATCCACAATAAAGTGTACTGGCCAGAGAGATTTATTTTATTATTTCTCCTCTATATTTCTTTCCAATTTATTTGGGGATATCTGTTTGATTCTAGTATGAACTCATTAGTTAAGATTAAACATTTATCGATTTGTAAGAGAAAGGAAAAAAAAATATATGGGAAATAAAAATATTTTTACTTCTAATGAAAAGCAATAAGCATACATTTCCCGTTTACGTTTTCAAAAGCATTAGGATATCAAACAATGCTTTAATGAAACGTCAAAATGAGTTTAGAGTAAATATTAAAAGTAATCAGAATATATATTTCATTTTGTGGTTATTTTAATATTAAAATATTTATACACCAGCTCTCCGCCCGTGTCTTCGCTTCGCTTCGTTTGTCACAATTTTCCATCCCTCACTCACCGGTCCAACCCTTTTCAATAAATCAAGCATGTGATCTGAAGGTCGATTATAGGTTTGTAGCGATTATTGTTTGCCTTGTAACTTTTCAGGCTAGTTTAACTGAGGGTAATTTTTCCATGACATCCGATTCAAATGAAATAAAGCTTATATTCTGTTCCAAGCCAAACCCTGTACGCCTGTAAAAACCGCATCAAAATCCGTTCAAGTAATTTCAGAGATGTGCTCGAACAGACTGCCAAGAAACTATAAACCGTTGTTTTATATTGCTTTTCTCTTTCCTTTCCATTTCTCTTACTTATATTTTACAAACAGACACGCCAGGTTCTATTGTTTTATAATATATATAGATGTATCACAATTGGAGGTTTACTATTATATATATATATTATACAAATACTTTTTAATAACTATGATGACTAGGCCAATGGTCTGTGTGTACTTCTTATCTCTCAATGATCTTCCACAGGTGACAAGTGTTGCACTGACCCATCAGATTTATATAAAAATAGGCAGACTATAATAAAAATAAGAATCTATTCAAAATACAATTCGCAAAATTATCATTTATTTACTTATAAAAAATAAATATAGTTATGTATATACAAAAATAATATATATCTACGTATACATTTATCTACATTAATTAAGTGAACATACATTTTAACACACCCTCAGCATTATTTTACCGTAATTTGTACCCACTTCTATTGGATATAATGAGCTTAAACATTAAGAAAATCTGCAACGCACCAGATTACTTCAAGTCGGGTGTGCTGCTGCCGAGGTAAGTCTTTAAGTCCGATATCGTCGAACGCACCAGTTTGGCCGGTATGGTCGGCCTGTCCAGCTTTTTATACGCCTCGTAGCGGTGGCATCCGCCGAAGCTGTAGAAGTAATCCCCACCCTCTGAACCTTTGATCCAAAGGATATCTATAGGCGGGACTGTTCCGGCGTCTTCCTCTTTCTGTTGAATAAAACAGAACAAATGATTCAATTATTCGATAACATGTGAGTTATTTATGTTAAACATATTTACGGCTTTAATATTTCTCAGATATAGCAACAATAAATAACTTTATGATTTATCGGCATGCGATTAAAGTTCGGAAACTTCATATTTTTGTTGACACTTGTTTTCGCACTCTTATCTAATTTGCGTACTGCGAGCTGTGTATGTACTCGTAAGCCGGATGCATAAGGAATAAACTCCAGTCACGCGTCGAAGCTGACAACTAATATTATTCTTTTCGGAAGGCATAACTAATGACGTACGTACCTACTTGATAGTCGTTTTAAAAATGTTTTTATCAGATACCTAATTTTTGAAAGAGTAAATTGTTTAACTGACCTTTGAACAAGACTCGACAGATAGATGGTACTTTAATATAACAAAAAATCGTAAAATGAATACCCGCTGAAATAGCTAATAGCATACGTCTATTACCTATACTTACCTAATATGGCTTTAAATGTTAGGTTTGTGGTTGCTAGAGTGTAGGTGCCGAATATTGATTAATACAAATTTAATATGCAGTCCGCTTACAAATGGTAGTAAACATAATAGAAATACTGAAAGGAGAGTGAATGTGGAAAATAAAGTGAATGGGGCTTTGCTTGCTATTATGAATAGTAAAAGAGTCACACGACAGGCATGTTTGGCTATTCATAAAGGAGTTCTGATCCCTATACTTAGGTACGGTAGTAAAAGTTCAGTATGACAGAAGACAAATGAAAGTAGAATTAATGTAGTTGAGATGTGAACTCTACATAATAATTAAATTTGCATTGCTTCTGGAAGATAGATATAGGAACAGTGACATTAGAGAGCGGAATGGCTTAGCCATCTGGAAAGGGTAAATGCAAGTAGACTGACAAAACAAATCTATAGAGCGAATGTGTGTGATGGTGGAAAAGTCGGCAAGGGTCCCCCTAGAAAATCTTATGCAGACCAAATGGAGGCATTTTAAAAAAAGGGCTACATTTTAAGTACCCGAAACAGACTAGCTTGCATAAAAAGATTGATGGATGTCAGTGAGGTAGATATGCAGAGCTTTTACCACGTGGAAATATGTTGTTTCTGCTTACCCGTCTGGGAAATGTGATATTATTAATATTAATTATATTATTAAGTTCAAAGATCCGGTTTATTTATTGCTATCTTATTTTTCGCTTTTCCATTAGTATTTTTCGCTATCGCAATATTAAGAAAAGTACCCTTCGGCTTTCTTTAACCTTGATTGCAATAATTTAAATTGCAACGATCTTCCATTTAAATCGTTTCATTCAAATTCGCTCCACGATATCGTACCCAAAAGCCTCCCGCGCCGTCTTTTCTCGCCATCGACGCACCTCGCGCCTAACCAATCAGCGCGAGTTTCTCCCCGCGCCGCATTCTTTGACATGCGCGAATTTCAATGAGGTGAGTGACCAGCCCAAATACATTTTTCAATGGCAATGTTTTTTTTTTCGTTTTATAGTTAAGTGAACATCCAAGGGTATAGATATAGACGCGAACAAATTGTATATCAACGTGAAAATAAGAGCGTAATGTATTGTTTAGCTATCTTTATGTAGGTATTTTAAGGCAACCTTTTATTAAAGGTAAAATTATTTGCACCTTATTAGGTGCAAATAATTTTAATTATTTTTTTATACTTGCAAAATGAAATAGTGCAACTCTCTTTTATGTTGTAGTAAGTTTTTTAACACTAAAATAAAATATTATTCCAAAAACTTTTAGAAACTGCTATTTACGTATTATGACGTCTGGCTGCCACTGACTTTCTTTTGGAATATTTAGGACACAATTTTTTTTTTTTATTACTAACCTATTGAAAATGTTTAAATGATGTTCTTTTTGTGGTGAGAAAATAGCCTCCAGAAACCATCATCTTGGATTGGGTATATTTGTTTTCATACGTTGAGTAGAACTTTTGTGAGATTGAAACGAATATGTTGACGCAAGAATCAACAAATCAGATATCATGTTTTGGCTATGGAGCATTACAAAAGGACACTCTTGTTATAAATAACATGTATTGATAAAGAAATTATTTGTCTTTATTTTGCGTATACTTTTTTTAATTTTAAAGTATTTCCTACTTAATACGAAAAAAATCATCAAAATCGAATCATCTAGGTAAAAGTATTACCTGGTCATACAAAATGTATATATATAATAATGTACGGTACAACGCACGAAACTCTACCGCTGTGAAGTTAGTCACGAAAGCGTTGCAATGGTGTAAAACTGGCACGCGGGGGAGAAGAGGAAAGGCTCGGGGGGCGTTAAACCTATGCGTTACGCCCTTCGTATGCAATTCAGAGCGGCAGAGTTTCGTGCGTTGTACTATATAAACCTTGAATTGGAAACCCCCTTTTATTTCCTCTGGCACCTAATAATTATTAGTACTCATTTACGCGAGACGAGCTTGCACCTACTCCAATGAGGTCTACTTAAAATTACTAAAAAAATATAAATATAATGTTGACAGGATTATACTCAATTATTTACTGATAGGTAACAAAAGAATAATTAAAATTTTAATAATTCAAATTGAAAGAAGAAAATTTCTGGTGCCAAAGCCATAAAAATACGATAATTTTCTAAATAATAAATTAAACGTTTAAATAATAAGTTAAACGTTTACTTAAGTCTTGCTAAAAATTTAATTTATGAATGCTACAAACGGACATCAAGCAAATATCATTTTGAGTAATTATATGAAATATGTAGGCGTCTACATTTAAAAATAATAAATTTTGTGATTCGTAAAACCACATTCCATTGACCCCATTTTTTGTACGATTGACATTGATGATTGACAATCGGGCGTAACAAATGAATATACGGTCTAGCAAGAGTAAAAAAAATAATAATCAACCATAAAAATGAATTATAGCTCTTATTTATGAATCATTATTAACAAAAATTCTTACCTGTATAGTTTCCATCAAAGATTTCACTTTATTTTCGTCTAGCTCGGGCATAAAAGGCCTTATTATGACCGACATCGGTACGTTGTGAACTTCTTCAATGTAGTTGCTGTGAACACTCGACATCCTCGTAGCTAAAAGGATAATAACACAATGTTTATCTGTACACGGCGTTTAAGTGCAAATTGTATAACCGGTTCTGTGCGAATAGCTGTCGAATAACGTGGATAACGTTATACCTTGAACTTCTGTAGGAATTACGTTAGAATTTATAATAATTACGCATACAATGCTTAGATAATTTGAGAAATCACAGCTTGGGATCGAAAAAACAAGCATTGTATAGTGTTTAATAAAAATATTCAAGAAGCTTTGTACAAGTTTAAGGTTAATAATATTGTCATCGTTCCAGTAAAAATTTTGTTCGTTATAACGTACAAAAAACACATATCGTTTATCTTTAATTTTTTATGATAACTTCAAACATCGATCAATAGATAAAAAACTTTCATAACAAAGATTGTACCGCTTAGCGACATAAATGTATTATTTTACAAGCTAAATGCGTTTGGCTCCACTTTACGCGATTATTACATTGCCAGCACAATTTTTCATTGGATTTTAGGGTTCATACATTACAGGATAAAATTAACGGAACTCTCATAATAGATGTACTCTTGTTATATGATAGTTTTATAAGATATATAAAGTAATATATGAACCAAAAGATGATGAATTAACTCTGCGACTCCGCCCGCATGGATATAGGGTGAATTATTATATTTTTATATCGTCCGATCCCGGTTTCACTCTCGATTTCGATGTTGATTCTGCCCTGAATTCAATTCACATAAAGTTAGGAGGTATCCCCGAGAAATACATACCCTTGTACACAGAAAATACATGCACCTACTGTTGCTCATTTATGTTAAAATTACGAAACGGTCTCGCTACCGGTCTTAATCCGAATCTTTGTGTCGGTTGCGATTCCAATCCTGAATCGCTGTTGTTATCGATCTTTCCTTGGACATTGGTGTTACCAATAACCACCAATGGGTACAAAAAGTAAAGAAGACATTTTATGTTCAAGCGAGCAAAGCTAATGGCAAAGACTACTTACTGTATATACAAAATGTACATATGGCCAAATAGGGCATTGTCATACAAAAAAACACCGTGTAAATCGAACAAATGAATCTCGGGTCATAAAGGCAGAGATACTTAATGTTTTATAATACTTCAATTTAAATATAATACTTGAATTTTTATATTAATAAGTACTTTTTTTAATTAAAATAAAACAATAAAATATATTGTATTATCAAATAGTCGCGGGACAAACAGCAGGTGAGCATCAGAGAGCAGATGGTCACCGTTACCCATAGACACGGGCAATCCCAGAGGAGCTATCATTGTGCTGTCGACCTTTCGGGTGGGAATAGAATAAGTAATGGTGCAAGATCAGGCCGGTGAAGGTAGAGAAGGGGGAGTGGACCGCCAGAACTGTTACTTACTGGACGAAATATTAAAACGGAAGCCGTTACTTTACGTTATACTACTACTAAAATTTTGTTCTTTTTTAGTAATTTAAGGATCGAAGTTATGCTGCAATAAATTGGAACCCTTGTAAATTTAAAGTGCCCAATTTTTCCCTCCGTCCCAGAGCCCTGACTGAGCTGTGAAGCACAATACGTGGATATTATCTAATTTTAAAATAGTGAACAATTCATAAAATAATGACGATAAAAAAGTATTAATAACTAATACATAAAAAATTAAGTGCACCTCCCTAGGGTGTAACTGCGTAAAAAAAATAATTAAAAAAATTTGAATTGAATACAGTTTAATGCATCTCTGGTATTTCAATATATCCTTGTCAAGGTATTTTCAAACAAATTTTAGTGTTTCCACGCAATACATTTCAGCCAGGTGTACTATTTGGAAGATAAATAGATAGACTAAACGAATTTGGCGGGTAAAAGTAGTTAAAACATAACTCCTTACTCCGCCATTATAACTTGTAAAATGTTTGACCTTGAAATCTTTTAACCACTTTTCATTAATTGTTGGGTATATTTTAATAAATAGATCCAAAGCTATTAAAGGAAAACTGTAAAGATTTTGGCGTTACACTGCCAGTACCTATCGTGTTGAGATATTATTAGTAAAACCTGTAATATGGATACCTGTAATATTAGTAAAACCTTATAATTGCCCATGTCACTTATACATTCTTTTTAATAACGCACTATATCACACCGGCACCAGGATCGCATATCCACAGCCAGTGGCGGCGCTAGGCGTCGGCGACGTCGGCGACCGCCGACGGCCTCGCTCCTGTGGGGGCCTCGCAAAAAGTTTAACAATGCTAAATTTTAAAGCTGTAGTTATTCGTATATACCTTTTTTCGTACGCGTGAGTAGTATTTGACATAAATACCTACAAATGACGTAAATTGTATTGACATTTAGTAATTTAGTTTACATTGCATTGGAAATTTTATTATTATTTTGAAATTGTTAACATGATACTTTGATATTACTAGTGTATACACCTGAAAAGGTAAAGTTAGGTGGTAGTTAGGTAGGTATAACTTATGCAATTGTATCTGCTAACTTGTAATATTAACTTTTGTACACAATAAATATTTATCTTTATACTTACATCAGTCGCATTGGTTCACATGCGTAATGTCCAAAATAAAAATATTAAAGGGCAATGTCCAAAAATAAATATGACCAATTATAATTACATATTTCTGACTGGGTAATGAAAAAGGCCTCGCAAAGCTGATGTCGCCGACGCCTACATTTGGTCTAGCGCCGCCACTGTCCACAGCAATGTTTTTACTTTCTTTGTGTTTCTTCTTCCACACGCAACTGTGACTGCCGTAGATAATAAGTTTGCTGCGAGATTTTTTTTAAGTAGCTTTTATATATTTCGAGAAATTAGTAATTTATATTGAAAGTAGGTATCTGTAATCCGAAAATATTTCAGATTATTCCAATTATGATTATTGCCCACTGCAAAATGTGCGTCGGGATTTGTAAGTTGTGCAAAGGAAATATAACAGTGATTGTAAGTTGGAGTCGTACATTTCTGTTAATATTTTAATTTTTGTATATTCCAACAAAAACATGGATTATTATTTGGTTGGGTCAGCAGGTATATTATTAACAAGCTGTTTTCCGTGCCTTCCGGTGATAATTATTTTTATTAATATCTCCTCTCTTGTTGTTGAATCTTTGTCCCCTCCTTGGGCATTCGTGTTGTTTTCCTAGTGTATTTTGTATAAAAATTAAATATCCCAAGTCGTATTACAGGCAATAATCTACCTTTGTGCAAAATTTAATTATAATCCTTTCGGCCGTTTTTGAGATTGAAGCAGACAAACAGACTCATTCAACTTTAGATTTCGGAGGTTCGACCACCCGTACCTAAGTTATAGGGAATCGCACCCATTCGGATTACCAACCGTGATCAAGTACGCGGTTCAAGATTATTTTTATTTTTGTAGTGTATTTTGTGAACACGTCAAGCTGGCACTGTTAAGTTTCAGTTAGACCTTTACCGATGGTTACGCCGCTGCGTCGCGTCACGTCAGTATTCAACAACGTCAAAGCGCACGAGAGTGGCGTTGTCGCTTAAATGTAAAATAAATATTATTGGTTCATTATAAAAAGAGAAACCGTTTGTTTGTTAGCTGTAAAGTATGGTGTATGTACGTCCACGATATGTGATATTAAGAAAAATATCGATTCTATTTGGAAATGGATCTGCAAATGAGATAGTACAAACGAAAGTAGGTAAACATCTAAAAGTGATGAAGAAACCGAAAACGTAAATTTTGGGAGAAGATTTGTATTGTTGATATTTGCAGTTACGGTCAAGCTGCGCTTTAAAGATACCAGGATCTTATCTCTCATTCTCAATTTATAAAAACCAAAAAAGCACATGAACTAACACCGAACTATTCATTAACTTATATGATAATATTTTTATCCCTGAAATAAAGAAACTACATACGTACATATGTACCTACTTATGAAAATGTGTCACTAATCTATTAGTAACCATTGGTATATAAATTTGTTACAAGTTTAGTTTGTTTGTGTTGTTCTGAATAAGCACCTAGCGTTATGAATACATATAACATACCTATAGCCATGCGCAGACGAGCTAGGTTCTTTTTCTAGAGTTACTAAATATATTCGAAAATCGTTTTTGTTCATACATTCTAATATCTGGCTTTTCGATTATCCTAATGCCCTACGACAACAATTAGTCCGGTCAAACGAGTATTCACTCTATATGAATAGAATATCTGTTCCCATCAATTATTTTTTTATGCCTGCACGCACGTCAGTAAGTAGGCAGCCATAGTATTTACATTTTCATATTGTAAATTGCATCGTATTCAAGATATATATTATTGCGATATAGAAGAAAGTGCATAATTTAAAGGATTCTACTAACAAGTGTAATTTCTGTAAGCTCTATGCAATGACTACGTGTCATTAAATATTTGCAGATACCTTTAGATAGTTCTTTAATCTAAATCAACTTCAAGTTAACTTTGTCTAGATTAAATATTTAAATTAAAACTATGTCCTTGGTAACTTGACAAAATTAAAAAAAAAATTGCTTTACTTCATATTAACTTGACAAACACCTTTTATTATAAAGTAGCTGTGTAGATTGACTGCACTCTTTACTTACCCGTGTATCATAACAGTTTGATCTAATATGAACTTTTTTTAATATTTTGATGCTATGTGCAATATAAGTAAAATATAACTGACATAACCTACTTAACATTCTTCGACGAAACTACAAATTTTCTTTTTTGACGAATATCGAAATGGATCAAATATTACTTCACTTTTTATCAAATAAAAAATAATTTTAATTACAGCATCCGTCTATGATAAGCACAACTTGTAAATAAAAAAAATAGATATTTCACCAACCGTTTCGTATTATTCCAAAAGATTTCACCGCAGCCACTGCCTTATTCATAGCATGGAACTTTCAAATATGAAATCCTAATATATTGTCCGCAGGTTGAACGATGATAGTAAATAGAGTGCACACGCCTAACCTCAACTCGCTCCTATGTGCTCGAACAATTAACGCTCTCAAGGTCGCTCTGCGTATTTTCTCGCCGTCACGCCAACGCGGGAATAACAATTTTATGACAAATTAAACTATTTCTCCGCCATTTATATTGGATTCAAACGGTCTTATCATTCTTGGAGGTGTGCTCGTGAATGTAATCTTTGCACATTATCTACAATTAGTCCTGTGGTAAAAAAAATGTTTACATATTTTCACAAAGAAAAATATGACGCTGTAGATAACGGCAAAATTTCGATAACCTCCTCCCGCTGATAACGGGTTCGAGTGTGCAACAATAACCGATAGTAAAGTCTTAAGCGACGGTCTTAAACGCAAAACAAGCAAATCTAAATCCGGAGATTGTGGGGAATGTGTTATATAGCCTCGATGAAGCCAATCGTGATGTACTCACGCTGCGCGCATTTGAACTCCGATGGCCAAGAATCTCAGCGCGCTGAAAATGCTGAACGCTGTACACAGCACTGTGGAATGGGCATATCGGGCACACCGCACGGTCTGTCAGCTGCTAACCCTCGATATAGAAGTGCGTGAGACGACACAATTGTATGAAATGAGGCGAGGGAAGGAACTGGTGGATGTGGTTACAGAACGGGCTCGATGGACCGGTCTATTTCGACGAATTGCTGCACCCTAAACGTTCGCCGGAATTCGAGTTTGAAAGAGTCGAAAATGTGGAGTCTGAAACGTCAAACAGCTCGCTGTCGTCGGAGTGTAAATTAAAATTGACGGTAGACTAACAGATGACATGGTCAGAGCGTCTGTGACGGCGTGCAGTTTACGTGCTCGGCCTTACATTTCGATCCCTTCTGCTCGATCTTTCGAGCAACGATGTTCACGCTGCATGAGGCAATGCAAAGGGTATAAAGAAGAGTAAGGAACTGCTTACGGATATCTTCAGCGACTCAAGGTCGTCGCTGCAAGTGTCAGATGACTGTAAACCCCCGTTCACGCGGTTAAGCACGACATTATGGAGGCATATCGGACTGTTGGGGGGTGTATTTATTTTGGATTCGCGAGCTCGTACGGGAACAACGGAACGTGCTGATGAACTTGATGGGAACATGCCCTGTCCAAAGAGACGACAGCAGATCACAGTCGACATCTGATGTCGTATGCGAAAAAGTTCTTAAGGATATAAGTAACAAAAACGATGCGCCGAGGGAAGCGCGAGTCATATAACAAAGATTTTTTCTCTCGGGTAGAATAATTGCACAGTGTCCTCTCCAGCATCGATATTACGTTGCGAATGGCGCAAACCTTTATGCGACGCGGTGAGTTCGAGCAGTACCCATCTATACCTTTACAGGTTTAAACTGAAGAAAATATCGTATTACTCGTGTAATCCCGCGAAAATGTTCATGTGTGTTCCACATTTTGGAAGAATATATATAGTAAAATTATTGGATTCAACGGAAAATTATAATTAATGTAGGGGAAGTCCGGGAGACTTGCCCAGGAAGGAGAATTGAACCATAATTCAAAATTGTATTGAAATTCAGCACGAAGGACACGGCAATGCGATCATTGGTCACTTGCGAAAGGCCAATTACAGATATGTTGCCGTTTTGCATTACGGCTGTTTTGTTTGGTAATGAGAATGCAAAACGGATTTTTGTTGTTGCGGAGTGTTGTATTTTAATGTAAGTAGTTTTGCGATTGCTGTCGTGTTTATTGAGGTATGTATTGTGTTGCTATTATTACATAACCACATAAATGTAGTTTGACATGTACTAAGTGTTTTTTTTTACATTCGGAGATTTTTCTATGGCATAAGCTATATGTCAAATTAGTGTGAGCGGGTTGCATCAGAGTGAGTGCGGAAGATATGTTCAGTGGTTCATGTCTCCTTTTGTAGGAACTGTAAATGTAGTTTCATTTAAGTGTTTTTTTTTCTGCCTTAATTATAGATTTTTTATTTACAGTACTTACCTACACAAAATTCTTTCAAAACAAGCCCCTTGAAAATGAAAGCAAACAAAAAAAAACCACTAAAATGGAGTTAGAAAATGGTACAGATGAAATTAAAGGAAACGTTTCTATTAAAAAAAATCAAGCAAGTATAGCATAGATAGAAATACATTGAGACGATACAAATTAATGCAAGATAAAATTTCGTAAAGAAGAAATAAATAGCTAGTACAAAATATCACAACTATTTAAAATAGCATATGTGTAATACAATATCATAATGACCAACGTAGCAACGATGCAGAGTCAAAAAGTAAGAGTAAGAAAACTCAATCAAATGTTAAGATTAATTATGTGGTAAGGAAACAAAAGTTAGATAGTATTAATAAAGGGTTCTTTATTAATATAAGGGAAGGGAAAAGGACACTGAAGATGACGCAAACTATTGTATTAAAAAACTAAGAAGGGGAAAATTAAAGGAAAAAAGAGAAAAATAAAGGGAAAAAATGTAAAAATAAAAATTATTAAGTGAAACGGAATCTGATAACGAAGATGTTGTGCTATACCCTAATAGTTCTTCTGTTGATAGTTTTGCAAAGAATCCTGACACGAAAGAAAGATATAAATTGAAAAATATTCATATTGAATTACAATGATTTTGAGACTAGCAAATGATGTCAAATTATTAGAAAAAGTTAATATCTAATTTAAAAAAATGATTATTGTTTAAGACAAGTTAATAAAACTATGATTCTAGCAGAAAATGATTTTTCTTTTCCCTAAAATAGTGAGGTCAACTCTCCCCTATCCCGGTTTAAGTGTCCCTGCTGTTGGAAAGACTTGACTCATATCAAATGAATCTTTTTTTTTATTAAAATGCAAATGAAATTTTACCTGCGCGTTATATTAAAAATACAATTATGCATAAATGTACCTATTAGAGTAAGATATCACAAAAATGTATAATCGATACTCTAAACCCTATGAATAAGATAAAGATGTTATATGTAAAAAGCGGTTCAACTCTCCCGGGCTTCCCTACCTTATTAATTTGTTTTTTATTTATGTAAACTATTTCGTCATAGTAATTATACAATCTCGACAATTAGTAGTATCATTATTTATCATGCCCGAGGTTTTGCTTATCTTCGACCTCGACATTGGAACAATCACCTTAAACTGGTTTAACTTTGTACCAGCGGTGGTCTTTCAGAAATAAACATGAAAAGTTATTGGAATAAATTCAGTACAATCTAAAATATAAATGATGCAAAATTGATCTCAAAAGTAGACCAAACAATTGGTCAGTAATTAGTTATAAATTATAAGATAATTTTTAAATTTTGTCAGTTCCTCGTTTTAAAAAAATCGACGATCTTAAATTTCAAGGTTATTGCAATATTTTAGCATTCTCAATTCGCTATATGGATCTCAAAAACTGACTGCACTATTAAGTAGGTATTAAACTCAATTGGTCACTATGTTAAAAGATTTGGTCAATGACAGTTAAGGAAAAAACAATTTTTTCAATAATTACTTTTTTATAGGATATAATGTTGTTTTAAATAGAACTTGCTGTTAGACTAATAGGTCAGCTGTAACTTATGTTACAGTTTGTATTTGGTGACCCCGAGAAGCATTAAAAATTTGGCAAGAGGCTAATGAATTTGCCTGTTATTGTCTATTTTGTCTATTTATTCCAAGCGAATGAACTTTTTGTAGAAAATTTGGTTGTTTCGTATAGAACTTACAGCTAGATCAATTGATCAGCTATAACTTGTACCTATTTGATCAACCCCGAGTAATGTCAAAAATTGACATTTGGCCTATGAAATCCGAGAATATTTATTTTTTCCAAATGATTTTTTTTTTTGCAGAAAATAGGGTTAAACAAGCGTCAAAAAGTGTATAGTAAACGTAAAGACTGCATATTTCCTGCAAAAAAACTCATTCGTCTGGAAAATTAGACATCTACGGGTTTTACTGGTTTTTGTCAATTTTTCACGATATATTGGTTGTGACCAAATACATGTTGCAGCTGACAAATTATTCTGGCTGTATTTTTTATCCGGAACAATCCCATTTTCTGGAAATAACTCATTTGTTTAAAAAAAATAGACACATTGATTTCACTTGCCTCTTATAAATTTTTGGCGCTTTCTTGGGATTGACGTAAGGTGATTCGAAACGATTACAAAAAGCTAAAGTGTCGAGAGATGGCGCTGTTCAGCTGTATTTCAGAAAAATGTTAAATTTTGTCCCAAATGCTAATTTGCGGTCAAACAAACTCAATTTTACGGAAAGCTATTTCTAAGTTTCATATACAGGAGTCAATTTGTTCTATAATTATGATACAATTAAAATAAAACTGCAAAATTAAACTTGTTTTTAAGTCCTTTTGGTTTTGTGTTATCAAACACAAATGCACACTATCCATGATTACTATAATTGGCGGATTTTTAGAAAGAAGTGGCTTTATGATTAGGCCATACCCTTTTAGGGGTTACAACAAATTAAAAAAAAAAATTATATATATATATATATATTTCAGGAGGATCCTCTATAGCCAGACACCCGACAAATTTATGTTTATTCATGAATCTGGTTGAATAATATGATAAGTAAAAAGAATATTGTTTGACGATTCTTCAATCATCAAACATCGAAGAATATATTTGTGATTTTTCATATAAATTATAACAATAATACATATTTGAGCTTCCTGCATTATTATAGGAAAATTAAAAAATGGGATAATTTTATTGCAAGTGAAGCAAAGGTCCTATTGTAAACCAATTTTTCTACACGAATGAATTCACGAAGGAAAATTAACCACAATAAAAAAATATCAAAGTTTTAACTCTTCTTTAGGGTTTAATGAGAATTACTCAAAAACCTTGTAGTTTAACCAATTAATTAACCTAATAGTTAAGCCGATTTTAAGAAATCTTACTACAAATGACACTGAAAGCCAATAAAAAGAAATCCATATATTTAGAGTTCCGTGAGATAGAGAGAACCCATATATTTTAACCGAATTTAATAAAATGAAGAATGAAAACAACTGGAAAACCAGTAAAGGGATATTAAATATATTTTTAGCTTTCCGTCAGAACTATTGAGGATCTTTATAATTAAAGCGAATTTAATAAAATTCAGAACAGAGGCGACTGAAAACCAGTAAAAGGATATTCGATACAGTTTTAGGGTTTCGTTAGAACTACTGAAAAACCTTATATTTTAATAAAATTAAGAATGGTGGAGACAACTGAAAACGAGTAAAGGGTATTCGGTACATTTTTAGAGTTCCGTGAGAATTTCTGAGAACTCTTATAATTTAGCCAATTTCAATATAATTTAGAATGGAACCAATCGAAAACCAATAAAAGGATATCCATTACATTTTTAATGATCTGTGAGAATTACTGAGAATCGGGTACATTTTAAGAGTCCCTTGACAATTTCTAAGAATTAATGCAATTATAATAAAAAATACTATAGATATGAATAAAATCTATTAAAAGGATACGTAATACATTTTTATGGTTCCGTGGGAGTTACTAAGAACCCTTATAATTTAATATATTTTAATAAAATTTAATGTGAAAACAACGAATGCCAACGAAAGGATTTTCGATATACATATTTTTAAAGTTCCGTGAGAAATCCTAAGGACCCTTATCATTCAGCTGATTTCAATAAAAACTTGAATAGATATAATTGAAAGTCAGTGAAAAGAGATTCGGTACATTTCTTAGGGTTCTGTAAGTATTACTAAGAATTCATATAGTTGTACCGATTTCGCTGAAATTTACACAAAATATTTTAATTAGTAAAAAGAGATAGTGGCTAGAATGGCTTATGGTTCGGTAATTCTGTTTTGTGAAATTAACAAGCACTCTTATAATATAATTTGAGTGATTTCAATAAAATTGCTATAGACATAGTTTGAGTAGGTAAAACAAAAGGACTATATTGTTTATAATGTTTTATGTTTAAGTTTCATTGGAAATTACTAAAAAGTAAGGGATATGATTGGACTAGTTTCGCTGAAATGTTTAATATGTTTAACGAAATATGTTTTATAATACCAAAATTGCAGTCCATGACTCGAAAGAAAATGATCGAAAAATGTATGTCAAATTTATAAACATTATTTATTAATAAATTACGCTAAAAAATATAGGTTAGGTCAGTAAATAAATGCTGCTGGGCGAGAATAGAATTTTCCGTTTGCATGAAAAAGCTATGTCTTTTAATTCTTGTCAAATGCCAGCCAATGGTTACTGACAATAATTTAAAGAAAACAATACTACAAAGCTCATGGCACATACGTTTTTTACATGCCGATCAATTTTTAACATGTGTCAGCCGAAACCAGCAAAAAATCAGGGATTTATGAGTAAAGTCAAACGTGTAGGCCGAAATGAGTTGAATTTAGAAAATGATGACAAAGATTGGAAATCGATTTGGGCATCTATAACGTGTTTATGTTGTGCATATAAAATATTATGCAAAATTCTGTATAGAATTGTTTATAATTCATATAAGATTAAATAAAATCGTATAACATTAAATAAAAACTAGTAATAACATAATTGGCTTACGGGACTGTAATTTATCTAAATTCCTATGCGTCGACATAAGTAAGGCGACCAATTATTTTTTGTTCAAAAAGAGTGCACTTTGCAAGTATTTCATAGGTGAAAAAAAAAGAAGAAAAAACAATAAAAACTTTATTTTCTTTTAAGAACATATTTTTCTTCGGAGTGTATTTTTTTTGCTAAATGAGAATGTTCGTCTAATAATGTAGCCACATCCGAACAACTTTCATTTTGCATATTAAACTTGGACTGTTAAGACGGCAGATACGGTCTCTCAATTGTGCCGGAAACGGCACCATATGCGCGCGAAATTCCAATCACTGTCAAACTCGTGTCTGGTGTTTGGCCTGTCCTCGACGTGCCGGAGACGGCAAGCGAGATGCGCGCACGAAACTCTAATCACTGTCAAAATAATTTTAAATAATTAATTAATAAATTTGAAAAAAAATAGTCAAAAAAAAATGTTTTAGAAATACAAATGAGTATAAAATTATACAAATGAGTACTTTCAGAGTACAGAATTTGAAGAGTGCAGTTTGCGAAAAAAAAGAGTACAAAACTCAGTAAATGAGTAGTTGGTCACCTTAACATAAGCCATCTAAAGTCTTCAAATATTTCAGAAGAAAAGCAAAGTGTATGCAAATATTATTGTTGTGAAATGTATGTTCCTAAAGACTGATTTACTAAGAGGCATTCGATTTCAAAATGTACATAATTTAAAGAAAATGTAAACAAATTTATTTTTTTTTTTTTTAATTTCATATTTCATAAACGCCTATTCATCTTTTTCTTCATCGTCGTCTGATCCATTTGAAGTAATCCTACGTTGCAGTAATGATTTGTTACCTTATATTTTGCATTTATAGTGATAAAATTACTATAGCGCGACCTAGAATTATTGTCTACAGTAAAATTATTATTGCATGTATCAGGTAACAACGTCTATATGTTTCAAATATGTTGTATCTCTAGAGAATTCTCTCAATGTCAAAGTATTTTCTGAGAAAATCTTTATCATTTTATTTCATATAAAGCTCTTTTTACAATAATTTTTATATCCTCCTTCATATTACCTGAAAAATCTATTCTCGAAACTCTTTTACAGGCTCGATGTTTCCATAAACGCACATTATATAAACATTTTAAATGTATATGGCACAAATTAATGTGAAATTTTTAATATAATTTTAGTTCATATATATCCAATTACATAGTAGTTTTGATATATACATTATAAACATTTTTAGTGTAGATTCCTTGAAGTCTGTTTACATATCAGGGGAAGCGTTGCTCTCGTGAGATGTTTTTGTACAACATATTTAGATATCATAACGTATCATACCAGATAAAATTTGCGAGATACATGTCCTTAAACTTTATAATATGACCCTCCTTTGTAATTTATGAATTGCTAGACCTAAAATATTTGAAAATATCCATGTGAATTAGTTGTGTTGTACATTATAAATAGATATTCTATTTTAGGTATCTTATGATGAACATCTTCCGAGTTATCAATGGAAAATTATAAATAACGATCAGTTTACATACATCTTGGACATACATTACTAGTGGAACACATTATAAGTGATTCGATAATGGCATGAGTTTTATTCTTAGGCAGCAGAAAATCATAAATCCAATACTTCATTAGCATGCCATTGGATCTCTGAATTGTGTATGAGTAAATGTTTGTAATGGAGTTTAATTTTAGCGTTTTAGTCAAATGTCAATAGCTGCATTGAAAAAATAATTAATTAGTTATCAATCCCACTTCAAAATTGCCAGAAAACAAAACCAATTATGTATATCTATAAACTGGTAGCAATATAGATAGTGTTTTGAGGCCAATGTAATAAAAGTATTGTCAACATGTGAGCACTCACATAGCTTTTATGGATAAATAAAAACAACCGTGTTTAACTACACAAAAATGTATTTTATTCAATCAGATGGTCGTAATAACATTGAATTTGTTTCTCGTATACATCAGTGTCTCACCATATGCTACTCATCTATTTAATTATATTAATTTTAACAAACATCACTCCGCATCCGTAGTAATAAATTGACTCCATTGATCTAAAACTAAGTCGTTTTACAAGAATTAGGCTCGTCCGATGAACGGCAGCTCGAGACATCATTAATGTTACGTATAACATAATTTCGATATTTCAAAACTTCACAATTAAACTTCTTTTTTTCATTTCATCTTTATTCGTATACTGTTTCAGATATATTGTTTTAAGAACACATCAACTTAATTCTAGAAAAATTTCCACATCTTATCATCACTATATGGAACTATACTTTTAACATTATATGAATGATGTTGCAATAGCAAATGATATACAATCAAAATGTCATATCAATGTTGATTGTTTTAACAGTTGCTTTTTGTAACATTGCCGTTGTTGCATTCACAGAAATGTCATCAACATTGACAATATATTGTATATGCAGATCTATTTTAAACAAAATAAATTGCATCTTTTTAAACTTAAAGTATATAATAATATTTATATATGTAAAATTTAAATACTTATAAACTAAACTATTAAGAAGTAATTGTGCTTCCATTGCGTTAGCACCACATAAAAACCATTGCATTAGTTATTCTTTTCACAACTCATTTATGCCTATAGTCACTGATATTCCAGTTATGAAATCTCTCAAAGACAACCAATAATATTTCGAGTTTCACTGTCACATCTTCTAAATAAATAATTTCAAACAGTCAAAATACCAAGGAATACCCAAAATATAGATAATATGATAGTGTTAACTGGTTGTCAAAAAATGGACATCATTCAAATCGGTGACAGAACCTAAATACTTACAGTATACTATAATTAAATTACACTAGGAGAGTTACTTAACAACTATCGTATATTTATAACCACCATAGTGTAGAGTTTATGTATGTTTGTCTAGCCAATAGTAAGCGAGATCTATACTTTTGCCAAAATACTGCCGAATAAAATTAATACTGTATAATAATTTGAAATATCATAATTTTGTTAAGAATCATCCATCAAATGATAATTCACTACTAGAATAGATATCTAATAAATAATAAATATTAATGCATAAGAAAGAAATAATACATGGCATTTTTAATTAAAATATAAAACTACACAATATTACACTTTTTACTAACCATTTATTAGATTCAATTTTTTTCATGTACATACTTGCTAATGGCTCCAGACATCAAAAATGTTCTATTCTAAAAGTTTTGCATGATTCTGTATGAGATAGAAGGACCTCTATTAAATATATAGTAAAACCATTGTAAAATACATTTATGTTCTTTGTGGTCATTTAATTAAAACTCGAAATAGGTATCACACTTCTTTTAGAAAATTTGTTAACAATATTGCTAGTCTACATTGAAGGAGCATCATAGATTATGGATTATTGATAAACTTTTAAAAAATTGTCAAGAAATCAAGTAATGAAATAAAAATTTTCACAATCAAATACATTCCGATATTAACACTTCTTAATATTAAATAGTAATATTAAAACTTGTAACAATTACTGTTTCTATTGATTGCAAATACAATATGCTGGTTAAAGCAAAAATATGACATTTAATATGACCATAAAGAACAGTAGGACAGAATGATGCATAGACTATAGATATATCTTCTAAAATGTCTAAAATATATTTCATAAGGTATATAATAAAACAGTTTGTGAGGCACCATTCACACCACACACACCTCAGATCATAATTTATGACCGGCAAAGAAAATTTTTTATGGCATTAAGAGGAAGCTGAGTAATTCAAGTTTCATGCCCGTAACCTGTGCACGGGTAAAGCGACCGTCACACCTACGGAGACAGGTCCTGGTGTATGGGATCGTAGCCCATGGAGGCATCGTAGGGCGGCGCCGGCGGCTCGTAGCCCGGAGCAGGCAGTGAATACCCCATCGAGTCCTGTGGCGGCGCCGGCGACATCATCGGTGTGGCGGTCCCGGACGCCGCTCCCATAGAGTATGGTGATGCTCCCGCTGCTGACGTAAACATTTAATAATATATTAATAAATTATTAATATTTAAATCATCAATAATCAAACAATTCACACACAATCCAAGATCCTTTGACAGTCAACTATGATGTTAGTTGATAATAAATTAAGAGCAACTGAATATATACAGGTAATTATATCTTTAATAAAATTAAATAAAGCTTTTTTTTAATTTTCTCTTTAAGTATACCAGTGTTCAAAGCAAGTTGACATTGTTCTGTTCCCATTGAGAATTCATTTGAGAAACATGGAAAACTGCTTTCCAGCATTCTATTTGTGGTTCGCAACAAAAGTAAAAACATAATTTGTTTATAAGTGTAATCCATAAGATTTGACAGATTGTCCATACATTGTCTGCCAAGTCTTTCATATTAATTTACGAAATACGTCCTCGTAACCCGTTTGTATACCGGTGTCATATGCCTTAATGTCTCAAAATTCAGTTAGAACAATGGACACCTATGAAAATTTCTTTTCTATCATGAGGGAGCTTTTAAATTTATCACAGACAATAGCAACAATACTGGAATTGGTTCAACATGTAATATATTGGTATTATTATTACAAAAAAAATATTTAACACCATCGTGGGTTGCTCATCACGACTATGTATAAAAACATAAAACAAATTTATGTGAGTTCTATAAAGGTACCTTACATACTAAAAAAATTATGCTCACTTTGCAGAAGAGGAAGCAATAAATTTATATCTATAATCAGTCGTTAATCATTAATATTTTTTATAAAACCAGCCTTTAATAATGGAGAGAAGACCTATTTACATCTGACATTGCACATATTCAAAGACTGAATCCCGTGGCATAACAATGAAATGTAGTTACAATGGAAATCTGACCACATGTACACTAAAAGCCACCAAGTCTATCTATGAATTATATCAGAGTTTTAGTGCTAGATCTATTTTATAAATGGACCTATCATCAAAAGCGCTGTTTAAATAAATATTATTCTTTGAACAAGATCAGGAGTGGCTAAAGACACGAGAGATGGTTTCTATATATTTAACTCTTTCAATACTGAAAAGTGTCCATTATACTAAAAAAACACATAATAATAATGATAATGATATTACTTTAGAAATTGTTTCAGTCGTAGTCGAAGGGTAGCCAGAGATGGTGCACTTGATCTACATCCATGTTTCAGTTAGTTGAACCCAACTTGACAGGTTGCAAGCCCAATGATTACTGGTTTCAAATGCAATAAGTGTTTAAATTATCATCATTAGTATGTACTAATTTGGAATCACTAATTAATTTGAAAAACTAGATCAGACATGTGTCCAAGATCATACTGAAGACTTTTGGATTGAAAGTCGAGTGTCTTACCACTGAGCTAGATAAGTGTGGAATCATTGCTGTGATGCCAAATTTTTAATCTAGCCAATATTATAACACACTAATGTACTATTTATTTAATCACGATTTTGTTATTCATTTATTCCACGTTTAAAAAACATGATGCAGTATAATTTTATTATCAACATGAATAAAGATACATATGCATTTAACAGTTGACCACACAAAATGCATACTTTTTGTCACCATCGAATGATCTCAACACACTCTTTTCTCACTATTAATGCCTTATGATGCTGCTCAAATTGAACTTGACTTATTTGACTGTTGCATCCTATATAAATTAAATTAGATATATACCCTAGCTTTCTGTTAAGAAATGATTTTATACATTGTTTAAGCACTATTTATATTTTTCCTCTAATTATCTACACATTGTTTTTTAATGATGAATATTGTACAAAGGAAATTTTTTACAAATTATGAATTCTCAACAGATTAGAAGATTAATATATTTTGCCTATAAGCTTATGTAATTCAATACTATAAAAAAAAAACATAAAATTGACACCATATTGTTTCTTAAAATTGATATATAAGATTATGATACGGTTTTCATAACACATATATATCTAGATAATCTGTCAATTACTGTGCCTAAATAAAGTATATCTTACCAGCAGCTTTTTTAGCTGCATAGAGATTGGCTTCCTCCTGTGCCTTACCAATATTCTTCTTGTATCTGATGCGCTTGTTTCCAAACCAGTTGGACACCTGAGAATCAACAATTTCCCAATGCAATAGTGTAATAAATGGCACATTTACGAAGTATTATGATTTATATTAAGAATGAGACCCTTATTACATCTTCTTTACAAAATGACTATGAAATGCAATGGCAACTAGTGTTATCTCTTGTCTATCCATCTCATTCCTGGTCATTATTATGCTAACTCCTGTGGTGCCCTAATATAATATCAACTACACATGGGCAAGATGCAAATCCCAGCTCAGCAGAAGAATTAAACAAACTCTTTGAAATTACTCTCTGAAATTCCATATTTGAAAATAATTACATGTAAGTCAGTGCTGTAGTACTACGATATTTATTTTGTGATGGTCCTAAATCAAATTATAAAAATCGTAGCTTTTTGACATCAAGCCTCTGTGCAATCCTTTCATTCCTATTTCTCTCAACTTTTTATCGCGCGACAACCATCGACTCCGACTAGCTGTAGACAAATGTAAAATGACCGTCTGTAAGATCCGTCACAAACTCTACATTCACATTTTTGCTGTCTCGTTCATGAGACATAGGCTCTTCTTCTATCCCCAAACAGGTATTTAGTTCAGGCATGATGAATTCTGTATTTCGAGAAAGTTATAAAGAAATAATGTAAACTAGCTTCTGACCATGGTTTCGTCCCTGTAATTATTGAATGAATTCCATCATCTTTCTTAATGAGAAAATCTCTCTTTTGTTAATAATTTCAATCACAGTCTTCTTCTCCATTTCAATTTCAAATCCACCATCAGTTTCAATACTGTTCAGATTCTCAGATCCAACTATAATCCTGCTTTTAATTTGATCTCAATTCTGTTCTTTCTGATATCGGTTTTTTTTTTACAAATCATATATTACATTGGTTATGCACCCTCAGTATCAACTGCAAGGAATACCATTCTATTCTGTATTACATTACAATTACATTGCATGTTCAAATAGATGTAATAAAAACTATAGTGTTTATATAACTATGTAGTTAAGTATATATCTGTATATAAAATTGAACCCCTATTTTCCTTGGTTACACCATAACTTGAGAAGGACTTTACCAAATTGGATAATTCTTTTTTGTTATATTCATTATTATCAGGACAAGGTTTGTATGAAAGAAAATTAACCATTATTTGTCTGTCTGCCTAGGGTATCTACGGAATGGTTGAACAGATCATGATGAGATTTTCACTGGAAGGCAGAGATTTTTACTGGGCTACATTTAGGATACTTTTAATAATAATATTTTTAAGGTTCCTGCATGGAAAAAAACCCTTAAAAATGGGATAATTTTTGGAATTGAATCTAAAGTGGAAACATAATCGAGATCGGGAGCAAAATTGGAATCTGTATTAGATCAAGAGGAAATCACAGATGAGGAGCGGGATCGAAATTGAAAGCTTAATGGAGAACAGAATCAAAACCGGGGCCAGGGACACAGTAGAAAACCAGACCAGAACCGAAATCGAGAGCGGGACTAAGGTTGAAGTGTGTGACCGGAATCAGATCGAAAATGAGACTGGCATTAAAATTGACATCAATACAAAAGAAAAAAATCATGCTATGTCCATACTGATGCAGCTACGGACGTTAATTATAGGAGCAAGCCCACCTACAAGAAAATGGCCAGCTAGTATATATATACCATAAGGAATTGATTATGCATCTCTCCACAAACATTTATAATTCTTTTTTTTAGAACAACTTTACCAAAGAAACCATTGTCATTGAAGTAGTCATTTGTGAGAGAAATAGCTTAGAACATATTCTAAAAATTTACGATGTTCCAACCTTGCGACCTTGTTGAAGGTCGTGCGTGACGCCGCGTCTCCCTCGATAAGTGCGAGGCACGCCCGCATGCTATCGTTGAACTTCCAAGCAAGTTTAGGTATTTTGTTATTAGTGTTACGTTTATGATATTGATGTTTTGAAACTAAAATAGTGAATGATTAATATTGTAGTGTTTAATAACAATGCCTTTCTCTGCTATCAAATATGGAGATATGATTTATTTTTGGGGAGTTTGCAGAGGAACATTGCTGCCTGTGAGTCCATAAGTTGCGTGTAGTATCGTTTACGTGATAATTTTCTTTGTTTGTTTAGAGGTGAGTGGAACAAATCAAAGACTAATGATTTAATAATAACTTCCACAACTTATACATTACTGACATCGTGTCATTTCCACAAATGACTTACAAACTTACCTATGTAAGTAACTAGATAAATTCTTTCAAAATAATACATCGCATAGCCCGAGCGCGGGGCAGAATTCATGTACCCTGCCACCAGTAGTCAGGTAGCGGCAGTGCGCGACGCTCGGGTTTGCAGATTGGCGAAGCATTTAATAGGTTTGTATCTATATTATTTTATATTATTAACAAGTATATTTTCAATGATATATTTTTGTTATAGTTACTTTGTTAAAGTTGTTCTAAAAAAGGAGGAGATTATCAATATTGCTTAAGAGACGCATGATTGATTCCATCCTGTATATACATTGATCTATAAAAAAGAGAAGATGCACAGTCTCGCGCTCAAAAACGGCCGCAGTAAGTGAGTGCTAAAACAGACAGTTTAGCACTCATTGCATTCAGTGTAGTTTCGTCGCTCCTTCCGTCACGACGTCGAAGTGTTCTGTTAAAAAATGCAAAAATAACTTGTAAAAAGTTATGAAAAGAGTGGTGTTTTTTTTTTCGATAAGCAAAATTTAGATTATTTATAATAGGCGCCCAATCACGTGTTATAATATTCGACGAGTACTTTGAATTTCTTCATTTAAAGTAGCGTCAAAACCCGAAAGATAAACTGACTTAAAAGAAATAGACCTAAGCAACACTAGTCTCGTATTTCTTGCATTGTCACATTATTTGGTTGTTTAACAATAGACGCTCTTCTTATACTAATGCAGTCGCCATTTTGATTTTTTTTATTTATTATTTGTTTTACATTTATATAAATCTTAAAATTACCTCTAATGGAAAATCATACAATAGATTAAACCTATTGCAAAAATTATTATGTTTATTATATTTGAATTTATTTTTAGCAAATCATATAAAAGTATTAATTTCATCAAAATATGTTAATGTTTAATGATTCCTCATCTTATTTTATTATATAAATAATCAGAAAGTTTTAAATTACTATACTCTATACAATTTAGAAATTATCAATTTCTTTTATATATTTTTTCACCGACATTATGAAATTGAAGGTTCAATGAAATTTAATCTTAAGAGTTTACTAAGCTTTATTAAGAAGAAAAATTTACTAAAATTCTTTTCATACTTTCGACCAAAAAACAATAATAAAAATGTACAATAATATTATACCATTCCATTGATGCCGAGTTTTAAAACAGCACATGTAAATTGTATAAGTATAGGACTTATTGTCTTCCAATAACAAAATGAGTGTTACTTGTTGTCTTTGCATTTAAAAATGAACCTTATGTAATGACATTTCGGTTGAAATATCAGATGATAAATAATGTTCCTTTCCTTCTTTTTCTTTGAGTATCATAAAATGTGAGACAAACATCAAATATACTTTGAGCCAATTTTCGCCGTGAATATCGTATGAGACTGTGCATCTACTCTTTTTTATACATCTATGGTAGGATTGTATATATTTTAATTTGGAACAGGCATAAAGAGAAAGCTTCTTCTTTTGGCAGCACTGTAAAGATTGGATGATTTTAAAATTGTTAAGAGGGTGAGCATTCTTAATATAAGGACAGGAAGGGCAGCAAGAAGATATTGAAGTATAAAATAAAAAATAAGAAGAGTATTCAAGAATTTCTTTTATCTCTATTCAAATCCCACAGATTTTGGGGACTCGTCTCGAGATTTGAATTGGATTGCAAAAAGTTCCGGTGTTTGGACAAAATCAAGATGGAAGACGATAATAAAATTCAAGATGTCAAGACAAAGAAAAAAGTTTCTTTGTCCACTGTGATCACTCCTTCAACAGATGTTAATCTGGAATGCAAGATGCCTATAAATAATAAAAGAAAACAAAGCCTAAAACCTTACATAGAAAATTCCATAGTCAATGCGTGTGACCACTACCCAAAACCATTCTTATCAACATAGTATAAGTGAAAGTATAGATGTGGAGGTGTATATTTCTTGCCAATGAATGCTGAAATTACTAAACGGATTGTGGTGAAACTTAGTAAATAAATAAAATAAAAATAGTTCATATTACTCAGGAATAATGTAGCCATCTATTAATGAAAAACTATTAGTATTGGTTTAGTAGTCGAATATATAACTCATACATACAAATAAACTGATTTAATGTATTTACAATATTACATTACAAAACTTGACATTAAGTCCTATGTAATGTTTTTTCAACAATCATTCAATTTAATTTAAAGGCTGCTGCAAAATTCTTTCAAGTACAAACTTTTTGTGTAAAAAAAGTAATATCTTTATTAAAATCCCATTCCCTTAGTTATTAGAAACAGTTGTACTTCTGAATAGTTAGTGTGTGCATCAAAAATTCTCATTATTGAATAAAATATATTTTAGATGGTTTTGGTTCTAGCTAGTAGCAACTGGTACCTGAGATACAGTGATGCCACATTGTCGTGCTAATAGTTCTTTAATTGCCTCATTCGGGTAAGGATTATCAAGATGGCCATAGAAATAATCATTGAGCAGGTCAAGAGCCCGTTTACTGAAATTTCTCCTCTTGCGTCGCTGGTCGAGGAAGCTGTGGACAAGCGGCGTACCTGTGAGACGGTGATGCCGCATTTGCGAGCCAGCTCTTCTTTGGCCTCCTCGCTCGGGTATGGATTGGAGAGATGCGAATAGAAATACTCATTTAGTATCTCTGACGCCTGCTTGCTGAAGTTGCGCCGCTTGCGGCGAGCATCCAGGAAACTGTAATCGTGTTCAGGCATGAACATTAATAGACCTCCTCGAGAGCCAAAGTTGAGCTGGCATGTCAGTATAGAAATATTGTTGGTATTACAAAAATATATTTTACCAACCGGGATCTCAAAATCATGACTGCCTCGCATGTCGACTGCTTCAGTTGCATCTGAATTGAGCTAAACTTCTTATGTATTATCTGTACCATACGCTCTATTTCCTGTGAAAAGTTTATAATTTTATTTATTTATCTATAGTAATATTTATTTGGTAGGGCCTATAAATGTTATATTTTTGATTTATACAAATGTTTTCTGTATTGCACATAACAAATTACAACTTTCTACAAATATCAGCAACAAATGTTTTAATAATGAATGTTAAAATTAAATAGAGTTGTAGTACTAATAATTAGTATGACTTCTGTTATATTTAGGTTTATTTGAGAACATAAGATAAAAACTAAGAATCGTACCTTGGGAGTGATTGGTCTTGTGCGACTCTGCTCCCGAAGCAAGTTCATGACGTGGGTGGTGAACTCATTGCAAGCATTTTCATACTTGTCCAGCTCCTGATGGTAGATCTGGCGGATCTGCGCTAGCTTGGCGCGGTAGTCCGAATGCTCGATCGCGTTATCTGCTTGAGCCACAGTGCCTTAAGTTGCAGCATACGGAGTGGGGACAGAAAGAAATACATGCAAACCCTCTCCATCCCAATATGTTTAATAAACATATATATAGTAATATACATAATATGTGTTACTGTTCATTCACAAAATATATGCCTATAAATTTACCACAATAGCCAATTTAAGCTATCACTTTTACATTTATAATATACTCAAGATTTTAAGTGATTTTTGACACTATATGAAAAAAATTAGCATACCTATTCAAAAAAAGCATAAAAGCTTTGTCGTTGGAGTTTGTTAACAATGAACATGAGTCCTAATAGTATCCAATTTGCATGTTAAAAAAAAATATTTTAATATCAAATTGCTGTCATGCAAGCTCTTAATGGTCATAAGCAATTTAAAAAATTAAAAACATTTTTTTTGAAATCCTAATTTTTTTTACCAAAACGAATCTAGTGAATTTAATCTTGTTTTTACAAGGAAAAGTTTATATTATTATTATAAAAAAAAGGATATAGCAAAAAGTTACTAAACATTTTAATTTGAAAATAAGGATTTTTTTTAATCTTCTCGAATAGTGTAAATGCCTAACCAATATATAAATTACTATCTTGTTACTGTAAATGTAATAGCAAATCCCAATGGGTAATAGAAGAGCCATCAGAGACCGCACATTTGAGACCCATCCCCCAAGAAAAGGAAGTCTTATACAACCATCATATCTACATAGATATGATGGTTGTATAAGACTTCCTTTTCTTATATGTATGGACTCTATTTATTTTTGTCTAACTCCTATAAAAGGTGTGAAAAAAGGAATTACTTTGATATCTTTAATTTTAATTGATAACTATTTTGAAAATTAGAGTGGGTTGCATAATAAACTTACTGTTATAATTAATGAAATATTATAAAATAAATAACAAGGAATATGAAATTATGTTAAACCACAAATATTTGTGTTGTATTTTTTATTTAAGTAACAAAACTGTACCTATTGCTCAATTAATCATGCAAGGATCTCAATGTTCCTCCTACTTAATTTTTTAGATTTAATTACCATCCAACTCTTTAACTGTTGACTGCTTACTAAATACATGCCTACATTTTATACATTAAAATCACATTTATCTACCAATTAGTATGAAATAGAAAGGAAATTCAATGTTTCTGGATCAGTATCTAAGTCCTCTTGGATCGAAATTGAATGAAGAGTGACTTAAAAAATTTACTGAGTTTGATGAGAAGCATTCAAATATAAACCATAAATCTTTTACTACAGGTTCATTGCTGATTTTTTTAGAACACTATAAGTACATAATTTTTTTTACATACATCCCTTCAATAGAAAGTCATTTTCTCGAACAGAGAGGAAGCTTTTTGACTTTTTTTACAAAAAAGAAAGATGACTGCCTCACCAGTCAACAAAACATTTCTAAACTTGTGTAAGATGGAACATTTGGTTTTTATTCAAAGTAGCATCAACAAACTTAACAAACTTAAAGTACATTAAATTTTACATCTTCATCAACAAGAAAACAATTCATTGTGCAACAGATGTTTGTACTTTCTGCACGTTCCTATCTACACGAGCTAAGTAAACTAAAGTCCAGTTTATATTTTAATGGCCCTTACATTATCGTTAATCAAAAGCATTTCTGTTTTAATACTAAAAATAATACATTGTTTACACGCTTGTAATTACAAGTTAAGAATCAACATATTATAAATAATAAAGTGATAAAACTTAAGCATTAAATAAGTCCATTAATAATTATTATGGCTCCACAAGTAAATCAAAAAAATAAGCATTTATTTTGTGACTGAACTATGCATGCTAAACAAGTCTTACCAGCTAATTTGAAAAACATTTTCCCAATTTTTTCTATAGGATAAAAAAGAACATAAATTTCTTTGAATAGAATAATAAATTAAAATACTATATATTTGAATCTTTTAGAGTAATCACAATTTAAATCATTATTCTATTCACCATCAATCAAAACATTGTTTTCCGTATGGGAAACAATGTCAAGTATGTTATGGGAACTTTCAATTCCCATAACATACTTGATCGTGATTAATACAATTTGTGTAACTAATTGATAAGTATAAATAAAAAATATCATACTAGTGTACCAATAAAAAAAAACCAAAAACAGTCAATATCATTTCAAAGGTAATGGTCATTCTATTTACAGTCACATCAAACAGAGGACCCCAATGTTATTATGATTTCACTCTGTGATTCCACACTTCTAGAGAAGCAAAAAGCAAAAGTATCATAATAAATTACATGGACATGAAACGAATATTGAGAAATCTTTTGTATAGTGACGACTTTTATTTTTAAGATTTCTACTTCTCTCGATACATGGAAAACAGCGATTGCATCATTTTTATGTTCATCTCTTAGTAATAAACATTTTGATATAACGCTTAATATAGACATAGTTACCATGATCCATGTTAATTCTGAACTAAGCATGAGGACTTTTTGTGCTGTGTGGTACTTTTAAGAATAATTACAAACAACTTTGTGAATTGAACATTCTTCAAATTGATGTCAATATGCCAATTCATGGTGTGGTCCCATATAACAGTAATTCTCAGATATCATAAGGTGATATGCATAATTTATCCCTAAAAAGTTAAGAGTATGTACTACTTTCGAGTACCATTTTATTTTATTTTGTTCAAAAATGTATAGAACTTCATTATGGACGCCTCTCGCGCCAATCCGTCGCCTACCAATACATTTCGTCATTTTTGTTATTGTTATGTTACAATACTTTAATGTTTAGCATATTTGTATGTTAGTATATCTCAAATATTGTATTAATATGTCAATGCTTATAATGACATCACATATTTTTGAAATTTTTCTTAGCATATTCTTTCATTTAGTCTGTACCTACATTTAATTATAAATAAGCCAATCAACCTTATGTCAAATGCTTGCAAATGTAAAATGTCTATTTGTAATAAAAATTTAGGCAATGAAAATAATTTTATTTTATATTTAATATAAAATAACATCGATTTTACTCCTATTAAAACATTCAATACCGATACTTTTATCAAGCTTCCAACTCCAACACCACTATAATTTGCTTCTCAGGATTAATAAGTAATGGGTTACTTTGTGATCTGGTTAATTCATGCATTTTAACCAGAGCAATATACAAGCACTGGATTAATCATCACCACTCAAATTTATGATAGAATAAAACAAAAACACATGCATTTCTTTATAATTTTAGACAACTACGAACCCCATTCTCCAGCAGCAGCTGAAGCAGAAGCAGCAGCGCCGGCTCCCCCACCCTTCTCAGGGCCCGCTACACCCTCTGCGATTAACATGTTGTCCAGCCTCATCAGTTGAGGATCTGGAGGTTCTTCCTCTTGAGTGTTGCGTAGAGACAATACTATTATTGGACAAAACGCGTATATATTTTAAATAGTCAGGTATATAGACAGACAAACGCGGCAACTACTGTTTCTTACGTGTCTTACCAGTTTTTTCTTTAATTTCACATAGCACTGAAAATAGAGCTGGCTTCATTCTGTGACAATTTAAAGTATGCTTTCTTGCTTGCGCTTCATCCAAACTCTGATCCGTAATATTCATTATCTGTTGTAAAATTTCGCCTATATCTTGCTTCCGCGCCTCACCATCGCCCGCGGTCGGGGCTCCATCACCTCCCGGCAGTCCGTAGCCTTGCGGACCCATCAGTCCACCGCTATGCGCCATCATTCTATTTGGATCATCCATTTCTACTCACAAACAATACATAAACAGATTTTTAATCTACAGCTAAAGACGTATACAGTTTTGTACGTAGTCGTGAACCTAGTTCTTAAAGGAATCACAATTAAAATTAAAAAAGTCAATATAAGAAGCAAACTTCACAGCTTCTTCTGTAATAAAATGGCTGACTTCTTTGCGCTGTCAAGCAAATTGCTGAGGTTTTGAAAAGAAAACAAATAATTAAAGCTACTTCTATCACTCTTTTACTTGTGAAAATCGTTGTATCGTCTGAAAGAGATGTCTATAATAAAATGTTATCATAAACTAAATTTGTTTGTTATTTATCTGGAAATTCAGCATTAGATTGAAATAAAATGAAAATATACGAAAATATTTAAGGAGAAATGTAAGCTTGAAAACCTTTTTTAATTTGTATTGTCCACATTTCATTGAAATTAAAAATCCATGAAGCTCACTAAACACGATCAGTTGATCTAGGACCTATCTAATCTGTAAGTTAAAAAAATTATTTCAAAATAATAATGTTGAAAGTAACAAAATTATAAACAGCAAGTATTTTCCTTTTATTCTTATTTAATCATCAATATAACAAAAAAGAGTTATATTGAACGCATGCGTACACGTCATCCGGGTGACAGCATGTCCTGTCAACATACATCAGTTAATTTTCTTACATTTCACGTGTTGATGCAATCCACCGGTTACCATATGTAATGTGTAACGTCGTCGGAAGTTTCACATAGATGAGACACTTCTGTTATTTAGCGTGTTCTTTTAATAGAGTTAGTAAATATTTTTCAGTCAGTACTGTTATAACAGCTGTGAGGTGTTCACATATTCAGCAGTGGGGTTCCAATAAAGTTCATCGAAAAATTAAAATATCTAGTGCCTATAGAGAAACTATCATGTCAGACCCTAAAGTTGAAGAAATACTTGCACCTTTGCGTGCTAGTGTCAAAGAACAAGGAGATTTAGTTCGAAAACTGAAGGAAGAGAATGCTCCCGATCTTGATATAAAAAAAGCTGTGGCTGAACTGAAAGCTAGAAAGAAAGTTTTAGAAGACAAGGAACTCAGTCTGGCTCCTACTGAAGAACTATTTGATCGGGCGAAAATGGAAGATCTTATCAAAAGAAGGTTCTTCTATGATCAATCATTTGCAATATACGGTGGGATCACAGGTCAATTTGATTTTGGCCCTATGGGATGTGCTCTAAAAAGTAATATGATACAATTATGGAGGAAATATTTTATTCTACAAGAGCAGATGTTAGAAGTTGATTGCTCCATATTGACACCGGAACCTGTTCTTAAAGCTTCTGGGCACGTCGAGAGATTTGCTGATTTAATGACAAAAGATGTAAAAACTGGGGAATGTTTTCGATTAGATCATCTTATAAAAGCTCATCTTGAGAAAATTAAAAGTGAAAAGAATACCAAATTAGAACTGAAATCTGAAATAGACGACATTCTTGTTAAATTAGATGGTATGACTGCTCAAGAAATGTCCAATCTTATGGAAAGGTTTAATATGAAATCTCCGATCAGTGGAAATGATTTGTCTCCTCCCATTGAATTCAATCTTATGTTTAATACTCAAATTGGACCTTCAGGTTTAGTGAAAGGTTTCCTAAGACCAGAAACAGCCCAGGGCATATTTGTAAATTTTAAAAGATTGTTAGAATTCAATCAAGGAAGACTTCCTTTTGCAGCAGCACAAATTGGAAACTCGTTCAGAAATGAAATTTCTCCTAGATCAGGTTTATTAAGAGTGAGAGAATTTACAATGTGTGAAATTGAACACTTCTGTGATTCAAAAGATCATCCTAAATTTGAATCTGTCAAGGATACAAATATGTTACTGTATTCTGCTTCTAATCAGGAACAAGGAAAGCCTGCTGAGGTGTTAACAATTGGAGAAGCTGTGGCAAAGGGCATGGTAAATAATGAAACATTAGGCTATTTTATGGCACGAATTCATCTTTTTTTGTTAGCTGTTGGTATTGATTCTGCTAAACTGAGATTCCGACAGCACATGAGCAATGAAATGGCTCACTATGCTTGCGATTGTTGGGATGCAGAATGTCTTTCCAGTTATGGATGGATTGAATGTGTAGGATGTGCAGATCGCTCTGCTTATGATTTGACTCAGCACACTAGAGCTACAGGTGTAAAACTTGCGGCAGAAAAGAAACTACCTGCTCCTAAACAAGTAGAAGTCATTGAAGCTGTACCTAACAAAGCAGCCATTGGCAAAGAATTTAAAAAGGATGCTAAAATCATTAATGATGCTTTAGCGTTGATGAATGCATGTTCTTTGGAAGATATGCAAAATAAATTGGACTCTGATTCTGAATATATTCTAACTACACCAGCTGGTGAATTCAAGTTAACATCAAACCTAGTGAGCGTCAAGAAAACCCAAAAGACAGTACATGTTGAAGAGATTATTCCGAGTGTGATTGAACCATCATTTGGAGTTGGCCGAATCCTTTATTGCATTTTAGAACACAATTTCAGAATGAGAGAAGGCGATGAACAAAGAACATACTTTTCACTACCTCCCACTGTTGCACCTATGAAATGTGCTGTTTTGCCTCTTAGTGGTAATGCTGAATTTCAACCATTTGTTCGGGACCTATCCATGGAATTGACTGATGTCGATGTATCCCACAAAGTTGACGATTCTTCTGGGTCTATAGGCCGGCGTTATGCAAGAACTGATGAACTAGGCGTACCATATGCTGTAACAGTAGACTTTGATACAATAAAAGAACCACATACAGTGACCCTTAGAGAAAGGGATAGTATGGGCCAAGTTCGTTTGCCTATTGCTGATGTTCCATTTGTTGTAAGAGATTTGTCAAACAGCAAGGTGACCTGGGCAAATATAGAAAACAAGTACCCAAAGTTTGAACAGCAAGAATCTAAAGGAGCAGCTGCGTAATTTGTGACGCAATCGTTTGTTTAGCTGCTTTATACCAGTTCTGTTAAGAATCATTAACAATACTATATTAATTCCCATTCAGCTATTATTTATTGTTTAAGTATAAGCTTTGTATTCTTTTGATATAAAAACAGTTCGAATATAATTTTAGTATAACTTTTATATTTAAGAGTGTTGAAATTTAAATAATGCTTATTGCTCTACTTTTTAGCTTAAACAGAATTATGATACACAATTAAATAATACAAGACAATTATTGTGTATAACTTTATTTTTATAGACATTAAAAAATCCCAAGTATTGTCAGAATTAAAAGGATGTATGCCATTATCTGTAACGACGGTCTCTTGAACGTGACCGGTGGCGGTGTCTGTCCCTAGAACCAGATCGTGATCTATATTTGTCTCTGTCGCGCCGGTCGCGGTCCCTTTCCTTATCTCGCTCCCTCTCCCGTTCTCGTTCGCGTTCCCTATCTCTCTCTCGTCGTTCCCTGTCCCTGTCTCTGTCGCGGTCACGATCTCGATCGTCTCTCGGATCACGCTTCAGTTTTTCTCTGGAGTATCTGTGTAAAATAAAAAAGTACCGAAAGTAAATATTTAAACAGTGCAAAATTGATATTCATATATCTAATTTAATGACAAATAACTTTTTGAATGTCCGAGTCGAGACTAGCATAAAGAGGTATCTGTGACTAAACCATTATCTTGCAGTTTTGCTCATCCAATTCCCTAGTTACAACATGAAAGTGAAAAGAAATATGGGTGGTGGAAATAGATACACTTAGTGAAAAACAAATATCTGTGAAACCGCCTTAAATTGCATATTCTTTAAAATTTACAATAAACAGTAAGTTTTCAACAAATGGTTTTTTTATCTTTGGCAAGGAAAACAAAAACCATTTAGACTGAAGTCTTTATCTTGAAAGATATGGAGGTTTTAACTTCAGAATTTGTGTGATAGTCTGCTCTTTCTCCCACAACTACCGACATTATCTTAATCTTCAATGTTTTCAGTTTGAACTTCAAATGTCTAGAAGAAGTGAAAGGAATGGTACAGACAACAGGTTTGTACTGTTGTTCATGTGGTAAGGCTCTTCAAGACTTGGCGACAAAACGTAAGGCAAAAACTAATAACAACCCAAAAAATATATGGCTCAAAGACGAGATGTGAAACTTCTGACATACAATTACACCAATAAACACCAAAACGACAATATATAAACTCATAGTATTTGTGAAAAATCTTTGGCTTTTTGGCCAAATTTGGCTATGATCAACTTACAAAATTGAAGACCAGTATGAGTAAAATTACCTCATCAAATTACAAATTTATTTCGAGAACTTGTATCAGCTGATTACACGTCAAAGTACTATCAGCCACAACCAGAGATTTTCGAGTAAAGCTAGCTTGAACTACATAGCCACATCCAAGATATCCAAATGTGGATGAGGATGACTCACAAAAAACTGAAAAATAGGACACCAGTGAGAATGGAAGCCTTGAAAGCGAGTGTCACACTATGCTTAAAATCTCCATAAAATTATTTAATATCCTTATACTTCAAGGTACAATGCATGGCATGGTGCTGTTTAAAAAATGAGAGAACATCTCTTATTTTTTAAACAGCACTTGCTGAAAGATTGTAGACAAAACTTTTTAACCACGTAATATGTAAGTTTATCTGAGTGTTATTAAAAAGTACTTTACTCATAGGTTTGACAACTTCCAGCTATGGAATTAAGTTAGGTTCCCAAAACCTTCAGCACTATGGATCTCATCCGCATGCTTCAACAAATTATATGCAAATTTAAAGAATATGATTGCTACTATTCTTAGTATAAATGGACATATGGTGTCACATTCACTTCAGTGATGTTACATTGACTCTCGGTGTAGCAACGTGTAAGATGTACAACAATGTCATTATGTCAGTCTAAATACAGAATGAAAGCACAAAACTGATCCAATTGTCGAGTTATGAAATGGGGAGATGTCATATCTTCGAAACCATACATTATTATGATATCAACATCAATTGTCAATACAGCACTCTTTTTTATTTTTTTAATGACAGCTGTAGCAACAGAATTCCTGAATAACCTCAGGTTCATGCTGAAACCTCAATAAGAATACTTAAAAGACCTAGGTCTAAAAATAAAAATGGACAAGATTGAAATTGTCAAATACAGATATTTTAGCCATTCCAATGATAGTTGAGAGCTTTCCCAATTTGTTGATAAATATGTATACTTAGGGCAAACTGCCTAATTAAATAGATGCATAAAAAGCATTACAAAAGGATTCAGCTCGGGTGGGCAGTGATCGGGAACTCACAGAGTGCAATGAAAAGAGTCATGCCCAGGATTTCTCGGAGAAAACATATAGAAGAACAAATGTAAACCAACACATAATCAATCAGCAAGTGGCAATGAACAGACCATAATACTCATAGAGCTAATCACTGGGAAAGAAAAGTTCTAGAATGGCGACCGCGAACTAGAATAGCAGTATGCAACGATATTCCACTAAGTGGACTATTGACCTGGTTAAGGTCTCAGGCCAATGTTGGTTACAGGTGGCCCAGGATCGTCTTCGAAATCTAGGAAGGGAAGGCTTATGTCCAGCAGTGGATGATAGCTGAATCCAATAAATGAAACCAAATGAACAAAAAAAAACCTATCATTTCATCAGTACTTTTTAAGAAATATAGCATTGAATATACTCTTAGAAATGCTTTATGCATATGCCTAACAACTCATGACTGGATCGTTAACCACAGTGCAAAATGGAGACCAAATTGTGAGGCATGGGTGGGGCACGCTGAGACAGTATCTATTAAATGTGGCAACCTCGGGTGCCCGGCATCATTTCATTGTGGTTTTCTTCTGTACAATAAAACTTTCTTTGATCATAGTGATGTTAGACAGTAGTAATGACTTTTGTAATAGACATTTAAGCCATTATTTTTTTTAATTCTATTTTTAGTATGTTGATATTATTTAAATTAATATTATTGTGTTTAAACTGAATAATGCTGATTACCAATGCCTTTCTCTGTTATTGAATATGAACATAATTTACTGTGAGGAATTAGTAGAGATAACTTTACACTTCATATGGAAACTTAACAAAATATCTAACAACTTATTTAGACACTACGGTAATGCAGTTTATGTATATCTAATGCAAGTTAATTTGCCTATAGTGCCACAAAGTATTTGATGTCTGTTTATGACATGAGTGGAAGACATGTAGCAACTCGGAGATTAACTTAATGATAATTCACGGACTATGTATAGATTAAATTTTTAGCTAAAGGTCTTTTGTGATATTTATGTAATGTCATAGTCAATGATGTTTTCACTAATCAAAATCTGTGCACATGGTTCTCAATACACTAGTATTATTTATCTCCAATTTTTATTCAATTTGATTATATGACTCTGGTATAATCGTCTAAAAGAGAAAAAAGGTGACTCCTATTTCTAAAAAGTATATCTATAATGTAAACAAGTGTATGTATAATTTTTTTCATAAATTTGGTAGATTCATTTTGAAAATAGATGTGGAAAATTCTGATATCTTTGCAAATGGTAAAGTATTTCTTTAATATGGGACTTAAAATTATCTCTATAGAACTGCACTTTTTAAAACCAATCATTTTGAAACTAAAAACAAAAACAGTAAAAACATTTTTCAGATTTTGTACCCACTTTATCTGTAAAAAAAAATTATATAAACAACATTTTATACTTTTTTAATCAAAAAAAATTACATTGAAAAATAACTAAATGCTAATTCACAATTTTGCAGAAAATAATTTACGGAAATTATTTTTTTTAGTGTTCAAGTTGACATCACTCACATCGAAATATCTATAAATTGTGTCCCTGTTTATAGAAAAATGGATCACTTCACATACACCCAAATCTTTGTGCGCCTAGAATCATAATAAGACACAATCTGATTATGAAAGTTAATAATTAAATAACAAGTATTATTTGCCTTTCAGCTTCGCCGAAATTATAGTCTCGACGGTCGCGGTCGTCGTGCTCGCGGCGTGAGGTTTCGTCGCGCGAGGGTTTGTATTCGCTGACGCTGCGGTAGTTGGATGACGGCTTGGACTGGACCATCGCGCGGTTGTGCTCTGCTAATCTGGCACAGGTTTGAGCACGTTTTCTGTTTATTCGCATATCTTACACAAAGATTAATAGAAAAAAGTGTTGCCTACATACTAAGCAATTTAGTGTGTACATTAACCCAAAAAACATTTAGATGAATAATAATTTTAAGGCATTAAATGAGCAATGAAAATAATGTAATAAATTTAGTGCCTTTAATGAAAATGCCTGTGTAATAAGACTACACGGGCATTTTTATTTTGAAGCAAACATAATGTCAGTTTCGCTGATTACCTACAATTTTATTTAAGTCCAACACACTGAAATAAACCATGTCTATTCTTAAATTAAAGCTTGGTCACCAAAATGATAGTGAATTACAAAATTACCACCAGTTGAAACTAGTAACTTCGGCTGTACATTTCAATAAGTACTAAATAGCCAGGTTCAATTTTTAATGTCTTTTTAAAATCTAAAATATTTTTAAAAAACTTATGGAAGGATCTTTTGAATCTTTTTGAGAGAAAAAAAAGGAACTTGATTTTGACATATTTGTCAGAGTTGTTAAAAACAAACTTAATAATCTGAGGTGTAACAGTCTTAAAATACATTTTTATTTGGACAAATTTACAAAATTAAAAGAGTGAAAAAAACAACGAGAAATATTACATCAGCTGAAAAGGCCTGGAAACCATTATCAAGGTCGATAGAAATATAAATATAATGGCAGATTACTGCTGGAATTTAAAGTAAGATATGGATTTTAAGCAAATAAAAAGAATAAAAAATGGTTATTTTCTGAAAACCAGAAATGTGTGTCAAGTTTTTATTAACTAACAATAATATAGATATTTGAACCGGTCAACTGCTACTGCTGCAACAAAACAAAATTGTTATTATTTCTTACTAAAAAACAATTTTTTACAGGTTATTTAAAATCTGTACTTGGTTACAATTATTTTGACTGAACTTTTTGGACAACTAAACCCATACTGAGTATATTTACTTTATATAATACAAACCTATAAAAAAATAGTAATTATGCAGGCATGTGTGATCAATATTTATTGATTTTTTTGGAATGACAAATAGTTTGGTGATAAAAAAACCCAAAAATTTGCTAGTGTTAAATTTTGTGTCAGCAAAGATACTTGGAAGTTGTTGCCACATTAAATCAAATTAGATTGGAAGTATTTAGGTTCATCAATCAAAACAACCAACCTTTGTTCAATCTGCTTCTGTATAGGCACTGGTATCCTGGGAAATAAAGTGCTGAACCAGTCTAATTTGATCAACATTTGTCTGACGAGCGCTCCCATCGTTGTGTTTCCACCACCGCCAGCTCGAGGATCAATCTCTTCTTCATCATCAAGGTAATCAACATACCAGTCAAACAAATCGCCTGGAGGTTGAGTGTAGCGTATGTACATGAAACCTATACAAATCATGAAATAAATTTCTCTTAACAAAATATTAGTTAGAATCAATCATAACATATTATAACTCATAACGTATAATTTGAAGTTAATTAATCCGACATTCTTATATTTTTGGAGAAAAAATTTTTGCACACTTTTCAGATCGGGTGTTGTTTACATATTTTTTATAAACACACCTATTTTTCAGAGGTGTAGGCAGAGACCATAGATTCCCCACATGGCATAATCTTTAGGTGATATAATAGAACAAAGTATGGTCATACATTCGATATTTATGTCAATTTTTGGATATTAAATACAATATATCCTGTTTTTATAATTTGAATTTGTTTTTCTTGAATTGAGTAATGGTTTTTTTGCTTTCTTATAAGAATGTTATCTTACAGCACAAAAAATAAAAATACTTTCGAATTTTTGGCTCTTAGACCTTTCTGGATTCTCTTTAAAAGACCACATATTATTTTTGTGATATAGTTTTTAGAAGTATATTCCCTTAATATTTATACACTTTGTTTAAAAATTTGTTTCAAGCACAAAGCAATATGCTCAGCGCTTACCTGTGATAATGTTATATGTATATGCAGCCAATGATTGTCCTTCGTTATACTTTTTAATCATTTTACAAGAAGGCATTTCTGATCATTCGTTAAATCATGCCATATCTGTTGGGTACAAAGCTTCTGTACTTTCAGATGTACATGCAAAAGCTTTTGCACTTGGTCTATATCAATACTTAATACTGTATAAATTTCGTTCACAAGTATTTTTTATCTATTTCAATTAGTTGTCATGCAGTATGAATGTTAGTTTCAGTAATTGCAATCGTCAGCCGACATTCATATAAACTGTCAAAGAGGTGATTACATCTAAGTCTCACTTCACTGAACCAGGAATACCGAAACCTATATTGTGTGGCTTCATCATGTAGCGAAATGGCAATTGGACTCTTTGTCAACTTTCTTGTTAACTTAAGCCATAGCAAAAGTCGTAAAAAACCATTGTGCCAGTATTTTCTAAATTTAAATTCATTGTGATGCTGATATATAACTTTTTAAACAATGTTACAATGAAAAGACAAATGATAATCAGCACAAACTAAATTACATCTTATTTCCAGGATTTTATTTTCAAAAACTGTGATTGTTTTATTAATATTTTTAATAGAAATGGCCAGTTTCAGAACTATTCAGTATGACTCACATACATAGATCACATTGAAAAATAATGTTATAACATTTTTTTTTGATAAATTTTAAGCTATTTGTCGATCAAATTTTACTAGCCCATGTTAAACACAAAATAAAAATGTAAAATACTTTCAGTAAGCATTTAAAATATTAAGTTATTGTTCTTCAAACTGCACTCTATAAATAGTACTTCAATGTTAATCTGATAAAAATTAAGTTAAATGAAAACATGAATCTTACACTTACGAGAATGAGTAAATCAAAATAAATTTAGGTTTCATACCTACCAAGTGCCCTTATGTATGGGGAGTCGCTGTGTTGAAGAAGTCCATTGACTTGTTTCCGAGTCAGACGCAATGTGTAGAGTTTGTACAATAGGCAGAAAGCTGTTGACACAATACCACCAGCACCCACACCTCGAACCTGCACTCACACGGCACATATAATAATGATTTTAAAATATTTTAGATATCACATTATGCTTCCTGTTGAAAAAATTTGAAAGAACCTGGAACCATCATTTTTAACATGATCTACTTGTCGAGTTATACCTATTACTCTATATTGAATAATTCGGTTCTTGTTGAAAAAATATAAATGAACAATTTATGCAAATATGTAAATATAAAACATAAGCACAGAGAACAGAATAATAGGTCAGAACTGTAACACAGTGAATTATTTTCAAATTTAAAAATCTATAAATCTTCATATAACAAGATAGCAAAGTTTGAGACCGACATGCTATGTCCAACTTCTATTACTTTTTTTTTATTTATCATATGTGTTTCTAGAATATTATAATATAAATAGTAATTAATGGATATTTATCAGTTTTACAAAATCCTTATCATCAATATTATACAATTTTATTCATTTAAATTCGGACCAAATTAAAATAAACTAAAAAGTTAAATCATCATTTCTTCAGAATAATTTTTAAATTTGTATATAAGAAAGAGCTTAAAAAGTAACATTATAAACTAGCCATTAGGTCTCATATAACAATGAAACAATATGAAATATCTGAGCAACATACTCACGCCACCACACATGCCAGTTTGCCCTGCTGTTTTGCGACTGCCACGCTCCCATGGCTCCAAATGCTTCACCTGGTAGTAGATCTCATCCACTACTTCATGGTATGTCTTCAACTTGAATAGTTGTACTGCGAGTCAAGTTCACAATTTATGTTAAAAATATTATGTAAAACATTGGTATAATCAATGTATCTATATTGAGATTATATTGACTATAAAAAGTACAGATATAAACAAAATGGTCAATCAGACAAAAAAAAGTATTTTCATTGGAAGTTTTTTAAAACGTTTTAATTACTTAGTGAATTTTCAAACAAAAATACAATCAAAGGAAAGCTACCTTTTGTTGATAATCTTAATTTCTATTATTTTAAAGTTACTTTGCCCTATTAAATCAAATGTTATTAGTCTATACTTATATTATCAACAAAAAAAAAAATAACGAAAATCTGGGTCACTAAAGTGTATTCCAAACTCCTGTGCTTTGCTACGTTTGCTTACCTACCTTTGAAGTAGCTAGAACCTTGGATGTTTGCTAGGATCAAAGGGTTCAGGTTCATAGTTTGTTCATTACCCCATATTGGTAGAACGTTATGTTGTTTACCCGTTTTCGTGGGTTTTTGTTGATTATACTCTGAAAGCAAATCATTTTAAAAAATGTGTAACAGGAAAAAATTAAGAATAAGAGATTGAGTACCTTCAGCATCAGCCATTTACCAATCGCTAGAACGCTTAGCCTTTATAGAAAATAAAACGTTTACTACTACGTATAAACTCAAAATAATAATTTTATTGGTGAAATAACATATGAATGGCGGCTACAAATGGCGGAATAGATTGATATAAAAATGGCGATCTGAGATCGATTAATCGAAGAATCGATAATTTCAAATAAATATATCGATTTTTAAAATGAATACTTTGTAGTGAATCGATACTTCACCCTTATAAAATCGAAATTCAATTATTTTATTTTATGTTAAGAAATATACAACTATTGAGAATAAATTGAAAGTGTACTTGGACGAGGAGCCAATGCTTAGGCTATCGAGATATGGATGAATTACTATACATATGTAAAGACAGCTTTTTATTCAATTACGCATTTATTCGCGAGATGGCGTGAGCTGTTTCTCCATACTGTTCTTCATGCGCAACAATTAAGTTTGTAATCTGTGGTTTGGTGTAAATATTGACATTATTTGTTTGTTTACATTGTGATAGTATTTTTGCGATATTCTGTAAATAGAAAAATTAATTAGTATTCTATAGTGATCTCAATTAATACTACCACATAATTCATTGTCGTTTATTATTTATAAAAAAACTAATATACGACTGTGTATTTGTATATCTATATTTATTTACAAATGAAGATTAGCCTTAAGCCTTATGTGAAAAATTGAGATCGGCGCATGCACTATGTAAATTACAGTTCAAGAAATAGCGCGAATTTTGAATTGATTAAAATTTATTGAAATTACTGCTATGAGACATGCTTTTTTGGATTTTCCCAAAATTTTTATAATTTTTCAACTTTTAAATATTGTAAAAAATTTTATCTTAACTAAATGTTCTTATACATATTACATCTGATTATAGTTGTAATTGTTTGATTAATTAAAGACGATTAAAAATTAATTATTTCAGCGTCTTCCATGTTTTCTATTATTATACATCCATGTATGTCATAAATGCCAACTTTTATCGAAGTCGAGAAAAAAAATTGATTTTCAAGAAATCGATGTATCCTTTGGATCGATTTCTAATACTTTGATTTGAATCCATTTAAAGATCGATCTTTTTTTTAGAGAATTGCCATCTTTATATAGTAATTGAAAATCATAGATACCTAGAAAAAGATAAAATGAATCATAAACGGCCAATTATTAATCTGAAAAGTAATGAAATGGCTTTATTTACAACACTACTAAACAATAAAAATTAATTTTCTGAGTTTAAAGCGAAAAGTTACAATTTAATCATGTTTACAATCAGAGTGGACAAAAAAAGTAATATTATAATATTTACATTTCAAATAGTTTTACCGTTATTTATAAGATATTTAATCTATTACAAAAATTCAGCAATAATATAAACCACATAAAATTACATGTTAACATTATTGTTACTAGCTTTTGTCCGCAACTCCGTCTAAGTCAATATATAACAAATTCCTCATCTTTTGCATCGAGTAATCTTGCTACCATTGATGTCAATCCGATTCTATAATCTAAATTTCATAGGAAAATGCGATTCGGTCTTGTTCTCTATTTCAATCCTACCTGCTTCTCTTTTCCAATCTAGCTATCGCTCTCGATTACAATCTCGCTTTCGACATCAATTCCGGCTTCTTAAAATTAATGTACAGGAATGCATTTATGCGATGTAAAAAATATCGTGCCCATTTCAATTTCCAAATTCATCCAACCATTTATACGTAATTGAGTTACCGACAACCAATATATTATTTTCTTTATAACATTATAATGATAATATAATTATTCTGATAAACAAAAAATGCAGTTTACAAACCTCCATCATTCATAATAATCTATTAAGATATTCATGTTAAAACTTTATTAATATTCGTATAGTAAAAAAAAAGTCAACACTCTTTCTTACATTCGCTTTTATTCTATCTCACCCTTTCGCACTATATCTCATTGCTCTAAAATCGCTCTTTCTCTAAATAAAGCAAAGTAAAGCCGATAAAAACATTTTATGTTATATTAAATTCTATAAGTATCTCAAATTTCATTAAAATTGGCAATTCATATCGAGTTATATGTAGATACACATACATATATACAGGAAGAAAACAGACAGTCACTTATAAATAACAATACTGTGTAATTTATAAGTGACTGCCTGTCTATTCTCCGTTAGCGTAAATGCACTTTTTCACATGAATAAACCAATTTTGAAAATATTTATCCTACTCCTCCCTGGTGACCTCGGAAACAATTTTTATACTCTCAGTTCCTTCTGGTGATGAAAATCGTTGTCCGCGTTATTGGTTTTTCATTTTTGCAAGCTGAATTGAATTGAAAATTTTCGCGACTTAAATCCATATTGATGTAGACATGTAATTTTTTAAATGACACCGTAATGTAAAAACAATTGACAGATGAAACAAGCTGTATTCTACAGAGTCCAATTTTCAAATCTACTAATTACTTTACCAATATTGTTTATGTTAGTGGCCAGTCCAGAAACTCATATATTGACGTGACAACGTCTTATAAATTGGTTTGCCGGGTGACACTTCAAGAAACTGCGTTACGCTCCGCTCACGTTATGCGCTCACAATGAGAGCGAGTGAGAGGCACGCGTCCCTTTCACTCGGGCATGGTTAGCCCGCCTAAGAGCGAGAGAGACAGACATAAAAAGTGAAAGGCACGCGTCCCTTCCACTCAGATAGGAACAAGTTAAGTTGTAGTAAACGCTGTTTCATTGTACGCAAATGTATTGCAAGTTATTGTATGTATATTTGTATATAAATACGTATGTATGTGTAAAGGTAAAATTAAAATTTTGTTAATATGAAATTCAGTGCGAGATTCTTTGTATAAATTAATGTTTTAAATATAATTCTTTGTATAAATAAATGTTTTAAATTGTTACTATTATTTCATCCTTCTTCCTACTATACGAATGAATATTCACATTAAAATGATTTTACCACTCAAAGTCGTTGTCACGTAAAACTTTCGCCCGTATACCGACTTTACAGGCAACCAATTTTTTTTAATAGGTTTTTGAGCGCTTCAAATTCAAAAAACTAAATTTATATAAAAAAACTGGTCATGAGCAGGGGTTTTGTGGTTACTCATCACAATATGCGGACTCGAAAGGGCTTTTTTATTTGACACTATGACCCTACTTATCGAGTTGACGATTTAACGGCTAATAAAGGGCCCAGGTAATTTTACATGGTTCAGCATACATTTACTACTTGTTTTACATAATCAACCACGTTTTCAAATGATTTAAGATTGCAAAGTTCTTGAACTTATTCAAAAACAACCAGTTCTTTTATACAAAGTTTATATTAAATATATTTCATTGCTATTAAATGAATTTACTGTAACGCACAACTAATAAATAATATATAGTATTATAATATATATTATAATATAATATACTATATTTATTACAACTAATAAATATAGTAATTTACTATATTTACATAATTATATACAAGTACGTTAAACGATTTACTAGTCTTAAAATGTAAAAACACGAAATGAAAGTATATCAGCAAAAAAGCGGATCGTCGTGGCACTTACGTCCTTTTGTTGGGAAGTGCACTTTCTCGGTAATAACTTAAAAACGCTATATCCGATAGAAAGGAAAATAATTTTCGTCGATAATGTTTATTAAGTGTTATCTTTACATTTTTTAGGTATATGCTTTTAAAGATAAAGAAGAGGAACACAATGAAGACATTTTTTTTCAGCTATTTTACATGTATAGTTTGCCCTCTACCTTAAGAATATTTATTTTTGTCATTTAACAAATCTAAGAGGCGGGTTACACAAGACAAGGTTACATACTCCGAATTTCTTTAATATACCTTCAACTTATAGTTTTTGAGTAAAGTACCTGTAATATACGGACGAACACAACTATATGGGTTCCGATTTTGCCATTTTGGCTACCCAACCCGAAAAACGCTATTTTTTAACTAAATATGATATCTTCCGAACGTTTTAAATTTGGATCTAATTTCGATAGTCTACGCAGGCTTTTAAGCTGAAAAAGACGGCAGGGTATCAAAAGTAAGTCCATCGAGAATTGTACGTACAAGATATTTAAAACAAAACACATATTTGCAAATTTTTCATTAATGATATATCTCTCGAACGAAACAAGAAATTTTGACGCGGTTTGTATTTAACAACGTCGTATTTTGAAATGAAAAATTGATAGATTTCGGAACAATTCCAATAAAAATCAGTTTATTTCTAATGATATTTAATAAACAAAGCCACCGGTTTTTATGCACTTGCGACAACAGACGTTAATTTTTCGGAAAAACGAGCTGATTATATTCGTTATTTCTTTATTATTAAAAGTATTCCTAAAAATAAGTTTCTATAAATATATTTTTATTTATATTTCACGAAATTTACCAGGCCCAAACACATCAAATTTTCAGAGTCTAGGTTGAATGGATAATTTTAAAATACCGTAAACGGCATTTCGATAGGATAAACCGCTCAAAAGTCACGAAAGTTTTATATACTCACGCACACAAATACACAGCATTAAACAGGAAATTGTTTATATAGATCCGTAGGATTCTAAAACTGCAAGATCTGGTGAAAACTCAATTCTATAAAATCTAACTCAAAACAGTGAGCTAATTTTTTTATTTTAATAGCAGGAAGCTAAAAAAGGTTATTTGGATGATTTAGAAATTTTTACAATCCGTATTGGAGAATTCACTTTCTCCTGTCAGAACTATTTACTTGGATTTTCTAATTGAAGCAAATATTTTCTAAAGCCTATTGAAATTACTGCAGCAACATCAAATTGTGTACTTTATTATTCATTCGGATTTCGAGGTATAGGTATGCAAAACAAATTATTAATAATTGGTGTCACTGCATCTATGAAATTTTTGTACTGACCTCTACAGTCGACTAGCATCAGGTTAGGTAAAATATACCGATTCAGTAAGTTCATGGTGATTGGAGATCTATACATACCAATCACTTAAAATAGAATTTCACAGTAACACGCGATAAGTGATTCAAATAATTTGTTTTATGAATTTTACGATTAGTTCAATGTAATTTTTTTTTATTTACCACATAAATCATGACAAAAAAATTTAAACAAATTGGATATGATCGTTGTGATTTTTAAAATTAGTAACAAACTTTACAAATTGTATAGCTTACGAAACTTTGATGACAATCCCAATTTTATACCAACATTTCTAACGATTAATCAAAGTTAAAAAAAAAATGTACTGAGTTATAAAACTGAGTTCCTAGACAGGTAACAAGATTGAAACTATATTCTAGGAATGAAATAGGTCCTACTTAAAAGAATATTGACATAGTTCCAGTCCTTTGATGAATTCGTGAGCATTTCCTTAATGCGACATTGCAAATTTATTGTCAGATATATATTTTTTCAATCTCATTATATTAAATAGATCATTAACAAATTCCCTTAGTTGTGTTAAATGACTGTGGAAATAGATTTTGGAGTTTTTGGATTGTTGGAAAATGTTGATTCGCTCCATTATGAAAATACATTGTCATTAGATTAAATAACACTGATAGCAGTGTGCTTCAAACCCATTTGAAATAGTTAACTGCTAAAATTAAAATAACACATCAAAATATGGTGTTTAAACTTCACAATTGGCAGTTAACTAAGGTAATCTTAAAGCTAGCACTTGTGACATTAGTCACAAATGTCAAATAAAATATTGAGTTCAATCGTGGATTTTGTGTTTTTTCCAAACCCAAAATAATTCTCTTATTCAAGTCTGGAGAAAAGGCAGACGCCATAAATAGATCAATATACCAATATTGTTTAGCATAATGTTTCAGGAAAAAAAAAATCAAAGAGGCTGAATCAGAAAAGCATTTGCTTATGAATACTTGAAACATCTTGTATCTACTGGATTGGGTGTATGGGATTACGCTACTGAAATATCATAGCTAATTAACGAATAAATACACAAGCAAAATTTATTTTTAAATATAAAACAGTATAGTGGCGTTTGAATCTATCTTACACTGCTCGAACTCGTCACACTCATAGAAGTTTCTCTGGGGAAATTATTTCTAGTCCAGGTTCTCAGAAAATATTTGACTAAATAAGACTTTCTTAGAAAATATTTTTTCTTAAGTATTAAGAAGTTTTTCTTGCAAGTCATAGTTTATGGAAAGGTAAAAAAAAATGTTTATTAAGTCTGAAAAACTTTAAAAACTCTGAGAGTCATATATTCTCTGAGATGCTAATTTGGAAATCGATTTAAAACCGCCGCAATGAAGGCTGAGCCTCTCGAATAATTAGTTACAATGTAATAATATTAGGCCAACTCAACCTGTTTGCTTGACAAAGAGATGAAATATATTTGTGCGTGCTTTACAAATACACTGTAGGGAGTGTTCTGAAAAATTATTCAACCTTATTTTTACCGCTGCATTTCATCATCATTCCGCTTGCTGGAAATACCATCATCACTATTTTGATGGGTGTCATCATCATCACTATTTGAAGGGTGGCTATCACCATACATTTGGTGCATAATGTTCTGCCATGTACAGTACTAGTCTGGAATGGTCTACTTTCAGTGGAATTCCCAATCATCAACAAAGAAGCGTTCAAGAAACGAGTCTATTTGTACGAGTAACGCACTAGTGACTTCTCTGGACCTGCAGGTATTCAAAAGTGATGGTAACCATACTACTATGTGGTGACTCGCACATGTTGACCAATTAAGACTCATACGTAAAAAAATTAAACTGATGAATTTATGCAAAAATATTAATACTTTTTTGAAAGTAGGCAACTGCCACAATACGAAAGGAAAAGATATGTTTGGCATTACCAGGTTCAGATGTCAAGGATTAATAATGTTTTTATGGGAATCTACTATGGTTGCCAATTTCCTTTATATGAAATAAAATATATCTTACCTCAGAGATGGTAATAATAAATACAAATTTAACAAAAAAAAAAAGGATTTCGTCAATTTTGTGAAAAAATATTTCCACAGTAATATAAATTTATACAACATATGCTCCTGATGTTTTCTGTTAACTTTTAGCAAATGACTCTACTAGACGCTTGCCTGCAACGTGATAACACACCGCTGACCCTCGAATTTGTTGTTCCACTATGAAACCTTATCCAACGAATTGAATATTGATCAGAGAGGATTGACAGACATTGAACACCTAAGCAAGTGTTAATAGTTTATTTGTCTTAGTCCACTAAATAGTTATATTGTTATTTCTACATATGTTTCAAGATGTCCAATCTAGATCAAAAGCATTAGCTATGCAAACTGCATAGTTAGAACCCTTATTGAAATTATCATGTTTACATTTGGTGACTTATCAAAATTTACTTTGCTTATGTAATATTCAACAATGCTGCAGCTGAGTATCACATATTAAAAATACTATAAAACTGTATAAACCATGTAACACATAAAAGGAACAACTAATCTGTCTTTAGATCGCTTACACAAATTTAATAGAATAAATTATAAACATGCAAAAAATTCACTTAATTCAACATTTTTTGTTCTGGAAATGTTTGAGGACAAATATTTTTACTTTTTATGCAATCAACTCATACCTCACCAACGACACTTATAGTTGAGAAGAAACAAACAATGAAAATAATAAGTAACTTCTCAATTTAAGACCAGTATTTCTCACTATTTTATGTTGATCTATATAATTTACCTGCTAATATAATTTATCTAGGTAGTTAATGTTAATTTTTATGCAATGAATGCATGACAATGTAGTATTTTTGAAAAATTACAAAACACATTGTTTTATTATAAACAGTAGAGTTAAACAAGAAGCATTCTATTATTGTAAGTGCTCATAGAATAGAAACAATGTATGGAATTGACATTGGCTAATAAAATGCCTAACATCCGAAATTGCAATCCCTTATGTTTAAATATGTATTCTATGAGCATTTGTGACAAAAGAAAGCCATTTGTTTAGCCCTAGAGGTGAATTAAATAATTTATTTATAACCCATACATTACTTAAATATATATATATATATAACACATTATAATAATCAACAAATTTATTGATAGTATAATTCCAAATTCATGCCATCATGAATTTCATCTGTAATTTAAAGTCAAAGAAAATATTAGTTTACAAACATTATGAACAGGGAAGCATTTTAAAAACAGTATAAGTGAATATTATGATCTTTGATTTCTCTAATGAGTATATGACTATTTTCCTTACAGTAATTATCACTATTGCTTTTATAAAGCTAACTTTACCTAAATAGAATACTGTTCATATTTATAACACACTAGCTTTTGCCCGCAGCTCCTCCCACGTGGACTATGATATTTAGACCGTTTTAGAAGCATTCGTAGCGTTTATTCATATTTTTCCACACAATCATTTTAAATTACCTCTCTATTATTTAGAGATTAAACTGTATATCTGGTTCTACACAACCAAATCAGATGATACATAGCTTAGATGTTAAGTGGGATCCCAAACTACGAAACTGTGAAATTTTTATCAAAATTCGTTTAGCCGTTTTTGTGTGGTGCGGTAACATGTACATACTAATTTTCATAACAATCAGTTAAACGATACGGAAGTCGGTACATTGCAGCGCCACCTGGCGGTGAGTTACGTCAATAGGGATAGCATAATCTTTTTCTCCATAAAAAAATATATATACATAATGGTTTTCATGATAATCGGTTGAAGGAAGAAAAAGTCGATATAGCGGAGCTCCGTCTGGTGGCGAGCTACGTCAATGGGGATAGCATAAAAACCTTCTCCGTGAAAAAATACATATACATACCAATTTTCATAATGATCGATCAATCGGTAGTTTCTGAGTCTATCGATTTCATAATATACACATTCTTCTTTATATATATAGATGTAGTGTAAGGTGATCAGGAACCGTTACTTATACTATGTACATCAGCCGATGTCCATCATTTTTTAATCAATTCTTTGAAGTGAATTAACATTTTACATTTAAACGCTATCCATTTACACACAGCATGGAGTTCTACATGTGAGAAAAGCTTTCAACACCTCGCACATCAAATGGAAAACTTCAACATTTGATTTTCATCTCAATAATAAAATTTATAGCTGAACTCAATTTTGTGTAAGTTAGGTACAGTAACACAAGTTCGAGTGTATTAAAAACGTTAAAAAGGATACAATCGGATAACTTGATATGGTCCTTAAAAACAGTGTACCATTTCTTCAAAACGATTTTATCATATCGAGTTCCAGTTTGTGCAGCTATTAGTTTTTTCAGGTCACCAACTGTATCGTCTGGATTGCATTTTACCCTAACTTTTTTTCCCAAGCGATCATTACACGTTACTTCAAGCATTTTTCTAGAATTATCGATATTTCGTCCTACACACCTGTAATTAAATATATACATTACAAGAGTATCAAATTAACATAATTTTATTGATTAAATACAAATACACACCACAATATATTCACGTTTCCAAATTGAAACGACTTCAAATAAACAAAAACATACAACAAAGAAAAAGCAACACCACAAACGACTCAACTCTATGGACTCAACCTCTGACAATTTGCCACAGATTAATTTGGATCAAATATATTTAACTATATGTCAGAGACATCTCTGTACGTACCTAGTTTCAGTTCCATATTCTGCGCCTTAATTTGCCACAGAACATTAAATAATGAATATAACAAATTAATGGTAACAGTTCGAATAAATTTAATATTGGTTTAATGCATTTTACTATCAAAAAAATTTGTACGTAATGGCATCAATTATTACAGGTTTTTTCAAAACAGAAAATATTTGTCTTTAACTGATAAATAAATAACACTATTTAAGTACGTACGAATATATTTAATGTATTATAATAATTATTTTATCTTTAATAAATTACATACGTTACAAAAAATCTTATTACTTGAAATATGTATGGTAATTAAATCTAGAAGGGTTAAATTTATTCGTATATTTTAAGAAAATAATTATAAAATACTAAAAAAATCATTATGATATAGAGCAGCAACTAATATACTCATCATGTAACAATTAAGAAACAAAGATATTCTATAGTAGGAAATGGGTCATTTATTTCAGATCAAAATAAATACTCTTTAAGTACAACTATAATTCTTTGATTTATTATGTAATATGTTTTAGTTTTTATATTTGTTGAAATTTATTATATATTATTGTTTTATCTAAAATTGAGAATTTAAATTTTCAAAAATAACATTTGACATATCAACCGGATAAACCTTCCAACTATCCACACGTCATTCAACTTTAATGAAAAGTGAAATTCTTTTTTACGTTTGGGAAAGGTCTAGGATTGATTCGGAAGTTGAAAAGGTGTAACAACAATGCAGATTCCAAACGAATATATTTCAACAGCTGAAGATGTTGCTGATCAAGTACGTAAATCGCTGTTTTTGAGTGATAAATACTTTGTTTAATATAAATTCGTATTCTACTTTCAACGTTTTGTCACGTCACCGAACACATCATTTTTCGAAGTTTCCTACGAAATTATATTTGTAATTGACCATAGTTTAGAAAATTTAATTATAATAATTGTTAATAGTATTAGTTTTGTAATTATTGAACCTACCTTGATAAGTTTGCATATATTATCTCAAAATAATTTTACTTTCTCATTGACTTTTTAATTTCTTAGGTGTTCGTCTAATATAAGATTAATGGTCTTCAAAGAGATTATTCTACTATGCAATTATATTCATTTGAAATTATTAGAAAAAGTATTCAATTACATTTTCATTTAGTATATTGGGTTTTGGTTCTCTACATTTGGCACTAATATGAATAAGAATAAAATGTGTATTAGTTTATATGAAATATGTTTATATTACAGGTGATTAGAAGAGGCAAATATGTATTACCCACTGTTGCAAGGTTGTGTCTCATCTCTACTTTTCTTGAAGATGGTCTTCGAATGTGGTTTCAATGGTCAGAGCAGCGTGATTATATGGACATGTCATGGGGTTGCGGAAAATTTCTTGCAACTATGTTTGTTGTGAGTCCACTTTATAATATTCTATAATTAGATTAAATTCTAGGTAATTACCTAGCATTAAAATTAAAATTTTATATATGTATTTTAAATCTATATGGTAACTATTTTCCCTAAAAATTGAATAGTCTTTTAATAATTATTTTGTTAAAACTTATGTTTAATAATCTTTTACTACACAAGACTATCATTTTAAATGGAACAGAAAATATTCTTTAATTAGAAGCCTAATATGCCCTGATTTATCCATATGGTATTAAAAGATAATTCTATTCAGAAATATTATTAGTTAAAGAGTATAAATTAACACGTCTATAAAATGAATTAATATAAATACTTAAAACTATATAGCAGTGTGCAGTAGTGTTTGTGTGGTTAACAGAATTGCCTTGAAACCATATGGTGTTGAGTTTGAATCCTAACCACGGGTATGACCAATGGCCAATGAGTTTCAAATGTGATAAAAAGTAAACCAGTCATCCTGTACTTTAGAGCACATTAAGCTGTCAGCTTCAGATTTATTGGTGTTACCATATTGGTGATAATGATTATTAGTACCCCTCAACCTCTACTGGGCCAGCGGTAAAAACGCTAAAAGGTTCAAAGGCCTAAATATAAAATAAATTTATTATGGGAGGACATGCCCCAGTAATGGGTAAAACCTAGTATAACACAGTAAATGGAGAATAAAATGTGAAATACGTTCAGATTATTTTCACATTATATATTATGTAGCTACTATTGTTAGATATTGTGTATACAATCTATTTAAAAACATATAGCTATTCACTATAATCTGAAAAAGTTATATAGTTGCAAGAAACACTAGGGTCTGTTTTATATTATCTAAATTCTGTATCATACAATTCATGTCATATATTTGATTTGGTATGGTATGGTTTGATATGTACCAACCATGCCCCCGCTCCCGAAATGCATAATATTTACTTGAATTTATAAAAATTACATACTTTATGTTCAAAATTCTAAATTAATAATTTTCCATATTTATTGATTAATTAATTTGCTTATATCTTTATCAACCAAGTACATATTTATAAATTAATGAATAGTAACTTATCATTCTTCTAATTACCATTCTGTCTAATTACCAGGAAATATTTGTTTTGAAATAAATAATTCTTTTTTTGTATTTTATTCAGTAATGTAATTTACCCACTATAAATACTGTTACAAATATTTTATGCTACTCTCAAATTATGTGGAATAATTTTGCATGAAATCACAAATAAAAGTTATAACGAACTTGGTTTTGCGGCCTAGAAATTATTTTCATTGTGTACCTGCACAGAAAGCCATAATGAGTCGCTAGTAAATTATCACAAACTAAACTATTATGCTAAATGTAGCAGTAGGTAAATAAAATCTAAATCAATGCTAGAATCATAGGCTTATACTGCCAACTCATTCGGGCTGTGTATACAAGGTTAAATCAACCAATTATAGCAATAGACAATAGCTTACATATGTTTTGCTCATTCTGTCAAACAATTTAAAGTAAGGTTTTTAGTGTCATCATGACCATCTTTAATCGAATGTCTTTAGTTATATAAATGTTCTAATTGTTTTTATATATAAACGGTGATCACATGAAACATCAATAGCTTTAGGAGGTATTAACTTGTAACTGAACCATCAAGATGAGTATTAGAGAAAATAAAAAAATAGATTCAAAGGGCATCTTAATACTTATTCTATTCTAAGTTTATGCCTCTGATATTATCAAAGATATTTCTTGCAAGTTTTCTGATAGTACAGAATATATAGCTGAGCATATACAGCAACAGAATATCTTTATTACCTTTTAAATGTAAAGGATAATTAACAATAGTATGATATATTATTACATGTTCCATGTATTTACAAAGAACACATCCTGTACATTCAGATTACGACAATTTCAAAAAATTTATATATAAATATGTTATCAGTTGGGAATGAAACTCCTAACCTTTTGCATCCGAGCTGAACATTGTACCTATTAAGATTAGGTAAGGTAAGATAACGAAATTAAAAATACCATCATAATAATTCTGTAATTCTATAATAATAATTATAGACACAGAATTTTTATTATTGGGCCTATACCCAAAAAGAAATACATATGTGAAAATCTTATTACCATTATAAACTTTAGTTTGTTAATTAATCACACTTCAATAGCTGAACAAAATCATTTGACGCTGTACAGTAAAATAGTGGCTACATCAGAATAACTTTAAGTTACAGTTTATGATTCAGAATTGGAGTCAATGAGCAGAACCGGAATCAGGATATGGTTGGTGCTGCAAGTGAATTATGTGTATTTGAAAAGAAACAGAATCTAGATTGGTACCAGAATTGAAATCAAAAGCAGAGCCAAGACTAAAATCGGAAGCATGGATAATATCAGGATCATTGTTAAACAGAGTAATCGGCTGATATAAATTGAAAGGTTTGATGTTTAAACGGGCAGAACTGCAGGCAAAAGCTAGTTTTTAAAAAAAGTTTTAATTGATAGATTGATCTATGTATTAATGTGTGCAATTATTTATCAATTAAGGGAAATGTCCAGTATTCACTGAAAACAAATGTTTGATAGTAGGTATACATCTATCTTCTTTTTATCATACTATCAAATTTTATTCTCCCCAGTCATTAATCAAACGTCATTTGCTATATAAAAATATGCTGATTAATTATTTCACAGCATTTTAAAGTAGATAGTAAATTTTTATTTCTGGGTTAATCTTTAATATTAATTAGTTCATGGTATGTCAAATGTATTCAGTACTGTTTTTATTAAATTTTAAACATGAGTTAATTACTTTTTGTCCTTAGGTACTTCAGTACCTAACAAAAAAAATTAAATTAAGATAATTCATCTTATTTCAAGAAAATTCATCATGTGTCAATACCTATTAAGAGTGTTAATGACGCCATCTCTGCAAAATGTAGCATGTTAAATCTTTTTAAATTTGTGGACCATTATTACTTAAGTGAGATATTCATGTCGTACGCATTGTTCGTAACCGAACATCAGTATCTAGTGGTAATTTTTTTGATAAGTTAAAAATGTTCCACTAGTAACTTCTAAATTGCATTTTATACAAAGAGCGCGCAAAAGTAAAATGGTGTTAAGGTTTCGTAGTGGTATATGAAATACACTTTAAACTATCACACATAAGAGACCAGAATCAGGATCAATGCCATAATTACGCTAAATCAAAATAATTAAACCTGCTTCATTGCTCTATAAAATTATGTCAGAATGAGAACCATACAAACCTGATTGTTTTGCGTTACCAGTTTTGGAAAAGAGATAGCAAAAAATCTATGATGTCTTGCAGTACATTGCTTTGTTAATAAAGTATAGTTTGACATTTTGCTATCATATCAACTGGATTCACATATTTCATCCATCAAAAAGGTGTTCATGTATCATGTAAGCAGATTTGAGGAGGTTAATTTTTTTTCTTACTTTTAATGACAGCTAACGAGGGTTGAAATAAGAAAGTGAAAAATGATAAAAATTATTTTAAACCAATGTTTGAAATTAAAATGTACTATAAATGAAAAATTAAATTTATAGTCGTATTTAACAATTAAACTAATCACGCCTTACAATCATGAGAGCACGCTAAGCTGTAATTTCATGATGTCGTCAATTTTTGGCAACAGCCATTAGCAGCTCCCAATACATACTAAGTCAGCATAGAGGGCTTTAAATCCGAGTTCTATAGTTTGAAATAACAAGAATTGTGATAGAGTTACTTCTAGGTAGATTAAGATCTGATACGATATGTACCTATGCTGTAGTGTAATTGCTGTAGTGTAATAACCTATGAACCTTTGCATAGTATAAATTTCACCAAAAAAAAAATAAAATAATTTGTGATTTTAAAGAATTGGTATGTCATAAATAAATTATTAAATTTATAATAACCTGACCATTATATTCCATATCAACTAATGTTACACATTATTTTCATAGAAAAAGTCAACTTTGATTTTTATAAAACATCCTGGGTTATGTCATAATCGAGTTACATGGTAAATACATACTATAATATTTATCATTATGTGTTATATGATAATGATATTTATTTTTGTTATACAATAATTTTCCCAATTCTGCTTTGTCCAGCATCACTAGCCCTGTTATCATATCTTAATGATTTTACAAGGTTATCATTATTGTGATATCAATGGATATACAATTTAAATATACATATTCATTAACACCATATTAAATATATTGTCATTCTTTATTTTTTCATGGGATACTAGTTTTTAGATGTCTTCACTATATTTTATAATATATAAGTAATCATTTTCTTGAATGTAAAAAACTGCTGCAGTATGTTGCTGGCAGACATATAAATGTATCTGATGACACAACGATCAATACATTTGTGTGAGTAAGAGTGCCATTCTATAAGTACTGATTGAGAAACATTATTGATATTAAATAATTTATTCCCACCTATTGTTTTTTTGCAGATAGTAAATTTATTCGGTCAGCTGGGTGGTTGTGTAATGGTTCTTGGCAGGTGGAAGGTGGATATTGCTTGTGGAATCCTATTTTTCATTGTTGTACTACAGGTAACTGAATTATTTTTTTTAATTCAAATATATATAAGAGACAATGCACAACAGTTAAGTTGTTTACAATAGTTAAGTTTCAATGATTAAATGTATATGTTTTGAACAGAATGTAGAAACTTACACTGATAATGCTACAAAAACAAACAGAGTTGGTACTTTTTTAGCTTTTCTGCCAAATTTAATAACTGTTTGCTGATTTCATCTGGTTTTTACATCACATCTACTTCATGTTCAAAAAGATAATGAAAATTTATTATAGGGTTACTAATTTAAAAGAAATGGTAATTCTTTATACTTTAGAAATTACACATAAAAATCAAATTTGTGATAGTATAGGGTATCCTTAGGGTTCATGCCTCATTAACAATTTTGTCATACTGGAGTTATCGGGGCCACAGAAGCAGTTTACAGTGTCACCCTAATTTTAAAAATATTATTATAATGTCATATTTTGAGCTGGTTGAATAATTATACTAGAAGTGCAGAATCCAAAGTTACAATTGTCTTTTGTTTGATAAAATAAATTCTTAACAAAGAGCATAATGAATTAATAATTTTCTATTGTGATTATGCAAAATTCATTTATTATCACAATAATAATACACATTGTATAATAGAATCTTAGAGTAAATTAGGAAAGAATTGAATTCAAGAAAATATTTCATGAAAAATATTTAAACATGTTCTTAATATCCATAATGATGTTCTTGTACTTGTTATTATGTGAAAGTCAAAAATTAAAAATAAAACCAATACATTGGTGATGTGATCCCAGTCAAGTACATATGAAGTCTTCTTAAATTATAGTTTTAAAGAAAAAGCAATTAAAAAGAATGGTGTAATGCAATAGACAATATTGTGACTAGAGTGAAAATGGATATCTTGAGGATGTTTAAAATGATGAATGCAAGTAGATTGACAAATAAAATTTATAGAGCGAATGTGTATGATGGAGGGGTTGGAAAGAGGTGTTCTAGAAAAACGTATGCAGACTAAAATGGTGAGATGTTAAATAAGAAACAAATTTTTAAATATAAGTAAAGTAATATAAAGTGATACATAAGGAACATACTATGTATCTGTGGTCTTTTTCTAATCTTCTGGAAAAGGGATGGGAACATAGGTATGTGTGTAATAGAAATTTAAAATTCAATATAAATGTTCAATTTCTCAATTTCAGAATGACAGTTCATTTTATGAATTACATAGAAAGATAAATGAAAGAACACTAATAAAACAAAGGACAATGGGCAATTGTCCAAAGACTACAAATACAAAAACTTAGTTATACCGTTTCTTCCCATTTGTGCAGAGGCTTATATAATAGATATACTGGACCACATTCTGCAAAAAAATCAAATACAACAATAATGAATACACTTTCAATGCAGAGAATATACAGCTATTCATTAGGTACTGAAGGAAAATGATGTATTCGTACTAAACCGAGGTTTTAAAGTTGCTGTTATGAACTTTATATCCACCTTCAAAAAACAGAGATGCGGATGTCGTTGCTGTTTTATGAAGGTGGAATATGCAGTTTTGATTAAAAGATTTAACAAATATTTTTTTTTAGAATTAACTGAAGGATAACTTGTTTAGTCACTACTTACTACTCGGTTATTTTATATTTCAGTATCAAATATCCTTTTCCCCATATATATTTCAGCTTGGTTTAATTTTATTGTTAAAGGGTTTCATAAAGAACTTTACATCTATTTATAACACATAATGCTACAACTGTGAGAACGTTTTGCCCATTCTTCTTTATAGAGTGCATGTTTGTGATTGAAAGATCTTCAAGGGATACCCTAGAAAATTTTATGTAGACCAAATTGGTGGCATATTGAAGAAGGGCCAAGTTTTATGTGAGTTAATAAAAAATAATACATTTTTTTCCAGACCTTTGCATACAGCATACTGTGGGACCTCCAGTTCTTATTACGTAATTTGGCTTTAATTGGAGCCTTGCTACTAGTGTTGGCAGAGGCACGTGCAGAAGGCAGGAGTCTTTTCGCAGGAGTGCCATCCTTAGGAGAGAATAAACCCAAGACTTACCTGCAGTTAGCTGGTCGAATTCTGCTGGCATTTATGTTTGTTACTTTATTAAGATTTGAAGTCTCATTTTTGCAGGTCAGTTGAGTTGTTAGTTATATTATTAGAGGAACCCCAATTATCTATGAGAATTGTTTTCAATTATTTCTTAATTAATGTTTCTTGAATGAAAAAAATGCTTAAATGTGAGTAGAACATCATGCTCCGATAGCCTGTGTAATTATCTGAGAAAAATTTACCTATATTGTGTTAGAATTTCTTGAATTAGAACATAACCCACATGTTTTTTACCAAACACTATGAATATACTTTGGTACAATTTTATTCTAGAATAAAAAGAATAAGAACACTCTTTATTTTTTTTTTAATAGGGATATTCGTAAAAAAATATTTATTATTTAGATAACACCACCTTTTTGTTATAGAAAGTTATTTCTTCCTTCTTTTTAATGTGGATAGCACTATAACAGTATATTTAAATAAATTTATATTAGTTTTATTAATCTTTTTATTAAATCTGTATAATATTTTTTAGTACATACTTTATATGAATATTCATTTGCAGATTCTACAAAAAAGAAAAACGACCTGTGTTGCTAATGTCCTAATAATTATATCATAAATATTTTATCTCACAACGAAATCTTATTCTTACATTGAATTATTACATATTTATCAATACTGTATGGATAGATATGATAAGATATTGAGTGTATATCAATTACATATTATTTTTTATAATGATTACATAAATTGTTAAAATGCATCTTTTAACATGTATTTTATGATTTTTTTTATATAAACCAATGAGCTCATATGTATTGAAATCAATGGTCAATCATAATTGTTTCCAATATAGCCTGTATTTACAGTGCAATGCACGAAACTCTGTCGTTCTGAATTGCCTGCAAATGATGTGCAGATTTAATACTCCCCGACCCTACTTTTTTCTCCCCCGCGTTTCAATTGTACGCTATTGCGACGCTTTCGTGACTAACTTCACAACAGCAGAGTTTCGCGTGTTGTATTGTAATTCCTGTACAATACAGAAACATTTACAAAACTTAACTTGCATTCAGAAATAAAATACATTTCAGATTGTACAAGATCTACTTGGCAGTATATTGATGGTGCTGGTGACAGTGGGCTATAAAACTAAATTATCAGCCCTGATGCTGGTACTTGTGCTCACTATCCTCAACCTGTACCACAACGCATGGTGGACGGTGCCCACATATAAACCTCTAAGAGACTTCCTTAAGTATGACTTCTTCCAGGTATGTCAAAATGAATTAGAGAGATTCTTCATCCACAGAACATTTTTTTTAAGATAGAGGAGGCAAAACCACTGTTCTCCTAATAAACTATTGTAGCCACTTTCACTTTTGCATGTCTACTAATATACACCAAAATTGCTAATTTTTGACATATAACAAGATACATTTTTATTTGTATGAAGCAGAATGTTGGGTGTTTATACCAAAGGTACAATTGCACTGGCATATGTTGAATATGCTTCTTCTACTCTTCAAATTATGAGTTCTATGAACGGCAACGTCTTTATAGTTATAAGTATGTATACAATAACTGAACTCCTTTTTTAGTCGGAGACATGACACTAGGGGCATTCAATTATTCAAGTACATAATTAGTGTCCAATTTGAACTGGTGTCTCTCGGAAATTGAAAAATCCCTGAAATATAATAAATATTCTGTAAAACAATTAATTACTTATTTTAATTTTTTGCTATGAATTTCATATCTGTGTAAAGATTTTGAAAGAATATATATTCACCCCTGGCTAATTTTGGGTGATATATTGTATATGTCACCTAAATCCACCTTAATGTTTGTAATTACATTGTTGTTCTTGATAATTAAGCGAGAAGTGTCACATATCATTTGGCAAATATATATCATACATGACTCCCCTAGAGCATTAGGAAGATCATGGGTCGCACAAGGCTTTGTGTGTCCTATTTGGCTTATTAAATTTATCCATCATCATCAACTCACAATCAATTTATATATATATATGTCCAGTTATAGTACAAAATGAAATAGGATTTTTGATATTTGAGGCTGAATCAGAAGATTGCTAAGATAGAAGTAGTGAACAGGTTGTATCAGCCCATCATAGATTATGTTCAAGGATTACAGTATTCATTCAATGTTATACAGAGAATAGTAGTACCCCAAAGTTATACTTGAGTTTTAACAAACTCAAGATTTTGAGATTAATATCTCAAAATTTCTCATCAATTACACAATGGAGATTGTATATATTAAATATGATACTGTAAAGAGTAAATACCGAGGATTACCAATGGGTTTTCATACGATGGTCACATGTTCCAGCTTTGATTTTTACATTAATAATATAGTGGAGGCTATGTAGAAATGTACTTTAGGAGTCATTCATGTGTCAGTTACCTATTGCTAACTCTCCTAATGTATAATGGGGCTTATTGTAGATTACTTTGAACAGAGGACTCTAAATTAGTGGTTTCATGGTGGAGCTCTTTCCACTGTGAAATAGCACATTAATAGTCAATATATGTATTAATCTGTCTATCAACAAATGTTATTGATAAACTAACAATTTGTCATCTTTTCCAGACGTTGTCAGTAATTGGAGGTCTTCTGATGATCGTTTATTTAGGCCCCGGTGGGGTCAGTATGGACGAGCATAAGAAAAAATGGTAGAAATCGTCAAGTGTCATGACATTGTCATCATTGACGTATCGTGCGATTTGTGACATAGTCCCTCTCATAATATAGACTTTGAATATTACAATTTAAAAGTATGATTTGTGTCATATACACCAAGTACTTCATATGATAGTTATTATCGATTGGAGTGGACACATCAGAAATTATATGTTTTTTTATCTTGATACGAGATTAAATATTGTAAATAGTTTTTGTTTATTCCAATAAAAGTAAATAAGCACACCACTTTATTACAATGAATTTATTACTGATCATGTAGAATACAATTTGAAAGCTGAACTATTTTTAGAATTAGAGTGTGTTGGTGTTCGGAATGAAGGGCAAATTTTGAACAAAATATGAACAACCAATTTTGTTATTGACAGTGATAATTTATATTCAAGTATGATAATTGTGATCAATGCAATATTGGAATGGAATAAAACTACAATTTGCAACAAAAGTTTATTCCCTTAAATTTTTTGTTATATATCATCACGTTAAGCGAGATTTTTGTTCCAAAAGAAGACATTCACAAAAATATAAAATTTTGTAAATAAAAATCTCAATTACTATTGAGGAATGTTGCAATGAACATAATTTTTCCAATACAATGTATTTTGATATGAAGAAATGTACATCTTTTCAACCTAATAAGTACTATATTATTAAATAAATATAAAAAGTATAAAATGTTCATTCCGAATTATTTTAAAGGGCATAAGTTACACGTTTGACAATTTAACAACATGGAAAAATTACATGTATGCGCAAAATGTGAAAAGAATCCTTATTAAAAATATATATATACTAATTTGCATCATTGGTGTTTGCATAAAGATTATGAAATAAAAATTTGTTATATCAACTGGTAAGGCTTGGCGTTTTACTAGTTTGTCATACGCCTGACTTATGCTCAATACTCACGTGATTGTAAATATATGTTTTGTACTTATTGACTGAACTTTCATATACCACTAATAAATAATTGTTTCTTATTATGTCAGTCTGTTGAGTTTTAAATATTCCAAGCATTTATACTTTTTTGTTTTGAAGCTTGTGAGGACTTTAGGAGAATTCTGTAGCAAAATTATGTCTATCATTTTAAATTTTTATATCTTCTATGCTCATAGTTAACTTTCTATAAACTCGAAAGTGCAAACAATAAAATATAAATGTGTTTTGATTCCTATATTACACTATAAAGTTTTATTCATTAAAAGACATTTTATTTATTTTTGTAGTATTTTTTTTTATGTATAAGCCAAACTTGTTCCAATTTGCCATAGATGGTGTGATTTAACTTGAAATCGTGATCGTTCAGAAATAAATTTTTTCATTAATAATTTGTTTTGATGTACCTCAATATTTTATGAAATGAAGCTATATTTTTGGAAATAGGTTGTCGATAAGAGATTAAGTGTAAAGTAAAAACAGATAAAAGTTTTATAACAAATTTATATGTACACTGTAATAAAAAAATAAAGAAATTCAACAACTACTTAGTGTTATATTTTAAACTTACTAGTTTTTAGTAGCTTCAGCTTTGTCATCCTTATTTGCTATGTATTTAAAAATTTTATTCGCCAACTGTCTATATTTTTCAGCGTGTATGCTGTCAGGAAGCGCATATATTGCTGGCTTACCACTATTAATGCAATCTGACATATTCTGGTCAACTTCAAAACTCTCTATAATTTCGAGGCCCATTTGTTCGGCTGCCTGCTTGGTTTCTTTACCAAAAACATAGTTCCTCTTGCCGCATTCCGTACATATTGCATAGGACATGTTTTCTACCATGCCTATTATAGGAACCTTCAACTTCTCAAACATGTTGACGCCTCGTTTCGTGACTTGTAATGCAGCAGACTGTGGAGTTGTGACGACAAGTGCACCTATAAGTGTCGAATGATTGAATATGATTAGAGCTTGGAATGTTTCTCTATACATTTCATTTTATGGATTAACTATTTTCATATTATCAACACGTAAATAATATATATCAATAATATTTCAAAGAAAAATAAATTACAATAAAATGGTCTTGTTGCAGCCAAGTCGCAGTACTTATTTGAAATTAGATTCTAATGTGTACACGCATTTATCAATGTTCTTTTGATATATCCATCAAAAAAACATAATTGTGCTACTTCTGTACAAAAAAAACCAAGGGCAAAGTTATGATTTTAGTTATTACCAGCATGTGTATATGAACAAGTAGGTGAACATGTATGAAAGTGTAGATAAAATAAAAATATAACTGATGAGCCTGGAACTAAAGCGGTCTATGTAACATTATTAAAATTCTGACAGAACAGGGGCAATGCGTTTGAATTTACTGTGAGTTCATAGACTTATATGAAATTAATTATATGTATTTTTATGGTAGAGAATATCTGTGCAGAAATGTAACATAGACCACTTTTGCATTAATAGAATTTATATTTTTAAGTTGGAATATGCATAAAAGTCGATTTTGGTAATAATGTTACATAACCACTTTAGTCCGGGCTCAACAAATGTAGATGAGATAAAATTAATTAAAGAGTTTTCAGTGTACAGCAATATTTAGTGACATTTTCACATATAAATTGTTCTGCTTCTTTCAAGTTGAAATTTTCAAGGGTTCTATTAAAACAAAAGTACAATGGCTTAAATAAGATGTAGTTGCAATATATCGTAATTAAAACCTCTTTTTAACTGACAATGATATAATTTTTATTATTTGAATCTAATAATTTCATAAATGTTTGCATTTACCATCAATAGGTAGGTTTTGTGCAAGAGAGAGATGAGTGTCGCCGGTTCCAGGTGGTGTATCCACCACCAGACAGTCCAGGGGCCCCCATGCCACGTGTCTTGTCAGCCGGTCAAGTGCTTGCATCACCATAAGCCCTCGCCATACCACTGCTTCGCTCGCAACCAAAAGACCCATTGACATGCTAGAATCGGAACCAGATTATTTTCAATTTTGTGACTCAGAATTTTGCTTCTTTTAAGTAATTGTTAACCAATAAATAACACCTATAAATAAGATTTTTCTTTATATGCTAACAAATAACTAGTGCTCAAAAACATTTATCACAAATACCACTGTTTAGTTTTACTACATTTATTCCAATAATATTTAGAAGACAACAAATTTTTATTGTTTTACTGTGTAATATCACTCATTACAATTGATTATACTAGGATATATTATTACATAAAAATTCATGGAATTTCTAGATTAACTTAATTACTCAATTTTTATATAAGCTTTGTTTACAAAAATGTAAATCTGTAAATATTCAGACCGAACTGCACATCATAAAGAACTAAAATATAATTACCATTTGACCCCATAATTGAGGAGTGGCTCTATAAGATTATCGTCATTCAACATAGGTTCGCCATTTATGTTCATCATGAGCGGAACAGAAGGTCCAAATACATCAGCATCCAACAGTCCTATTTCTTTATCTGGCTCTATAACTTTCATTGCACAAGCGAGATTCACTAGAATGGAATATGATTTTTATATAGTGTCTCAAAAATACATTTTTACCAATTTTTGAAAACATTTTTGGAGGAAGTTATTTTTTGCAAATCATAATAAATGATTAATAGAACAATAACAGGTTTATATATTCATGTTAAAATTTAATCTGAAATAATATAAGAAATAAATAATGTAGACTTTAAGTTTTTGTATATTAACTAATTTTGTTAACAATAATGATAAATTAGATGAAATCATTAATATTATTTTGACAGCATTGCAAAAACACAGGTGTCACATTCTGCAATAGTGTTACCAATCCCGATTAAGGGCTAAAGGATGTGCGAATTATGATGATGATGAAGAATATATCAAAAGCTACTTTTATCTGCATCATGCTTTAGAGTTAGGTTTAACATGTTCATTTGTGAAGCTATTTTTCACTAAAGAGAAGTAAGTGATTCAACAGATTAAGTAAGAAAGACAGTAAAATTTCTTTCAGGGACTGATTCATGTTTTGCTTGCAGGTCAGCGATCACTACCAGATTTCTCATTGGGGAAATTTAATAATTATATGCAAAAAAAACATTAGAATGGTAACATTTTAAATATTAGAATGTTTCAAATAAAATGATGTTCCTTGTTAAATCTTTAAAGGTTACATTTCATGTGCAGTTTATTATATGTTTTTTTTTTATAATATTAAGTATTCTTCTTTGTAATAATCTGATTGTCAATATTTGTGATTGAAGATACACTCAAAACCTATATTATCTTGTAAGGAATGATGGTGACACACTTGCGATCTTCGAAAGGATTGTATTGTGCATTTCTATGTCAAGATATCAGCATCATGACTTTCAAGAGAGTTCAATAATTATTTGATGGATGAATAAGTATATATGTATGTAAAATGGTAATTTTACATGTATATTTGTTTATGTACTTCTTGATGAAATATTGAAATAGTTTTTTTTATGATAACAATAAGTGCATACAATCAAAACAAGCTACAAATCAGAAAAATTGTAATCTTTGAATGCTTCTTTGCTATCTGGTAAAAGATACATAATTGAATGCCAATTGTTTATGGTGGCAGTGATCAACACACTAGATATTAAGCCACAAGCAGCACTTTAAAAAGCAATCGTGGCTCTTTAAATTCTCCTTAAAGATTCAAAAAGATGTCTTATGTAATTGTCATCATGTTATTTATATAATTCACATTTAAAAAATCGATTATTTGTAGCTCTTTGAACTTCTTAAAATCTGCATTTATATCGTTTCTGGCTTTTAGCTTACAATTCCCACCCAACCTTAAGTTTGAGGCACAACTAATAGGCTAGTTAACACTTAGATACAAAAAAAATCAAATTACTTCTGAGGTTCAAAATGTGAGTTAAGGATAATTTTATTCAGAACCTAGTAAAAAAAAATCTGTTTGTTACAAAAAAAGTCATTGTTATAAAAATAGTTTTAAAAATCTGTCAATATTTTTGCTAATAAACTGCAACTTTAATGTCAGCATTTTGTAACATTTACTTCAATATTTATAAAACAAAATACTTACCTGCAGTTGTAGTTTTGCCAACGCCACCTTTGCCAGATGCAACAAGTATTATACTTTTCACACCTGGTAGTGGTTTTTTTTCTGGTAATCCTTTAGCCATGACTTTAGCTCTATGCTCTGATTGACCATTTTTAGAGTGATTCAGACGAAAAAAGCTGAGTGCCGGTAACAACTAAAAAATAAAACATTTTATAATTATATATAAATGTTGGACTTCAAGGTTTAAGATGAAATAAAACATTTTTGAATTTAAACTTACTTTTTATTGTTTTGTGATAAAACAAATAGTATAAACAATATATTATAATTAAAAAAGTAAATAAAAGCTTTACATTAAATGACCAAACGTGTGGACAGTTGGCTTATTATCGGCTATCTTTTACAAAAAAAAAATTTATTAAACATCAGATGAAATAAATGACTAAATTGCAAGTCCACATTATTTTAGTTATTAAAAAATAAAATCCAATTTAAAGATTAGGGGCTATAAAAAGTAGCCAATCACATCTCTACTACATATATCTCAGCAGGTTTTGACAAAAGATTCATAGTCATAGACATTCTTTCAAATTTTTCTGGCTTTGCTTTCTCCAGGAAAAGTTTACCTCGGACCACATACAAATTCTGTCCTTGTAATATTGCTATTCTATTTCAGCTTTTCTATCATACTTCAAGATGACTAGTAGTATTATAATGGGATCTATGATATCCAAAAACCTGGTTTTTATTATTTTTAATATAATTCAATAAGAACCAAAATTTCAAATTGATTTCAAAAAATTATGGACTACCTAATTAACCTAGTGATTTAATTAAAGTATATCTCGGATATGAATGGATTATATCTTTAGACTTATAATTTAATGCATACTTGGCATTTGTATATGATCAGTGGTTATGAAACCATATTTTATAAAACATATGGATCCTTCTTTGACAAACTTTTGAAGTAACAAGAATTAGCATTGGCCAAAGAGTCTCATACAATTACTAAATACTTGCTAAGCCAGTATTCTGGTCTCCTCTGTCACAGCCAATAATAAAACACTATATAATCTTCATTATATCGTGTACGGCTTTACAAGCACAAAACTTATGTCGAGAACCGAGGCAAGTACTTTTTCGGGTTAGGAGGACGTCCTCAAGAATGAAATTTCTAAGACAGCGCACATGAACGGAGGTAGTCTCACAAGGGCAGGAAAACTGTTGCGGATTTTTATTTATTACTATTTTACTATAGTAATAAGATCAAATTGGAACCCACTAACTACGCCGCAGTTCAAATTTATTATATTTACAAAATCGAATTCAAAAAACTCACATAAGTATTAGTAGATAACCTAATAGTATTCTGTATTTGATACACATTTCGCAAACTCATATTTAATAACATTATTATTATATTATTTTGAAAAATAAACCGTATTGAAAATGACGGCCGATCAACAGAATTGACAAACTAATATGATTGACATTGACATTTTCCATTACATCAATGAACATTTTTGTTTCGTATTTGCCACTGCCTTAACATTAGCGTTAGTGCACACGCACGACGAGTTCTTCAGTTTATACTTATGTAAATACTGTGTGGACCCGCGGTGTCCTGTTAGAGAGATAAACGTTATATGGACATGTGAGATAACCCTCTACCATTGGTTCACTAAGAGAAAAGAGAATTTGATTATTCTTCACTATTTATATTAATATATTTTCCTCAAAGTATGTTTATTGTTACTCCTCCAAGCTTGCCGCCTTTATCCCTTTAATTTGCGTGCGATGGCAGATAACACTAGTCCGATGCTGTGTTTTTCTCGTTCCGTGTTAGGAAGGAGAGCAGTGTTCCTGGTGAGTGCAACAGCACATTCGATTGAGCAGCCAGTGCTTGAGCTCGAACCTAATATAGACATGCTTTTCTGACTTTTGCAAAGCCATATAGGAGGTATAGGATAGACTGCTCCTGCAGCTATGACTTAAGAATCATAAAAGATTTTGATCAACCGGCATTTGCCTTTTTTCATCCTCCTTGTAACTCGATGCAAGGTTGGTCTTTGGCTGTAATACCATATAGAAGATCTCGAGCTGATATAAGGAGTATATGGATTCCTCTGCATCCCGCCATTCTATGAAGGGTCGCACAGATTTCCAGTGAAACTATGTGGTTCCACTATAACAAGTCAGTCAATTATTGTAAGAATTAGCTTCTTGAGGCCCTCAAATCTGAGTTCAAACATGGCTACAGGACACGGTAGCTTGCAGAATTCCACAAGATTCTCAAAATATCAATCGCCATAGATATTTTCTAATCCTTTTCGGAACTTCACCTCATACAATCTGGCTGCTTCTTTTACCTTCATATTAAAGAGAAGCAGCTTTAAGTGTATAAACGTCGAAATATAAGCTTTCAGCGCTTTACTGCGTCTAGCATTTTGGAGCTTGGAAATGATAGTGACACTTCGTACACCGAATAACATTTGAAGAGGTTTCTCGCGCGTCTTTTTTACTGTACATGCGTTTCAACCCTGTCAGAGTGAAATTTTCAGTTGCATATTTATTTAGAATTCTTGGCGAATTCGATCACCATCTCTTCACCGAAATTCATTTTCAGAACTTTTTAAGTGACTATTATTAGTAGTCTTAATTCTGGCTTCGATACGTGAAGGGCTTTAGTTAGTATTTTGATCATCGGATCTACTCGAATAGTTTGATGGATTTTTCTGAGACGTACCTCCATACGACTTTCCGGTTTTTGGATTTCTTCACTCTTACCATACCAACTTCCATCTTCCTAGTGTTAATCGACTGTTAATATTTTGACCACCTGGTCACTGCTGTAGTTGGCGCATCGAGACCGTATAATATCACCGAAACGGGGAGTATATATATATATATATATATATATATATATATAACTCTCCGTGACCACGAGCATTATGTAGATTTTGAATATTTTCATTTCTTTATATCTTAATTGTTTTTATGTATATCTGATTTCTGTATTTTTTTCGCTCTTAATAAAAACATACAAAATTTTTGACTTGCTCCAAATTCAAAGTATTTTGAATTCTTTAGTCTCCCATCAAAAATTTCAGTCTTTAACCACATTTTTTTAAGCTATTGCATAGCTTTCATTGCGGGCTTTGAGCGCGGCGAACGATTCAAGAAATTCCGTAACGAAAATAAAACCTAACACCCCCCCCCACTCCGCTTACCATGTAGCTCGGCCGAGCGTTCGCTTAACGTATATATATGTATATATGGACTGTCGACGCTTGCATGAATCGAGACGAGCTGCTCCGAAATCGGACGAATACGTAAGCAGCCGCTTGTAAGAAAGTATATAGGTGTATAGGTATCTAGTTATCTACCATGTCTTTATTTTATTTTATTTTTTTTGGTTTCCCACTTGCGACTTGGAGGGGGTAAAAATGTCTATCCTGCACACCCTCGCGCCCGTACACGTGGGTAGTGTGGGACTGAAACCCACTAAAAAATTCCCCCTGAAAGTGAAGTAATGGGTCGGCTATGCTATATAGTCAGGCGACAAGTCTGGCGACCGGTCGGACGACTTCTATAGCTTCACCGAGCGCGGCCGGACGGCACGTGTGAGTGCCGACGGTGCGTGACATGCCCTATGGACGACTCCTGAGGGGTGTCGCCTCGGCATAGGATGTCACCGGAAACCGTCACGGGTCGGTTCCCGTTCCTCCTGCCCGGCCGGGAGCGGTCTGCGGCGGCCGGGTGGAGTAAGGGGAGCTCAGGTTGATGACCTAACTATCGGTTTGACCTACTCTAAGTCAGTCCTGCGTGTCGTTGACGTCATTAAGGCTATCAACTGCCGCTGTAAGAGCGTCAGGTGGATCTATCAGTACGTTCCGTGGCCTACGGAGAAAGTGGGTGGGAGGCGGCGGCTGATAGTCAACCGCCGCTCGAAGGAGCGCATTGGGATGTGATCCCGCGATGTCGAAGAATCGCTTCGATGCGTCCTTCATGTACTTAGTGAGGGTTGGGAGTTCCATGTCTCTGTGGAGATGGAATTACGAACGCACCAATGTGCGTCCGTTGCTGCTCTACAGAATTTATTCTGTACTACTTGTAACCTATATAGTACTTTAGAATCGGCGTGAGCGAATACTGGAGACGCGTACGTCATCACCGTCCTAATGCACGTTTTGTAAAGCGTGCGCTTATTGCGCCTAGATAATTTGCTTTTCCTACCTAGCATGGCTCCGAGCCTTGCTGTGTAGAAAAGCGCGTTCTTCCTAACACGCGCGATATGTTCTCAAAAGTGGAGATTCTTATCGAGCGTGACACCTAAGTATTTATAAGACCGTTGCTACGGAATTCTCGCGTTCAACATTTTGAGGTTGGGAGTATTCCGGTCGACAACAAGTTGAGACCTATTCTTGCTATACTTGAATTGTATAGCTGCCGACCTATCCGATTTACCTCAATCCGCCACTTCCGGAACCATTGACCTAGCTCATCAATGGCCTTCGGAAGGTGGCGGAAGATGGAGCGCTTAGTCCTACTCCTAAAAAAGAGCGCGGTATCATCAGCGAAAAGCGCGAGCTGGACGCCGGACGTCGGGCGCGGTATGTCGTTGGTGTATGCGGAGTACAGGAGGGGAGAGAGGCCGGAGCCTTGCGGAACTCCGGCTCTGATTAATCGTCTGGTCGAGTGAGTACGCTCATGCCTAAACGTAAAATACCTATTGTAGAGGAAATTTTGAATAATGAATATGAGACGATCTGGTACTTCGAGGGAATATAATTTATGTACCAAACCGGCGTGCCATACTCTGTCAAAGGCCTTAGCTACGTCAAAGAAGACAGATACGGTTTTTTGTTTAGTTTTAAAGCCCTCCATGACATATTCGACTGGACGGAGGACTTGCTGTGGACATGAGTGGGCCGGACGAAAACCGAACTGTTCATCAATGATAAGGCCTTTGCCGAATAGGTGATTGCTGAGACGAGTTTTTAGAACTCTCTCGAATAATTTAGCCAGACCGCTCAGGAGGCTGATCGGTCTATAACTGGCAGGGAGGTCGCGAGGCTTCCCTGGCTTGTGGATGCTGATTACCTCCGCCTCTTTCCAGACGGAGGGAAAATAGCAATTTTGAAGGCACGCGTTAAAAATCGCGACCAGTAGACTTAACAAAGGTTGGGAAAAGCATTTATTTGCTTTATTACTTACACCATCGAGACCCGGTGCCTTTCTGGTTTTAAGTGATTTCACCAGCAACTGGACTTCGCTAAGTGAGACAGGAGTCAGATCGTCTTTAGGTTCGAGGGAGGTTTTTTGAAGAACCTCTTCCTCGATACTATTGATATGAGCTATGTCATGCGGAGGAGAAACGTGAGAGCATTGAGTCTCTATAGAGTCTGCAATGCACTCCGCTACCTCCGCGTCGTCAAGGGCAGTTGTACCATCAGGTCTTTTAAGCGGGAGTATAGGAGTATACCCCTCTGTTTTAAGCGCTTTGGTGATTTTCCAAAACGCTTTATGAGACGGCCTAATTTCCTCCATGAGGTCACTCCAAGTCTCATTTCGGAATTCCTGAACGCGAGCTTTCACTTTGCGTTGGAGAGCTCGCGCTCTGGATCTATACTCAGGAGTAGGATATGCGCTCGCGCGGCGCAAAGCTGCGTTTTTTGTTCTTATCAATTCGAGAATGTCAGGCGGAAACTTCCGGCGATCCGAAGATGCCGGAACCTCCCGCTCGCATTTCTCGACCACTGTCCTGACGTGGCTGGTAAGAGCACCTATAGCATGGTCTATCTGTTCGATCGTACTAATGTCGTCAGGGATGCGATTGAGAGGAGGAGTGTCGATTTTTTCGAACGCGGTCGACACTCTCTTCCAATCGGTAATTTTGACGGTGGAAACAGGCCTCCCGCCGTCGGGAGGACCCATTTTTAGCAATACCGGCCGGTGATCTGATGAGAGTCTATGAAGAGGCTCAATACTATTTAAGTTTAAGTCGACTCCTTTAGTCAAAGCAATGTCTAAAGTTGACGTTCTATAAGTGTCGTTATGAGGGAAGTAGGTCGCCGTAGAGGGCGCGACGATTTCGAACTCAAGTCTGTCTTGGAATCGATCTAGTTTTTTTCCATTTTCATCCATTACGGCACAGCCCCATCTGGGATTTTTACAATTAAAATCGCCAAAGAGGATGACGGCATCCCCTAGGCCAAGGAGGGCTCTAAGGTCACCCGAGCAACGGTTTGGAGACGGGAGGTAAACCGAGACTATGACTATAGTACTATGACCCGTCATAGCAAGTCTACATCCCGTAGCTTCCATATTAACTAGTGGGGGTATTGTAATGGGACAGCAATGGAGCAAGCGATTATAAAGGGCTGTACCGCCTCTTCTAGCGTGCGTCCTGTCCGTTCGTAGCTGTACGTAGCCTGCGATGGCGCAGCTCTAGGCCTATTTGGTTTCAAATAGGTTTCTTGAATGAGCGCGATATCGATCCCGTACCCGACATACAGTTCGTCAGTTCGGGAATATTTTCGGTAGACCGTTCGCGTTAAACGATAATAATTTTAATTTTTGGTTTCGGCGTCTACTTAAGGGGGGAAAATTGCTACACTCGGGTGTAGACATTTAGATGGATTGTAGTCTTACCATCAGGTGGTGGTACCTAACCAAGATATCTTTATAATGCCACACTCACCGCATGTGCCCCGCAAGTATACATGTAGGTATATATGTATACATAGGTGTACCTATGTACAACAGTGAATAGCAGTTGCAGGTGAATAGCTATACGCGTAAAATTTGTGTATAAAGTGTTTTAAATATGAATTAACAAAGTGCATTTATTAATGAAGAAAATGATAAAAAACTTGAATTAATTTCAAAGAAAAAAAAATACTGCATAAATAAAAAATAATTATAGTTGCATAAGTTGATAAAAAATATTATGCCATAGCTTTACCGCGGCAGTCCCCGAGTACCACACGTTTTTTATATTTTCGTAGATGTAGATGGAAATCTTTTTTCGAAATTGTGTTTATACTATGCTTCAGGTTTTAATTTCAGTTTCATTTTATCATCTTCTCAATTTTAATTTTTGGGAACAGTGTAACAGATATTGCTGTAATGAACAATTAGTGTCTTACTGCAGGTGTCTTTGTCTATTATGGAGTTTGTATCCCTACGCATAGATACGGTAGTGATAGTTGGGCAAGGCAGAAGAAATATTAAAGTACAGTTAATATAGTAGAGATGCGATTCTTGTGTAACATATTTGGAGCATCTTCAAAATATAAATGTAAAAAAAAAAGTGTAGTCAGAGAGGGGTATAGTTTGAAAGAAGATGTAATGATCCGAATAGAAAAAGATATGTTACACTAAGTCAATCATGAAGAAAGGATGGAAAACGTAAGTAGACTGAAAACACTAATTTATAGAGCAAATGTGTGTGATGGAATAGTTGTAAGGTTACCATAGAAAATTTTTTACGTGCCAAATTTTTGACATTTTAAAGAAAGACCAAATATTAAGCATCCAAAATCAACGAGATTGCATGAAACAATTGATGGATCTCAGTGAAGCAAGAGAGATGTGTAAAGATCGAGCTCAGTCGGCGATAGGCTTCAATTTATAATACCAATAATAAGATATAATATGGTAACGACACCGAGGAGATTTTATTCATGTCGATAATTTAAAAAACCTTAAACATGGGACGTGTTAATAAGATTTTGCTGTGCGCAGTACTCTGAACAATACAGGGATCATAGATCTATGTATACCTACATTTGCTGGGAGAGAAAATTCATAATTAAGCATGTACCTTTACGTAGTGAATGTTAATCTATCAGTGATGCTGACCATAGAGTACTTTACATTATTGCTAACATTTATGGAGTTGACTGTACTGACAGTCTATACATTCTATGCTATGTAGTGTAGTAAGTAGCACAACCAGTCGATGTAGTCTATGGTTCAGTGTAATTGTGGACGGTTAACCGAATGTGAAACGAGATTAACGAATTAAAAGTTTATTGATTATATGAAGCAAGAGAAATATTTCAGTTCGTTTTGTTCGTGACGTATACAATTCGAGCTTTTCTTCAATTGCAGGTAATTTTTCTTTGAATCTTTTCTTGAAACGAAAGCAGTACTTTCAATCGTTATCTTAACAAGGTTTCGACACGCCCTTAATTCTACTCGACGTCTACCAATATTATTCATGCGTACATGAGTAGGCTGCAAAGGTAAATCTTTCTAATGAATCTTTACACATCGCTGTTGGATTTTAAATGCGAATATAATTAGAATTATTATCCCTAATAGGTTTATTTCTGAACATTACGTCATTGCCATATGAAAGAAGCGGCTCATACACCCTAGAACACGTATATGTATAGTTAGTTAGTTGCCGAGCGCCGGTCTCGGCCCTTGCTTATAGTTAACTAGGTTGGGAGTGGCCATTTGTATTTGGCTGCAGTATCTTAAAAGAATGTTTTTTTGAGAGTAATGATCTTCTTTGATACATTATATACATACATGAATATAAATCAAATTAATAATCATAAAGGCTGCAATTATTCAATATTTTTATGGATTTTATGTTATTTTATATGTGATTACTGTAGTATGGTGTATTTAGTTTATTATCATTTTATTCCTAGATCAAATGCTCATTAATTAATTTGTATATGTATGTTTGTATCATTTGACTAACCTTTCCATATAGGATTTAAAGCAGAAAATGAACCAAATTAGCTGATATATTTTAATGTTTTAAATTTTGCTTTAATGGTGAGTAGATTTGAAGAATGAGAGGAAATAAAACAATATTACTCATTGACTTTAATATATTCATTAATTTGCAAATAATTTTAAGCAGCCTATATATAATTATTTTATTTAGTATTTTTTTATAATCCTGGTTGTCTGTACTCATATGAAAATAGGCAGTATTAGGCCACACCCAAACTAAAGTATTGATTTTAAGTATATTTGCTACACCATTTGTATTAAGTAGAGTAGGTCATTATATATATATACACATTTTTAATAGTAATAATCAGAATCATATTATATTTTTTCTAATTTTGCATAGTTTGACATTGCTTGAATTGAAATATAGGTACTTTTTGTATGGAACTGTTATGTTAAGTATCACATATTTAGTAGTATATGGTTTTATTTTTTATATTTGACTGAAGTTATGAAATTAATATAAATATCTTGCTTTGAGCGGTACTTACACTTTGTAACATCTTATTTGTAATAAAAAATCAAGGTTTCAATTGTTATTTTTTTAATTTACAAATTTTCAATGTCTGAATCGAGAAAATCTTCAGAAATATAAATAACTGTATAAACTTTACAAATTGGATCAAAAAATCTATGGTTGCATCAATAAGAATTGGCCTCTTTATCCCCATAGGAATGTATTGTATATGTGCATTGGATTCCATTTGGAGTTCCATTTTCAATACTGATTTAATTGCATTTCATAAATAAATAAAATTTGTCTCCACATGAAAATGTGACGACTTAAGAGCTGGAAGATTTGCAATTTGTCTATCATTCACCTTTATGAGTATAGAATTAATTTTTTATGTTTTATATCAATCCTATTGTCATTTCAATCCCGATTTTGCTATTAGTCCTAATCCTGGTCTCACTCCCATTCTCATTCCATGGCATTATTTCTGCTTTCAGTCCCGCTATTGCTTCTCATTCTGGTTCTGCTTTGTACTCATATCCTGGTTTTGTTCTTAATTGTGATCCTAGTCCCAATACTGATCTCGGTCCTTTCTCTGATTTTGTTGTTCTCAATAACTAATTGATATAAAAATTTAGAAAATTCCTATGTCTTAATGCCAATAAAGCTTCATTATACATACTGATAACATATTAGTGTTACTTCTGATTTCTGTCTCGGTTCTGCTTTTAAACTGAATTTGTATTCCACTGTCAGTTTCAATTTTTTTAAGTCTTTCCAATTTCGGTTACAGTCTGATTCTCCATTTTGATCTTGGTTCCTTTCTTGAATAGATTCCATTCCATTCCAGTTTACATCCAATTCCAATGTAGATTCTGATGTCAATTTTGATTTCCTCTTGGACATTTTTTTACTAATAACCGATCGACACAAAATATAAAGCATTTGTTTTATATTTTGTGAGGCCCTAGGCCAAATTTAATTATTAACTTTGTTTTAAGTAAGAATATTCTGTATAGAAATGTTGCGAAATAACCCGATCACGAGTTTGATAATTGAGACAAAATAAAAAGTAAACATCCAGAAAGCATAAGCAGATTCATCAACATTGAGGTACAATTGTTGACTATGGCACCACTTAAACACTTTCAGTTGTTTAAACTTGATTTGTGAACGCCACCGATTGCAAAAATGAAACTGAATTGTCAGCATTTGAATTTCAATGTATAATATATACAATACCTCAACAAGATGTAAACATGTCATGTCTGACTTATTGCAATCTGGAACATTCTAACCAAAGAAAATGCATTTACAATTCAAGCTACGTGAGGGAGAAGGGGGTAAATTTACATTTTATAAATAACATAGTGTGCTATTTTCAAATATTTTATGGGATTTATTCTGTACTTTTAATGATTTATGTTATAAGTGTAGTTCACAACAATGCCATATAAATTTATTAATCCATCATATACTTATGTATTTGGGATAGATATTTTAAACTCACAAATATTTCTTTGACCTTAACACTCATAATTGCTCACTGAAAGAGCGTAATAATATAACTTTAGATTGTTCATTTAATAGCGGAATATTTTCTTAAGATAAATTAAATATAATGCTGATTTTCATGAGTCAAGCTATAAAATTTAATTAGTGCCCTTTTATTTTTAATTTGTTATGAACGTGAGTTGGAGCCAGAAAATAAACAGGAGTCTCTTTATTTACGTATTAAAAAATGCATTTATTTGATGAAAGCAAGCAAATTAATTTAATTTAAAGAATAAGCAGCTGTTGTCATACAGTATAATTGCAGTGCAAAAATGGTTCATAAGCTCTCTTGTTACAGACAGTTCACTGTCTAATGGACGACCTTGGAAGCAACATGTACTATGGCATTATGTCAATTTCAATGAAGTTGCATATTTCACTTGTTCTACATTTGACTGGCACAATCTGTTAGAATAAATAATCTAAATAAATGTTAGACAGGAGTGAACAGAAAGAGACTGTCTCATGAGCATATGAAATCGCTCCTCGGCATTTTGTGTAATACATGTCTAAAATGATGTGAATTGTGCATATCCAGGTTTTTGTATGAACCACTTTTATTAAATCCCCATGATCCAGATTATTCTCATTGTTAATGTGTTAGAAGTTCTACTTGGGGTGATATTCATGACATAATTCTTTCTGTCTTCATATATTGTCCTGGCATTAAACATTTAACTATCAAGATCAACGATAGTTCTTTGTTGCTAAATTCAAATTCTTTATTATGGAATGAATTCAAATGATCTATTAAGAAAAAAAATTGTAAAAAGTTCAAATTTCATAAAAAATTTACATCATAGTTTAATAGACCGTAATGTTTACTTAATATGGCTTATATAATTAGTACTAACATATTGAATTTATACTATATTTTATATTATACACTAATATTGAATTTCAATGTGTTAATTGAGAGTTTGGCTGACTGTTACATTATTACTAACTCTGGCAGTTTTAAAATAAGTGCAGTAATGTTTCATATGATGTAATTTTAATATGACAATCTTATTAATTTTGTATATTTTGATTAAAATATAAAAGTAAAAATATGTACATACAAGACTTATATTATTAAACAGTGACATCACTAGACAGTGAGTCAATGGCCATGAAGGTTAGCAATGATGTAAGCTCAGATTCAGCTGATTGTTATATCCGTAAAATGCACATAATGTATGAATTATTTGATAATTGTTAAAGCTCGTGCCTTTAGAAATAGGTTGATGAACACCTTTGATTACATTGTTCAACTATCAAATCAAAGATTAGATTAGATTGATGCATTATTTGTGCCTGATTTATCTTGGCAATGGTATTATTACAAGAACAGCTTTACATCACATGACATTTCTTGATTGCTTCACCATTTATTGTAATAAAATTTTGAATTATGAAAATAAAAAAAAATCTGTTTCCAGACAATTTGATCTTTAGGTTGGTTCCAGTAATATGTTGGGGTGTGTAAATAATTTAATTGTTTTTGACTCCGTGTTGCTTGTTTAGATTTTATATGCTTTTTCATTTCTTATAATCATTACTAAGGTATGAGGATTACTAAATTGAGGCATTATTTTTTAATGATGGTTGAAGAATATCACAGCCTCTTCTGGCTCGACTGTATATGGATGGGTCATTTCAGATGTCAAAAATGGCTTTATCTTGGTCAGTATATGGAGAAAGATTAACATGATCATGACCTCACTTTTTCCATGAATTTTTTGGGGATATTATACAAATAAATTGTAGTGTTTAGTCACTACTCAGCGTTAACTGCCTTCCTTTTTTTGATTAGGATCATGGATGCTGGACCCATTCAAGAGAAAATATAATTTTTTTTCCTACGCTTCTCACCTTCTTGTGTTCTTGGTTCTATACTTTCCTGCACTTATTCACAAAACTATTGCAATTAATCCATGTTTTCTCTCCCATTGCAATGTGTAAACAGTATTTAATCATACATGATTATATTTTATCAAAATTTTTAGCTTCAATCAACATGACCTTGTTTCTATTCTGAGTTCATGATGTATATAGTAATAAAGTTTCTTAACATGTACAATTTGCAAATTTTTGGAGTTGTTTCATATCAATCCCTAAATGATCTTGAATGTCCTCATAAGTAACCTGCCGACTTTCTTTAATTTTCTGCCTGACAATAGTTGCATTTAAGTTTTTGTGTTTGATATGGATGATGTACTTTGATTTAAATAAATAATGATTGATAATATTTCCCAGCTAAAAATTATTTTAATATATCAAATAATTTTATATTACAAAAAAAAATATAGCAATTAAAATTGAAACACATCAGCCAAAAATGCAAAATGTCTAGTGCACTTTACATGTAGAAAGGTCAATTGGGGGTGTGTACAGCAAAATTTATATATTTGACGATATATAATGTATTTAAAGTTGAAAAGAGCTACCCTCAAGTTTCTTGCTTATTCTTCTTGAGGGAAAACTGCCTTCAAACGAGTGGTGAAATGCTAAAATTAAGTAGTAAAATGTAAATTCTTGATGTATTGTGAGGTATTTAAAGTGTTGTTCATGACCTATAAAATAAAGATATATTTGAATTTGTAATAAAGTTTTAATAATATTTACATTTGACTTATTACTAGAACATTAAGTGGACCTTTCCATGATCCATATAATGCTGTATTATTTAAATTATTTTATATAAAACTTTAGGATATAAGACAATATATAAAATGTACTTTACTGATATGGTTTGACTGAGTCCAATGTGTACCCATCAATAACCTAAATAATAATCGAAGTGCAGTCTGTAGATAATCTTATCTTGGATCAATTTTTTTCTGCAGGTGACTGATAGTTGCCACCATGGAGCAAATTCCACCACCAAAAGAAGTGAAAATCCTTGAGACAGCAGAGGACATTCAAGAGCGCGAGAACAGGTCCAATATTAATGTTTTTTTCTTGATGATTAGCTCAAATATATATTCATATTTGTTATATAGTATAAAATCCTGATATGTTGTATAATATTTAAACTTACTATTTTATAATTGACATTTAATTTAGAATACCAAGTGGTATTTAAACATTGTTGAAAAAATATACATAAATGAATGATGTATTTTAATAATATTTTGTTTTAATTCTGATGAAGAAATACATATATCTCACAATATATATGATATATTTCAAGGTCCTAAATCGTTATGAAGACTTCAAGCAGGAAGCTCGCCATAAGCGCGAGATGCTGGAAGACTCCCGTCGTTTCCAATATTTCAAGCGTGACGCTGATGAACTCGAATCATGGATACAAGAGAAGTTGCAAGCGGCCAGCGACGAAAGTTACAAAGATCCTACTAATTTGCAGGTAAACTGAAATCTAAAAGTTTGTGAGTATAATAAATGTATGCTTCAAATAATGTTATAAATTTAACTTATAAGTAAATGTATTTTTTATTTCTTTTCCATTGGTTATAATGAAAATTATTAAATTTAATGACCACCTAAAGTTATTATTGTTTAAAATACATGTAATATTTAAAGACATCACAAATTCGTTTGTATTTCCAAATTGATTAAACATATTTTAGTCCTAAATTATTTCATCATAAAACCATTTTTAATTCTTGTTAGGCCAAAATCCAAAAGCATCAAGCATTTGAAGCTGAAGTGGCTGCCCACAGCAATGCAATAGTGGTTCTGGACAACACCGGCACAGAGATGATTAATGCTGGCCATTTTGCTTCTGACACTATCCGTCGTCGACTTGAAGAATTACAGAGACTGTGGGAGTTACTGCTTTCCAGACTCGCTGAGAAAGGAATGAAATTGCAACAGGCATTAGTGCTTGTTCAGTTTTTGAGACATTGCGATGAGGTCATGTTTTGGATCCACGACAAGGTCAGCACTTTAAATGTTCTATATGTAATTATTTGTATTAAATCATAAAGTATGGGACTTGATAACGAGTAATTCTTTTTGTATTATGGTACACTTTCATTAACTTAATTTTTTATTAGGAAACTTTCGTTTGCGCTGATGAATTCGGATCCGATCTGGAACATGTGGAAGTCCTGCAGAGAAAGTTCGATGAGTTTCAAAAAGATATGGCGGCCCAAGAGTACCGTGTTACCGAAGTAAACCAACTTGCTGAAAGACTCGTGCTTGAAGGTCATCCTGAAAGGGAGACTATTGTTAAGAGAAAAGATGTGAGTTAAATTTTGCAATAATTGCCTATGATTATAACAAGATACATGAGATACATGATGTATCTTAATTTTGTATGTTTTTATTTGAAAAGGGTGAAACAAAATTATATTTCAAATAATACAAATTAAATAAATAATTTTAAATAATACAAAATTAATGTAGTGAAGTAATCATATGATAGTGATTAAATCCCTTTTGCCAAGAAAATGACAATGCTTTGTGAAGTGATATTAAGCATGTGGCCTAATCTCGTATTTCTTGAATATAACTAAAATGTGATATTTGTGATGTTCCTGTTATTTTTTGCAATTGTCTATTAAGTATTTATTAAATTTATAATAATCACTTTGAATGATGTTATATGTATTGTGGTAATGTACTAGAAATATTCCACTATAAATCAATGAATCGCATTGGCTGACTTTCTAATACTTTTCAATATTTGGAAAAATTAAATTCATCCACACCAGTTTTTCATGAAAACTTTTATAATCAGTTTGAATTTCGCTATTATGTTTTTTCAGTCATTTTGAACTAAATTCAACTGATATTTATTATTGTATAGTTACTGTAAATGTTATTGATATAATCGTATTATGTTATTTAATATCTATCAGGAATTGAATGAAGCTTGGCAACGTCTCCGCCAAATGGCGTTGATGCGTCAAGAACGCTTATTCGGTGCGCATGAGATTCAACGCTTCAATCGCGACGCCGACGAGACTATTGCGTGGGTATCCGAAAAAGATGCAGTCCTGGGTTCTGATGAATTCGGTAGAGACCTTGCTACTGTTCAAACTTTGCAGGTCAGTATGGTTTGTGAGTTCATTTATATGTTAATATTAAGATATAGTTTCGCCTTTATAAATATTTAGCTATTTCTTGTATTTTTTCAAATAAGTATAAGTAATTTTTCAGTCATTATTTTTTTTTTCGTATTCCCTTTAATCAAACGAGCTTAGATGGTAGCATATTAGTGTGTTTTAAAATTAGTCTTGTATAAATGTACTTATGTGTTATTGATTTTGACATGTACATTATCTTGTGTTCATAACCCATTTACTTTACCAACACATGCCCTATCATTGATAAGGGGATAATTTTTTATAGAGTATTGTTTTAATTGTTTTATTTCTGTTAGTTTGTACCTATATAATACAATGATTATAGATTATGATCGAAGTTAACGGGTGAATGATCTCAAAGTTTTTCTGATATTCTAATACTTATTATTTTAAAATTTTAATAACAATTAATTTTTAGTATAGATACAATAGGAAATGTCTGTTTCCATGTAATTAAATTGTATAATATTAAGTTCAACTAAAAACACAAAAAGCACAAAAAAATATTTTTTTTATATGGGAGAGTTCAGAAGAAAATATTTAACCTGTGGTTGATGTATATGTATTTCTACAGCGTAAACATGATGGTGTAGAGCGAGATCTAGCTGCTCTAGAAGATAAAGTGTCGACGTTAGGTGCTGAGGCGGAACGCCTTGCGGGCATACATGCAGACCATGCGCCTACTATACATTCTAAACGAGAAGAAATCACAGCAGCTTGGCAGAAGCTAGTGCAGAAGGCTAAGGTGAGAAATCCTTTCATTGACGATATACAGTCATCGGTACATAGAGAGTTTTAGCTTTGTAGATAGACTATTCACCTACAAAAAATTTAATATTAATTTTTAGTAGGTGTACTATAGGAACTTAACAAAAATTAAGCTGTTGTAGGAACATGTAGTGGAACTCGCCTGATACTAAAAATTAAATAATAAATATATGACATTTTAAACTCATAAATCAGTTTTTGTGGAGTTTGATGTAGACACCAAAATATTGATGACTACATTAAACTATGACAAATACGTCAATTTGGAAACATTGAAATCTGCAAATATTCTTCTTTACACTTTAAGTGTTTGGCTCTTAAGACACCCACATTGACGTAATGTGGGCTGGGGGCTACTAATGACTATTGTAACGGTCCGGTGACAATACCCCAGACCAACAATTTAACATGCTCTTTTAGGCACAGGGCAAATGGTGCAATTTGAGTTAATTAACTTTTATTCAGGTTTTAAACATGATATTTTCTTGTTCAAAGATAATGCTGTTCACTACTACTACTCATTTTGCAGCTATTATTAAGTATACAGTGAGTATACTCAATAATAGCTGCATATAATATAAGTGATAATAGGAATAGATTAGATTGACAGAAGTAGAATATACTGAATTTAAAAGAAAGTAAGTTCCCCTCCTTCTTCCTCAATCAATACTGTATAAGTAATTGTAATATTACTTTTCAATAATGCTGCTATAAAAGTAATAATTTAATTAATACCACTATTCACTACATAATTAACTACATAACTATGCCGATAAACCATGAAATAGTGTTTTATAATTGAACCTGATTTGTAATGTCTTCAGTTAAAAAATATCTTTAGTGTATTACTATTAGTTCATGGAAAAGGTTTTGTATTTTATAAGTAAAAGGTTGCCGTCAAATCTCTTTAGTTGTTTTTGTATTTTTAGCTTTTATGTAGATAAAAAGTAAAAACGGTGTCTTGCTATTTTTTTTTTGTTATTCCGTCGACCAAAATGAGTGAACCTAATATGGAAATTTGATACATTTTGAAGTTTTATTACAAAAAACGGAAGAATGTGATACAAGCTGCTAAAAAAATTGTGACGTTTATGGACCTAATGCAGTGTCAATAAAAGTAGCACACAATTGCTTCATGTTTTCAGGTCCCTGTAATTTTGATGTCAAAAATAAATTTTGCTCTGACCGATCTGTTACAAATAAAGTCAATACCATTTTGGAAAAAGTACAGCAAAATCGGCATATTAGATCTTAGCACTACAAAACACTTTTGACCCATTTGAAAAAATCTGAATGTACAAAAAAAACTTGATACTTGGGTCGCACACTAGCTCACTGAAAAAATTTAATGAATCATATATTCATTTGCGATTCTCTTTTGAAACATAATGAAACCGAACCATTTTTGAAAAGATTGATCACTGGTGATGAAAATGGATTATCTATAACAAGAACATCTGAAAAAGATTATGGTCAAAAGGCAAGCAAGGGCGGAACTCAGATTAACTCGCAATAAGTTTATGTCGTGTATGGTGGCATTAGAAGGGCATTATTCATTATGAACTTTTACCATCAGGCAAAACCATTAATTTGAATTTCTACTGCCAACAGCTGAGAAGGCTCAAGCAGGAAGTAGAGAAAAAACGGCCGAATACGATCAACAGAAATGGTGTGATTTTTCACCATGATAATGCCAGACTACACACATCTTTAGCCACTTAGCAAATATTGAAAGAGTTTGGTCGAAAAGTATTAATGCATCCTCCATATAGCCCTGTTCTTACACCCTCGGATTTTAACCTGTTTCGTGTTTCTTCTGAATTCTTTAAGTAGTATTAAGTTATCATCAAGAGAGGACTGTCAAAACTACTTGTCGCAGTTTCTTAATCAAAAGTCTCAAAATTTCTACAGCAATGGGATTACATCATTATCTACAAAAATGGCAACACGTTATTGAACAAAATGGCATATATACATTAATGAAAAAATATTTTGAATTTATATATAAAATATGAGAAGCCTTTTTCCTGACCTAATAATATTTGACTGTACCAAAGATGAACAAACACATTACTTGTGATGTATTTGATATTCCGAGTTGAATTACTTATTCTCTTTTTTTTTTTATTCACATAACATTCTGACATTATTTAAATTGATGTCAAATAGAATCTAGCAATGCATTTGTGACTCCTCTGGGGAAGGGGTGTCTATTAATGGCTGGTGGCTTACATGCCAGTTATTCCGGAATAACTATAAAGGTTATTTATTATTAAAGTCTAAAAGGAACTGTATGAGATAGACAAATAAAGATTGTTAAAATCTTTAAGTTTATAAATTTTTATTTTTGGTATGGCATTTAAAAGTTGCTTATTATAGGAACGACGTGCTGAATTAGAATCATCCCACGCTCTACATCGCTTCTTGGCCGATTACCGAGATATAGTGTCGTGGGTGAGCGACATCCGTGCGCTCATTGCGGCCGACGACCTTGCCAAGGATGTTCCAGGGGCAGAAGCATTGCTTGAGAGGCATCAGGAGCACAAGGTAAGAATGTATATATTTATGAGACCTGCTAGGGTATCATCATATTGGACATGTATTTGCAAAATGTTATATTTGATAAGATTTGGTTTCTCAATAGAATTCAAATGCCTTTCAAAGAATATGTTATTGTTAATTATTAAAATTAAAAAAAAAATAAAAGTATTATTCACATGTTTTCTTATTTGAGTAGGATTTTCTTATCATCAACAATTGCTACTTATTGTATTAAAAAAAAAATTATGGCATTTTTCTAAGGGTGAAATGGATGCCAGAGAAGACGTCATTCGTTCATGCGCCGCTGCTGGCCAAGCTCTCGTGGACAGCGGCCATCGCGCTTCTGCTGAAGTTTCGACAGCGTTGGAAAATTTGGAAAGAGAGACCAGCGCCCTCCACCAGTTGTGGGAGCAGCGTCGCGTTCTATACCTGCAATGCATGGATTTGCAGCTTTTCTACAGGGACACTGAACAGGCCGATGCCTGGATGCATAAGCAAGAGGTATGGAAAATTTCAAGACATTGAGATCAATATTTTTTCAGCTAAAAAAAATAAATATACTTAAATATTTATTAAAATACAGAGAAAAATTCTGGTACATTCCAATATGCCTGAAACATTTTTATAAATTCGAGTTAAACAAATATATGACATAAAGGCAATAAATGTAGAAATGTTGCTGACTTTCGAATTGGTAAATCTTGATATGAATTCTGAATACAGTGAAAAAAGAACTATGCAATTAATTTTCTGTTCGCTTTTTTGTTCTGTTCACACACGTGTATGCTTATTCAGGCTTTCCTGGCCAATGAAGATGTTGGAGATTCCTTGGATTCCGTAGAAGCTTTGTTAAAAAAACACGAAGATTTTGAGAAATCACTCGCTGCTCAAGAAGAAAAAATCAAAGCTTTGGACGAATTTGCCACTAAACTAATTGAAGGACAGCACTACGCTGCAGATGACGTTGCTCAACGCAGAGAGATGGTAAAATTTTGATAAAAAGTCTTTTTAAAAGTTTTATATATTTTGTATTCTTTACTATATAAAAATTAATTTTTATTCACTCTATAAAAGCAAATGAATATTAATTTTATATGTCGCTCTTATTAGCTTCTAGAAAGACGTGCAGCTTTGCTAGAAAGATCAAATCAACGTCGCGCTCTACTTGAAGATGCCTACAAATATCAGCAATTTGAAAGAGACTGTGACGAAACCAAAGGTATTTTAACAAAACATTTTTTTATATACATAAATTCATTTTCCATTATTATTATTATTATTTATTATAATTATATTTGTCCAACAAGTGATGCTAAGATTAGGTCTAAATTTATATTTAATTGTTTATATTATTAGAAGTTGTAGGTAATAAATTATTATTAATTTGCAGGTTGGATCAATGAAAAACTGAAGTTCGCAACAGATGATTCTTACCTCGATCCGACCAATCTCAATGGAAAAGTACAGAAGCACCAGAACTTTGAACAAGAATTACAAGCGAACAAATCACGCGTCGACGAGATCACATCTGTGGGACGTGAATTGCTGCAGCAGGAGCATTTTGCTAAACGTAAGATTTTTTTTTATTCTTTTGAATGTAATGAGATGAACAAATTTTATAATCTGTATATAGAAATCTTTATTTCACATTAGCTGAAATCAATTTCTAATAATTAATTAAAAATTTCTAAATAAATAGTTGCAGACATTAACTATTGTTTATCAAAATTATTACTCATTGATTACTATCTGGCATAATGAGTGAGAAAGTAGTTTTAGATCTTTCAGGTTGAGTTTCTAGGTTAAATATTTTTTGATTTTCTAAAGTCATGCATCTGGTTTCATATTAAACCAGTAGTGATGATATCAGAAATTTTCTCTGTTTGAGGTTCATGAAATTCAAGTGGCATTCATTATGAGATAAATACCTAATTATACACTTACAGCACAAATTGAGTCACGTATGGGTGAGATTGTTCATCTATGGGAAACGTTAGTTGCTGCATCCGAGCTAAAAGGTAGCAAGCTGCAAGAGGCATCACAACAACAGCAATACAACCGTGCTGTAGAAGACATTGAACTGTGGCTCTCTGAAGTTGAGGGACAACTCATGAGCGAAGATTATGGAAAGGTACATCAGCAATATTTTAAAACCTCTTTCTAGGCAACTAAATTAGATTTAACTTTGCCGATTTACTTTACGTTTGTATACTTTCTAATAATATTCACTGATTAATAACATCTGATCAATTAATGAAACTTATATTTTGCACCCAGGACTTGACTAGTGTTCAGAATTTGCAAAAAAAGCATGCACTTTTGGAAGCCGATGTTAGTTCGCATGCCGAACGTATCGACGCTATTCGCAACCAGGCAGAGCAGTTTATTGAAAAAGGGCATTTTGATGCTGACAACATCAAGGCTAAAAGGGTGAGAATTTCTTCACGATTGTACAAACAATATCCATCCCCAGGCAGTACATGAATCATTTTTAAGTAGGAGGATTAAACCTTACTATTCTCTGACACAATGCATTTTGGGAATTTGAGTTTTTACAGTTATTGCATTATTTAAGATTTTTGTGTTGTATTACTTAAAAATGTTTTTACTTCCAAATTTAATGGCTGTATATCTTACTGTTATTTACTACAATATTCTTTTCATTCTTGAAATATGTCAAGTAATATAATAAAAGATATTCACTATAAATTTTTAGTTTTACATAATTTTAAATAAATGAACTATGTAAATTTTGATTGACTAATTCTTTTATTTATTTTGTATTCAGGATGCTCTAATAACCCGCTATACTGCCCTCGACAAACCAATGGCAATCCGTAAGCGTCGCCTTCTGGACTCCCTGCAAGCACAGCAATTATACCGTGACTTAGACGATGAGGCCGCTTGGATACGAGAGAAGGAGCCCATAATTGCCTCCAACAACCGAGGTGATTAATTCATGCACTTTTATACATTGCATGCATGCCTAATTTAAATATATAAAAAGCATAATCTTGTTTTTTTTACTATTGGATATCTTGTGCTTACACCTGATTAAAAAAAGTTAAATTCACTTAGGCCAATGATGATTGATCCTTAATCTATAGTCTATAATTGTTATTATTATAGAAGAAATGGTTTACAAATTTTACGTTCCTAAAATAAATTACCAAGTCAAATATTAATTGGAATTATCAAGGTCGTGATTTGATTGGAGTCCAAAATCTAATGAAGAAGCATCAGGCTGTAATGGGTGAAATGGCACAACATGAAGCGCGGGTGGAGGCGGTGAAAGCCGCAGGCGCAGCCCTTCGAGATGCAGGCCATTTCGCTGCTGACAACATCGCCGCGCGACTCCAGCAGCTGCAACAGCAGTGGTCTATGCTTCAAGAGAAGGCTTTGCAGGTACATAATATAGATCATGAAGCAAGAGAGATATGAAAAGATAATTTTAAATGGAGATTCGTGATATCTGTCTGATCCTACCTCCCTTGAAAAATAAGTATGAGCTTATAAATTAAAAAGAAATTTATGTTGAGTATTTGAAAAAATTCCAAAGGGTTAAATTTTAATTATGTATAATTTCAAAACTCATTACAACAAAAAACCACAATTCATTTTTTACAAAAATTAAATAGATAATTTTAATTTATACAGCGCAAACAAGATCTAGAAGATTCACTACAAGCTCAACAATACTTCGCTGATGCTAATGAAGCAGAATCTTGGATGCGAGAGAAGGAACCTATGGCCAACACCCAGGACTTTGGGAAAGATGAAGATAGCTCTGAAGCATTACTTAAGAAGCATGAAGCTCTACTCTCTGATTTGGAAGCATTTGGAAACACTATTAAAGGATTAAGGGAACAAGCCGATTCTTGCCGGGTAAAATACCCATTTATTATTACATGATCAAATAAACTTTCATTTTAGAATTTTTTGTAATTATTTAAAAGCCATTGGTAACGTCATGGTCATGTTCTTTGGATTATATTAATCGGTTTATCATGCCATGCATATGGTTAAAGAATGTAATGAAATTAATTGAAAATTCATCACTTAAATATCATATGATATGTATTGAAGTCATGAGCTTTAGAATAATAACTAAATAATATTTAATGAATTACAACAAAGAATCAACTATAATTATTTGAGAAAAATTTAAACCGAATCAAATTCCATCTTATGGCTAATTCATGCTTTATTTTCAAATGATGGTCCAGTGATGTTTTGCAGCACTCTGATAAACTGTTTTTTTTCATCATAGTTTACAACTATTAACATGAAAAACATAAACTTTTGTAATTTTAAGTGTGTTTGTTCTTTATTATACACTTTATATTCATAACATCATTTTTTAACGAGTTACAAATCGATCTTTAATATTCAGCAATCGAATTTAAATTCTCAAATTCATGTGACATTTTGTTAACTACTCAATCTGATACATATATACATCATAATAAATTCTGGCAAGTACATAAAAACGGCCTTCTTTTTTAGCAACAAGAATCTCCAGTGGTCGATGTGTCGGGCAAAGAGTATGTGGTGGCGCAGTACGACTACGCCGAGAAGTCTCCTCGGGAAGTGTCTATGAAGAAGGGCGACGTACTCACATTACTAAACTCCAACAATAAGGTATGTCAAATAATTATTCATTGGATTAATGTTTTGTTTGATAATTTTTAATCATTTTTATTTCATTTAAAATGTGTTTCTAAGTGAATAATGACCCTTTTTCATCAATATTATTAAAAGAGAACCTTATGAATTTATGTTTGTTATTATTTAACTCTTTAAAGTGTGATCAAATTTTAGTAAATGCTCGATTAATATAAAATCTACCATATTTAGTGTGGATTACATCTGCTTGCGACTTGCTATCTGGTTGTATGTAATTTAGGTCATGAAAAACATAGTCATATTCAACAGACATGTAGTTTATATCTTGAATAATGGAGAAGTGTTCCATTCTTGAATAGAGGATAATTACCATTATATTTTATATGGAGACATAAATCTTATTAATAGGCATTTGTTACATGATTAGCACTAAAACCAGTGTAGTTCCAGTAATGTGAATTTCATGAGTGTGTTGAATAGAGCAGTGTACATTATACTCAGAATTACCAAATTACATTTGTTGAAAGTCATACAGGCTTATACATGGACTTCAACACACTGATGATAATGTGGAAATTATGTACAAAGATATTTCAAAAGGCAAATATCTCACCAGCCTCCTACCTAGAAGTGATGAGGGTCATAAAACTATGTAAATGTAATGATGATGAGTAGAGAATGAGACAAATTAGAATTAAGCACTTGCCTGCAACATGCATTAACATACAGCATGCAACCCATCGCTGACCCTCGAATCTGCCCCTCCACTACGAATATATCCAAAGAATTGAATATTGATTCGAGAGGATTGACAGATATCGAACACCTAAGCAAGTGTTAATTTTAATTTTTATAATTATCTTAGTCCGCTAATTGTTATAATGATAATTTCTATGTACATTTCATGCCAACTAGGCACATCCTCAGGAAATATTAGACAGTCACATCCACCAAGGTGTAAGGAGTGTTAAAAACAACCGACAAATGCGGACCCAACCTCGTTATGTGAACTGCGGTTCACTTAAAACGAACTGAACCGCTGTCATGCAATGGTCAAAGAGCGACGAAAGCATTCTTACCAGCAGCCACAGACCACCACCAATAGACAATAGAATTAGGCAGCGAAACCCAGGAGGACAGGACTGAACGATTTTTTTAGAAAAATAACTTTTTATGATGAACTATTTTTAAGAAGCACTCTCTCAAGGAATGATCCTGGATCAAACCCTATGGTGCCATGGTGATAATGGATGGATGGATCAAAAAGGAGATAAACTTTAACATGTCAACTAAGCAGCAAGATCAAAACTGACATGATCACTGCAAGGTTGGAGGCACATTGAATGTAAATGTAAAACTAGTGACTTCTCATCTAATAATAATAACTCTAGTATTAAAAGCCCTGAAAGTTTTCAGCTCAAACTTCAAAACCACTTTGTAGCCTAGTTGAGTACGAAACTGTGGATCGTAGACTGTACAAATAACAGATTTGTGAAAAGAGTTCATGCGTTTGGGCTACAGTTCTAAAGAACTGATTTTTAAGGCTATGCGACATGACATACAACAACTAAATTTTATTGCAGAAACTAGGGAACAAAATAAAGACTTCCAAGTTTTCATAAAAAAATCTGTTGTGCAAAGCTAGATCACAAAGCTGAAGACTGATAAGGTAAAATTATTTCATCATAGTCAAATTTTAGAAGAGATCGTGAACTTCTACTAGAAATTAGACAAATAGACAACAAATCTGCTATCAGCACAGCCAGTGATCCTTAAGAGCGAAGCTGATTCGACACTACACATAAGATATTGTGGATGTCAGCCTGTATGGGATTATGATGGATCTCAAACAATTAAAAACAATAAGGCATTAGGTACAGATAGAATCAATGCCGACTTTATGAGAGCATAATTCCATCATACTTGAAGATACAATGCCTACACTATTATCTTTTCTTACAAAATATAGTTTAAAAAAACTAAAAAAAACATGATTTTAAAAAATATCGAACTAAAAAGGAAAAGCGTGGGGTGCTTGATATACGATAATTATGGCACAAAGCGTCCCCCGCTTTTCCCTCAATTATACTAGTATTTTTTATGTACTATTGTCATAGTTTTATTTTTAACTTTTTAGTTCGATATTTTATAAAAGCATGCTTTTTTAGTTTTTTTAAACTATATTTATTTTTAACTTTTTAGTTCGATTTATTGACTATAGATTTTTTCTTTTAAATTCTCGTTGATAGTATTATAAATTTCCAACAGAGGGCGCATGAATGTAAAATACTTCTTGAACAATGTAATAAAATTTGAGGTGTGAAATTCTAAAATTTAATGTTGATGCAGATAGTATAATGAATTTCTAACAGAGGGCGGAGAGTAGTAAAATTAGCTTTGACTTGAAGAGAAAATTTACAGTTATAAGTTCGAAAACCAATCCAGTCTTGACGTGTGCACTTGTTGTTGAATTTAAAATAAAATATAACGCTCGGCCAACAATCGTACTCGAATTAGTGAGATATTCTTACAGTAATAAGGGACTGCTGCTCTGTCAAGCGCCTTTCACTCACCGTTACCCCACTCACTCTTAGTCCAAAGGAGAGTTACAGACAAACTGACAGACAAACAAACAAACATACAAGTGAAGCTAATAAAAAGCGTGTAAAAAGAAGATATTTCACTGAAAAATTACAAACTCATTGTGATTATGAGCCACAAATATACTTAAATTTTGAGGGTTGTTATAAACTGCTTTATAATTTTGGCGATTGTCAGTCACCTGAATAAGCCACTGAAGATTTATTCCTACATTTTGGGAAATTATACAAAGGATGGAATATAATAGGCTGTTATACTCCATGCTGTTGTTATGTTTAGCTTATGTAAAGTACAAAAAGCCTTTGAATCAAACAATACCTGAGCAGTACTTCATATTCTTCAGTGATGCCATTCACTGCCGCTATATAAAAATGCTGAGATGTTTATACAGCAGTGGCATTGTCAGTACCAATATAGGATGAAAGGACAAACCCATTTAATTGTAGAGGTGTGGGATAGAAGACATCAAGGCTTTGAAACTCTTCATCATAGTATTGGAAGATATTTATGCTTCTGAATCGGAAGAGATGTCATTAAACACTAATTAAGAATACATCTCCCATTTCGATTTCTCAACGAAACCGTCATGGTAGCCGAATCGCTAAATGACGTCAGTATGAACAAAGTAAAAATGGTGTTGAAAGCCTCTTATTATATCCACATTAGTGTTAAATAATTGAGAACGCTCTTCTCTTCAATTTAAGTTGTTTAAGAAGTTTCGTATAAGCGTAATTTCAAATAAGAATCAACAAAGATTGTTAAATATATCTACTTAGAATGAATTGTTCAATTGGGTAGATTTTGTTTTGATAAAGAAGTTATTCTAAGAATTTGGTATATCTGAGCAAGTAGTTCGGAAAATTTTGCTGAGTCCTACATAACCTTTAGACACTGAGGGATCACTAGGCCTAATTTTTTTATATTATAATCCAAGAACTTGAAATAAATATTAAAATATTTTTTATGCAACATCAACAATGTCAATTACATTACAATATAATAAAAATTTGGTACAAATATTTAACACAAGAATAGATAAAATCGGGGCTTTATCTAAAATTAAAAGAGATTTTTCCATCTCTGCTCATACATATTTGATTATGAGATTGTAAAATGATTTATAATTTGACATGCAAAACATTTTTTTTTTAATTCTGGTTTACCCTAATGCTTGGTAATATGTTAATCACTATTGATAAACCTATTTGGTGTTGCAAATATTTTAATTACAAAATTGTAGTACTTGTATATTCCATAATTTCTGTTAATTTAATATTCTCTTAAATATTGTAAAAAGATGATGTCAGAATCTGATAGACTGAGCATAGTATCAAACAACTGATCTAGACAATGGTCTGTAAACAATGACCGGGACATTTTGTTATGGTTGATTGAATATTTGGTTGTGATTTAATGTTTCTATTGCTTGTTCCCGTTCATTGTCTTATTTGAACATATATTTTCATAAGTGTGCGATTGATGCAAACATTTAATATAAATGGATAAGCATATTGTATTGACAAGGATTGAATGACATGACATTTGAATAAGCTAAATTATTATCTTATTATAAATTAACTATAAAATTAATTTAATTATTGACTTTTCTTCATGACTAATTTAATATCTTTAGTTGGATACTTATTTTTCGTATCTTTAATCAATAGCAACCGCCTGACATGGAATAAATTCCTGCTCCCATATCTGCTTTTTGTTATGCCATATATGGGTGCTCACAAGAAACATATAATTATGTAGTTCCAGAGTAAACTAAATTTCGTATCTGGTCAATTAAAAAAGTGTAACCAAGGAAAGCTAAGCTTAAATGTCAGCTTCTGCATGGTGAATCATTTAAGAATATGATTACATGAATTCTATTTCATTTCAAGGAGCAGTTTTATATTTTCACATATTTTCAAAAGAGTTGATAGAAATACAGATTCTTGTTTAATTTCTGTTAATTGTTGACATGTTTCAATTGTACTTCTCAACATACAATTATAGATCCTTTACTGTTTCATTATGTGCATAAATTGCTTATTTCCTCATGATAAAATAGGAAAATAACAATATTTCTTGACTTTGAAATCACATTATGATCATTAATGAGTTTATGAATTATTAACAACTAGCGACCCATCCTGACTTTGCAGGGGTAGTGTTCATTTTCTATGGCCAATATAAATAGCTATATAATCAAATTCAAAGATTGGAGAAGAATATAAATAATCTAATTTTGTATTAACTTGTAAAGAAAATAAGGGATAAAATTTCCAAAAAAAAAACAGTAATATTGAACTGATTGTGCTACCAAACTTCATAGGATTACCTGCTGGACTAATCTGATGATTTGCTGAAAATTTCATCTGTTTAGCTGTGTAACATACAAACATCAATGTTTTATACATACATTGATATAGTACTGTATCTATTCCATTTATTATATGGATGTCATAGCTATATGAATAAATAGCCTATTTGTAATACAAAGATGTTCTGTGTGTTGTTGAAATCATTTATATGTCAAGAAGAATAGAGGTCATTTAACCCATCTGAACCAGCTTGTTCCAGTTTTGCCAACAGTTCAAAATGAACCACATACGCAAATTGCGATTGTTCCTAGCCTATTATAGCTAGGCTCAGACTAACTAGAAACTACAAAGTTTGAAAGGGTAGTGTGTGATTCATTTATTTACTCCTTCTGGAATGCACTACTTAATTTATAATTTTTATATTAGTAATAACTAAACTTGTTAGTAATTCGGTGAGATAAAACTGATTGTACTTTGATATATTTTTATTTTTTTGTCTCAATAGTCACATCTTTTTACAATTGATCATTAAAAAGAAAATACAGACAATGACTATTGGTATTTTTAAATATTTTCACTCTCAGAAAATGGAACATAATCTCATGCATTAAAATTACCAATGCTTATAGGAAATATGTTTTATTCTATTAAGCCATTATACTTATCAGTATCTTGTCTTATCAATTAAACATGATATTTCAATATCTTTGCATCATACAGTCAGTAATATCAATGCCAGTCTCCGAACAGAGCTTGTGTTGATATAATGTTATTGTGATGTGCCATGTATCAATTCATTGAATCTCATAATATTGTAGTTACCAAATAAACAAATAATACTCTTAAATTAAAATACTTCAGTGACAGTAGTATATCAAATGAGAGTGAATGGTGAATAGCAATGATTGTTCTGAGCTGGTATTTAATTTTGCTCATCTTAAAATGTTGTACTGGACGTATCTATAAAAGGCGATGCATATCAATTGGTGAATCTGAGAGGTATATACATCGAAATTTAAAGGTTAGGCAAATATAGATTTAATTATATATAATTTTTAATAATGCATTTATTATTTTTGTCCAAATGTGTATTTGTTTAAATTAAGATTAACAAAGTGTGTAAAGTATAGGCACACAAATTATAAGTATTTCATTGAACAGGACTGGTGGAAAGTGGAAGTGAATGACCGCCAAGGCTTCGTTCCAGCAGGATATGTCAAGAAAATCGACTCTGGGCTCTCAGCCTCTCAGCAAAACCTCGCTGATTCCAGCTCTATTGTTGCCAGACAGAATCAGGTACGTGACGAATATTATTCAATTAATAACCGATTTTTCTTTAATTTTGCATTTAAAAACTGTAGCGTAAAAACAAATTCTTTGCCAATAATAGTGATATTTGAAGACATTAACATGAATTTGTTAAAAATATTCACATTTTGGTTTATTTCTAGATTGATGCACAATACGATAACCTACTAGGTTTGGCGCGAGAGCGTCAGAATAAACTTAATGAGACTGTCAAGGCGTACGTCCTGGTCCGTGAAGCTGCAGAGCTCGCCACATGGATCAAAGACAAGGTAAATTATACTTTATTTTAGATTCTTTTCTATCTATTCATCTGATTTTCTTGTACAACATATATATCACTGTTGCTGAATATGGGTTTAAGAAGAGACCTCTATTTCATTCAACAAAAGCAATATTTATCATTTGTGAATAACTGAAATAAATTCGAAGATTCAAGATAATTTAATGGTAATTCAAGATAATTATATAAGAATTTTAGTGAAAACATTTATTGAATAACATTTCACAAAATAGATCTAAAATCATTGAGTTTGGCATGTCTTGAATTCATTATTCTATATTAAAATAAACACTCATTCTCGAAATTCAATAAAAAAAACCCTATTCACTGGCATGACACTTGAATAGATAAAATAAATATATTCTCATTGTCTTATTTACATATATACAAATATCAAAGAGAATTAATTACAATAATAAAGAATTTTTAATTTGCTAGTTATCTTGCATACATTCAATGGCCATAAATTTTATAGTTGCTTGAGCTTATAAATTAAATATAAAATAGCTTTCACAACCATACAGATGGGTAGACAAAAAAGCAATTGTAGTATGTTTCTGTTAGAGTCTTTTAGGTTTGTAGCACTAAAAGCAATATTAAACGGTTGTATATTGTATAAAAAGCCAATAAAACAATTTAATTTATTGTTGTAGGAGATGCACGCTCAAGTGCAAGACGTTGGCGAAGATCTGGAACAGGTGGAAGTCATGCAGAAGAAGTTTGACGACTTCCAGAATGATTTAAGAGCGAACGAAGTGCGCCTTGCTGAGATGAATGAAATTGCCGTGCAGCTCATGACTGTTGGACAAACAGAAGCCGCTTTGAAAATTCAAACACAAATGCAGGAACTAATGAAATCTTATATTGCACATAAATATCTTCACAATATCTACATGCATTGTAATAATTACTTATATACTTTGTTAAACAAAATGTAATTTATAATCTTTTTAAAATATTTTAATACAATGTTTTCAATGTTTAAAGAAATTATTATTTTTGTTATTTGAAATTTTGTGAATTCATGAAATGTGAATTAATTTGCATCACAATGCATTATACTCTATAAGCATGCCTTTAATCCCCATCTTTAAAATAAGCAAGAAACTAATTAAGTGTATTTATGTACTCTTTTTTTTTTGTCTATATACACATTAGTCATGGAGCCTATAACCTTTTATCCTTTGAATGAATTAATTTAATATATTTTTATGTGAAATAAAGCTTATTCCGTTTTTTATTAATTGTAACACAGGAACTAAACTCCAAATGGACTTCGCTCCAACAACTGACGGCCGAGCGGGCGGCACAACTGGGGTCTGCTCACGAGGTGCAGCGTTTCCATCGCGACGTGGATGAGACCAAGGACTGGATTGCTGAGAAGGAGACCGCCCTTGCCACCGACGACCTCGGCAAAGACCTGCGCTCTGTGCAGACGCTGCAACGTAAGAACAATATCTGTTCTGTGTCATATTATTTATATAGTTCCTCCAAAAACCTCTTGATGAATAATATGTAAAAAATTTCTTTGAATGGCACTTCTTAAAAAAATTAGTAAGCATTGAAAATGTTCAAACTCATAAGGACTGCCATGATGAATATTCAGTGCACAATCATGTTTTTGATTCATTCAATAATTTAAAATAATATAATAACTTAATTGAAAAAATAAGGAATAAAAAAAATGTAAATGTTGGGTAATATTATTTTATTACCTAATCTTTTTGAGTAGTACTGACTGCCCATTATGTTGTCAGATTGACTAGCATAATACTTATTTAATTTATACTGTACAGGTAAACACGAAGGCTTAGAGCGTGACCTGGCCGCACTCGGCGACAAAATCCGCCAATTGGACGATACCGCCGACCGGCTGATGGCGACCCACGGCGATAGCGCTGACGCCACCTACGTGAAGCAGCGCGAGATCAATCAAGCATGGCAGCAGCTGCAGGCCAGAGCGAATGCTCGTAAAGAAAAGCTACTCGATTCATATGACTTACAACGGTCAGTTTATTCAGCTATAAACAAGTTATTCCCAACTCTTACCTTCTTAAATGTTGTTGTTTTGTATGTCAAAAGAAATGAACACTTAGAAAGGAATGTAAGTAGCGTAAAGCTTGAAATATACTTATTTTTTTTTTGCTATATCAACATTATTAATTTTCGTCAGAATTTGTTTACACATTTCATAATAAAAGTATATCTAGATGCTCTTTAATGGATGATATATATGTTACCTGTTTTGTTTGTCCCTCTGTTACACCATAATATGTGTAATGAACTTCAGATTCTTGCATGGTGTTGAATCATGAATTTGTATGATCTTCTAAATGCACATATCATCTGTTCATTGATAAATCAGAGCAATGGTTTTAAACAAAGAGACATTAAAATTATACTATTATTTGCAGTTATATTGCCGAACTGCTGTAAATACCTTCAAAATTCTCAATGTCTACTCACACCATCTGAGTCTGATAGGCAGGAAATACTTTTTCAGAATAAAAAAGCATAAATTATTGATATGGGCATTATATTATAAATAATGAATAGAGTGAGTGGGACAGAAAACTATTTTCAGAATAACTCAAGATATTTAGTGGTTTTGCATTGTAGCCATGGATAATGTAATTCTTTTTTACATTCAGAAGTAAAATTGAAACTGCTGTTCCAATTTCACGACAGAGATAAGCCAACTCCATTACAAGATTTGTTATATGGAAGAAGATTTATCTGCTAATTGTTACACTCTTAGATGTAAATGTGTCAATGTGAATATGTTATATGGACAGCCATATTTACAAGAATCAACTTAAATGAAAGAATTATAAATAACATCATATTCAATTCAAAGGTTTTTATCGGACTATCGTGACCTAATGGCGTGGATCAACTCTATGATGGCGCTGGTGAGTTCGGACGAGCTCGCCAACGACGTCACCGGCGCTGAAGCGCTGCTCGAGAGACATCAGGTATTGAATGGATATTTTTATTAATTTAAAAGTGTAGTGTTACTTTTTATAGAACATTGAACACGCTAATGAAATATGTTGTTTTACTTCATAATACACCAAATGCATTTGATTATTCAGTCATAAAATCATTCTAGTTCCATGGATATTTATTTTTAATTTATTGTTAAAATTACAAATATTCTGGATGTATTTTTGATTGAATCCTCTATGTGATTTTAAAGTAATATGTATTTTTAGAGCCAGCGTTTGGAGATAGATGCACGCTACGGCATAATGCCGCAGGTCAGACAAAATTGCACGCATGTGTGCTCCGAACCTAACTTGATTATATGGCCCTTCCCTCACTGAATTAAAAAGAAAAACATAAAATAATTACTGATTAATAAAGGTTTCCATAAAAGGTTAACATAAATGAGAACATCTCTGTTAAATTGTATGGAAAACCTGTCGACTAACAAAGTTATTTATAAATAACATTTATTATCCTGTAGACATAATTATTGTTCCAAACCATTTATATAAAGATATAATTAAATAAAATGCACAAATCAAAAATATTTGAATGCAATATTTTAAATTGATAAAATATTTTTATTCTGATGTTGTGTTTGTGTTGTGTTGTTTCTATTCTCCACTTTCAAAGTATTTCACTAGTTGTGTGATTTATATTATTTATTGTTTGTCTTATTTTGGGATTTTAGTTTTTGCAACATATTTTTGAGTGTGCCTGTACTTTGTCTATTTGTCTTCCGTCTTTTATTTAGAACCAAATGATCATTCTGATAGTTATTCAATGATTCTAATAAAAGTTTATGAAACTAATTACTCACTTCTAAATATAGTTTGTTAAATGAATATGAATTAAAGCTTACAGTACACATCTTTGCATCTTTAAACACGAGTTGTTTGTAACATATAAATATACTAAAAATTTAAGAAAAATACAGTTTCAAGTATAAGCTAACTAATTAATATTGTCATGAATACCTTATATCTTCAGTAATTCATTATATACCATTTCAAAAATATTTAAGTATAGTTTGGTATTAAAATTATATATAGGTAGATGTGAACCTCTAAATTTGCCAAATAAATTGAAGAAAACTCAGAAATTATAAATGGCAATTTTTAGTTTTTAGTATCTTTTTTTAATTAGTTTTCTTAATATTCTTATTATGAGACTAAATTTCAATTAAAATATGCATTTACAAATTGATTTTAAATCTATTTAATACCCTTCATTTACACAGTTAAATTATGTGGATGGTTTGTTTACTAAAAAAGGTATAATTTAATATTTGACTAAGGTTTATATTTTTACTTTGTTATTTCACAACAGGAGCATAGAACAGAAATGGACGCTCGCGCTGGTACTTTCCAAGCTCTGGAATTATTTGGTCAGCAGTTGCTACAAAGTGGCCACTACGCCAGTGTAGAGATCCAGGAAAAGCTTAATAACATGAGCGACGCCCGGCAGGAGTTAGAAAAGTAAATGTTTTTAATATTGAATATTGAAGTAAAAAACATGTTTCTACATCAATATTTTTATGGATTAAATTTTTTAACTTAGTCTGGTAGTCTTGCACGAGTGAATTTTCATAATCACTCTGATAATCCTGAAATGTATAGAAACCATTACAACTAAATTGTCCTAGCATTATTATATAGTAATCTAATCAATATAGTATCTGAAATTTATTATTAACTCTTAATAATATAATGTATTATATACACATATTTTATTTGATTAATTAAAGAAATACTAATTAATACATTTTTTGTAGAGCTTGGGTGGCTCGCCGCGTTAAGTTGGATCAGAACTTAGAACTGCAGCTGTTCTACCGTGATTGTGAACAAGCTGAAGGCTGGATGGCAGCGCGTGAAGCTTTCTTGCAGCCCGCCGATCAGACGGACCACGAGCAGAGCGCCCAGCCCGACAATGTCGAGCAGTTGATTAAGAAGCACGAGGACTTTGACAAGGCTATCAATGCTCATGTTAGTGTTTGCCCAAATTATGTAACACATTGTGTATAAGGTTTCTTTTAAGAGACATGGCACTCCTTTACTTTAATTGATTTTTGCTGAGGGTTTATTACACTGGCTCTTCAGTTTGGGAATAGTAAATAACTAGGATCAACAGCTAACATATTTTAGCGAGCATAGAGCGAGGAATTTTTAAATTTGATATAAAATATTTATTACATTTTTATGTTGTAATATATCATATCGAATTTACATTTTATTATATCACACATGTATAAAATTTAAAGAAATATATTCGAACAACTACATTTGTATTTTGCTACATAGATAGCTTTATATTTTCATTTGTGTACATGTATGGTAATTATTATTACGTAGGAGGAAAAAATAGCGCAACTGCAAACCCTGGCCGACCAGTTGATCGCTTCGGACCACTACGCCGCTGATCCCATCGACAAGAAGCGCAAGCAGGTGCTCGACCGTTGGCGTCACCTCAAGGAGGCGCTCATCGAGAAACGATCTCGGTATTAAGATAGATAACCTTAATCATTTTTGCAATATATTTTTAGGCTCATGCTGAAATCTGACTGCTTCTTGAATCTCCTTATAGCTCTAATCTGTAGTACAGATTTTGGACAATTCTTGTGCATACAAATTTTGAAAAATCAAATTTTTTTATATACACCCGTTCAATTTACTCATTATGAAATAAAATAGATCTGTATAATATTCCTGAAGAAAATTGGGGAATATATTTCTTCATACCGTTTTTTCTCCTTAGATTACAAACTCTTTCCGAATTTTATTATCAGTCAAAGTAATTATATTTGTTTGCTTATATTTGAGTTACATTGTTACATCTATTAATAATAATCAATTATTAGGATTCTACATTTTTACTTGATAACTTGTGCTGTGAAGGTATACTAAAATACCATAAATATTTATTTTGTTCTTAATATGTATTAATACATTCCATTAAATTCAGATTGGGCGACGAGCAAACTCTGCAACAGTTCTCACGCGATGCCGACGAAATGGAGAACTGGATCGCGGAGAAGTTGCAACTTGCTACTGAGGAGAGCTACAAGGTACTCCACATGCTGTTTTATCTGAAACGTTTCATCTTTCTAGTTTATCAGTGGTGTGCTTCAAATTCTCATTTGCAATAATTAACTGCTTAATATCAAAATAAGTTGTTTTAACCTCACAAATGACAGATAAGTAATATAATTGTTAGAGATATTGGTATTTGTGATATTAAATTTTATGTCACAAATGCCAATATTTCTAAGACTGTCAATATTTCGACATGTTTCATTTTTAACTTTAACAGTTAGCAGTTAATTATTGTAAATGAAAATTAATAATGGTATGTGTATAGAATGAATACACTAGGTTTTGTTTTTGGCTCTATCTGCAGTTATATAGAATTTATTCCTTCGTTTTTATTGAGCATTTTTTTCCCAAAAGGTATTTAATTACCAAAACCCTGAAACTCACATTTATTTGTAAAAAAGATCTCATATACCATTTTTCAATGACCCCTTAAAGACTAACTTTACTATTATTATACAAACTTTAACTTCTACTTTATCATCCAAAAGAAGAACCCAAATATTTTTTTTTTTCACCTTCTGGGGGTTGTATATCAAAATATTAATATATATATTATAAATATTAATGGTTTTCTGGGTATTGTGTCTTACAACAGGGATATTTTGTTAAAATTTCATCTTTTTAGTGCTAGTGCCTTCATCTGGGTGTTGAATGAGTCGATCAAGACGTATAATTTTATATGTGTAGCTAGATATAATTATTTATTATATATAAATTAGCATATTTTGTTGGGCTGTGTATAAAAGAACTACATATGAAAAAAAAATTAAATAAAAAAATAATACTTTTGTAGTTTTTCATGTTTTGAATGAAGAAAGTATTGCAATTCATTTTTATGTAAAGTACTACTTATTCATATATATTTTATTTACTTATTACCATGTATTAGGACCCTGCTAACATCCAATCGAAGCACCAGAAACATCAAGCGTTCGAAGCCGAACTGGCAGCAAATGCTGAACGAATTCAGTCAGTATTGGCCATGGGCGGTAACCTCATTCAGCGCGGACAGTGCAGCGGCAGCGAGGATGCTGTGCAGGCGAGTATCCTCTGTTTATTATTTTGAGTAATTAGGTGAAAACTATGACATCCATGCAGATTTCCAATAATTTATTTCTTACACTAATAACTATGACAAATTGAATAGTAAAGTTGAATAGAGTCAAAAAGGTCTTGGCATGTTACCTGTGTTTCAGACATATTTTCCATTTCTAATTGATTTATGAATGTTATTAATCTAAATAGTTACTTTATCAATAAAATATTGGCAAAATCAATATTTTTATTGTGTTGTATTCCTAATTTTCAAAGTAATTAAAGTGGCAAGCATTATATTAGAAAGAATTAATTTATGACAGTATTAAATGTTTTGTTTTGGTTTGTTGATTTATTTATTTGTGGATTGAAAATAATCAGTTTGTAATATTTAAAATATTGTACTCTGTATATAGGCTCGCTTGGCATCCATTGCCGACCAATGGGAGTTCCTTACCCAGAAGACTACTGAGAAGTCCTTGAAGCTGAAGGAAGCCAACAAACAGCGCACCTACATTGCTGCTGTCAAAGACCTTGACTTTTGGCTCGGAGAGGTAACTTGTTCTTAATATTAGCTTATGTTCACTTTAATACAAAGCTGTTAAACAAAATTTTATAACATGGTATCTTTCAAAAATTTGTATTGGAAAATAAATTTATAATTCAAAACAAACATATTTACTCATTCATAAGCAATTTTGAACATGAAAATGATTTCTCCTTTTAGGTTGAAAGTCTATTAACATCTGAAGATTCTGGTAAGGATCTAGCATCAGTCCAGAACTTAATGAAAAAGCATCAATTAGTGGAGGCAGATATTCAAGCCCATGAGGATAGGATTAAAGATATGACCCATTTATTTACTATATTGCATTTAAGTGTTTTTTTTTTCTATAAATATTATCATAATTCTTTTATCATAGTCAATACCCGATTTATTGTTTTCCTGATTTTTCTTATTTATATTCCTATTAGTATATATAATGGACTTATTAGTAGCAGGCAACACTGAAAAAAAATGTCATTTCAAGCATATAAACAATGGTGGATAGATAAGTAATTATATGTGACATTAATTTATTAAATATAATATTAAACAGAACAAAGAATTTATAGGTCATTTTTTTGATTAATTAAGGGTTTATGGACGAATGAAATAAGATTTCTAGTTAAGTTCCATTATTCCCCTTATATTTTAGATATGAACGAGCAGGCAGACTCCCTGCTGTCCAGCGGTCAATTCGACAACGCGGGCATCGGCGAACGGCGCGCCGGCATCAACGAAAGGTTCGAACGCGTGAAGAACCTCGCCGCGCACCGGCGTTCGCGACTAGATGAAGCTAATACCCTGCATCAGTTCTTCAGGGACATCGCTGATGAAGAATCTTGGATCAAGTCAGTAACTATTAACTATATTGAAAGATAACAATTTAAGGACATTATCATATTGTTTAGACAGTTTTACAAAGCACACTTTATATTATATATTGTGTGCTTTTAATAAAATTACATGTAGGCTACAAGTTTGAGAAAAAACTATTTTCAGATTATTGTAGAATGCTAATGTAACAAATACGTCTTAGGGAAAAGAAGCTTCTGGTCGCTTCGGATGACTACGGCCGCGATTTGACGGGGGTACAGAACCTTTTGAAGAAACACAAACGTCTAGAAGCAGAGCTAGCGAGTCACGAGCCAGCAATTCAAGCTGTTCAAGAAGCCGGAGAGAAATTAATGGACGTGTCCAATTTGGGCGTGCCGGAGATCGAGCAGCGGCTTAAAGCGCTCGCGCTGGCGTGGTCCGAGCTGCAAGCACTGGCGGCCGAACGCGGCGCTAAGCTACAGCAGTCGCTGGCCTATCAGCAGTTCCTTGCTAAAGTGGACGAGGAGGAGGCTTGGATAAGGTATCTTTAAGTTGCTTTAAGAAGTTGTAATTCAGAGTCTTCCATATCAAGATTTACATCCTTACTGATATATATTATAAACTGATAAATTTATCATATTGAATGTACTACGAATTTCAAGAAAAAATAAACAAAAATCAAGTATTGTTTCATATTTCTAGAGTAATTATGGAAATTGGATTTTCATTAGCATACCGTGTAATATGAGTTGCATTGTTATTGAATAAAATTGATTTTTAGGAATACCTCCTTATGTATTTTTACAAACATAAGGCATGGGTTATATTAAATTTTGAAATTATTGTCTCTAGTGAGAAGCAGCAATTGGTAGTGGTGAGCGAGTGTGGAGACAGCATGGCCGCCGTCCAGGGACTGCTAAAAAAACACGAGGCGTTGGAGGCAGAATTGGCGTCTCGCGGCGAGCGCGTGCGGGAGCTGGCCTCGGAGGGCGAGCAACTGGTGGCCGCTGGCAACTTGCATTCGGATGCGCTGCAACACAGGTGCCGAACTTTACAGGTGAGAGGCATACAATTTATTGATTTTAATGGTGATTAAACTTAATCTTACTTTTTTGGAGTAAATAGATTAATTTTATCTGCGAATAGATTTGTTAAATTTTTGAAAAGTCAACATGTATTTTAGTCTTGGCTATTGAATATTTGGTCAAACATACATGTATTCTGTTGACTGTTTTTTTCTTTTTCTGCTTGTAATTATTAAATGTTGACCTATAATGGAAATGGCATAGTCTAAAACCACAAATTAGGTCCTCATCGATTTTATTATAGGATGTAACATGTCTGATTTTTGTAAAAAAACCAGCTACAATGTAAATTTCCTTCACTTTTTTCTCAGGCTAAACTCGACAAATTGACTGCATTAGCGGCTCGGCGCAAAGCAGCCTTGGTGGATAATTCAGCATATCTACAACTTCTTTGGAAGGCTGACGTTGTCGAGTCCTGGATTGCAGACAAGGAGACTCATGTGCGATCAGATGAATATGGACGTGATCTGTCAACTGTGCAGACCCTACTGACCAAACAAGATACCTTTGACGCTGGTGTGTATACATTCCAGATTATATTGATCACAATTTGACAATATACTTAAAAGATACAATTTTTATATTGTATAATTTTTCTAATGAATAAACATAATTTTCATTATTATATCTCCATGTTAACTGGATTCATTAAAACACAAATGGATTATGTATTAAATGAAAAGAATAATTATATTTTTTGTCTAATATTTGAAGATTTCTTAGTGTATTCCTATTTTTGAAAACAACGACTATAACTCTTTCGTTTTTTTTTTTTTATAAAAACACATACAATTAGCAAATTTTTGTAATACCAGTTGTTTGAGAAATGATACCTTTTTCACAGGTCTCGCGGCTTTTGAGCACGAGGGCATTCAGAATATAACGTCCCTAAAAGAACAACTGGTGGCGGCGCAGCACGAACAATCGCCCGCCATAGTGAAGCGACATCAAGATGTAATATCGCGCTGGCAGCGACTGCTCAGCGATTCTGCGGCCAGAAAGCAACGCCTTCTGCAGCTCCAGGACCAGTTCAGGCAGATCGAGGAACTGTACTTAACATTTGCAAAGAAGGTATTTTGCTTTGTATCCTTGAAAATTGTTAATGATAGGCAAGGTAGTGCATTGTGATAATAAATTTGATAAGGCTACCAATATATGAGTCCAAATGTTAACAATTTTTTTTGTGACAAATGCTTAGGTGTTCATTAATTTACCATATTTGGCTCTAATTTTAAATAATATTTCTTACTTAAACAATGTTAACATACCACAAAATAAGATAAACCAGGACTTGAAAAAAGCATTGCCTGATAAAACTGACAGTTTGTGAATGTACAATAGGAAGCAGAGGCTAAAGCATTTTTGTATAAAAGAAAAATTAAAATAAATTTCACATTCATATGAATTAGGATTGAATTGAATATTTGTCCCTGTCAAAGGACCTAAGAAAAAAGAAAAACAAAAATAGTGGTGACTATAGCTCATTATTGGACTTACACCCATTTAGTACATTTAATGACAACTATCAAAAGGCCCTCGAGCGATATTTTGCTGCAATTAATTTAGATACTTTTATTAAGGTTCCTTGCAATAATATGTTTCATATCAAATGTTTTGCTGATAACAACTGTATTATATATACATTTTCCTGATAGGCGTCAGCGTTCAATTCGTGGTTCGAAAACGCGGAGGAGGACCTCACGGACCCGGTGCGCTGCAACTCCATCGAGGAGATCCGCGCGCTCAAGGAAGCGCACGAGCAGTTCCAGGTGCGTGTACACTTTCAAAATGTTATGTTGGAGGTTCTAGAAAACAGGTCACCGGCGAATGGACATTGTCGGCGACGTATCGGGCGTGCGATATCTGTCACTGCAAGAAAATATGAGTTTTTTATTTTAAAGATTGAAAATTAAATTTTTGTCTGGTTCATGCATATCGTTCATCGAGATGTTTAATACTGCTATTACAATAAAAAAATTGAGTTGCAGGGCAGTGTGTGATCAGTGAAAATGTACACACTTTGTGTTCATAATTAATTAAGTTATTAATATTTGCCAGTGTGCAATATCTATTGCAATAATTTTAATTTTTGCAAGCTTTTATTTACTTTCACCCGTTACCCTTGTTCTGGATGCAAACTTATACTTTTATTTCTTAAACAAAGGATGAAATGAAAGTAATTATGTAGGATACTCATAACAACCTTGATATTTATTACAAATAATGAAACTATCAGAATTTGATTATGTGAAAATTGTAAATGGACTAAAGGTGAAAGGAACTTGTATTTGTAGTCCTTGTACTTTATTTTTAATATATAGGTATATATATATTTGTATCTATCTAAACAAACAAATTAATGGTTTTTATATTGTAAACATCATCTTAAATTACATAATAACATGTTTAGAAGTCGCTGTCGTCAGCCCAAAGCGACTTCGATGCTCTGGCCGCATTAGATGATCAGATAAAGTCGTTCAACGTAGGCGCCAACCCCTACACCTGGTTCACCATGGAGGCTCTGGAGGAGACATGGCGAAATCTGCGCAAGATAATAGGTAATACAATCTATTCTTAAATATTCCAATAAAATTAATAATATTCAAATAGATTTAATATAAATAAAAGGTTTTTACTTTAATATTACTATAGAAATATTAGGATATGTGCATCCACAAATGCCTTTATTGTTTATATTTATCCCATTTTAGTGCTGTTTCTGTTCGTTATCGGTTTTGATCCTGATCTCGTTCTAAATTCTATTTTCAGTCTCACATTTGGATCCACTTGTGCCAATCTTTGTATATAATTCAATCAATATAAATAATTAAGAAAAATATGTCCATGGGGGCGAAACTGCCAGTCTAGGGTGCAAATTAATTTTTGTGCTAATACACTGACATACCCTACCATGTTTGCGAAATTTTATTCACATCAGTTTACCTATTTTGGCATGAAAGAGTAACAAATATATGAAATTTAGTTTTACTATAGTTTTATTAATGAATTTTAAATATTTTTTTATCAAAAATCACAATAAATGGAGGCTACTATTATATACATTATTGATTTATTTCAGAATCTGTATTTCATTAAATTATTAAACAAACAAAGTTTCAATGGGAATAATTAAAATTTTGTAAATAAATCACCAAGTAAGGTGACCAATGAGTCCTTGCTCTTCTAGGACAAGGAAAAATGGATGGAAAAATGGAGAAATGAATTTTCAAAGAGAAAATTTTGTTGACCATGGAAAGGCTCAAAATATAATCAGTTTTTATTCCCTGTGACTCGCTATTGACTCTATGCCTGTTTTCATAAAGTATGAAAATTTTTAATGAGTAAAATATCTTTTGTTTCCTTTTAGGTATCTGGATTTTTAATAAAAATCGATATATTATTGTCCTTTAGCGGAACGCGACATAGAGCTGACCAAGGAGGCCCAGCGCCAGGAAGAAAACGACAAGCTCCGCAAGGAGTTTGCCAAGCATGCCAATGCTTTCCACCAATGGCTCACCGAGACACGGTATGTTTACAATAAATATCGAAACAAATGGATTAAGGAAATGAATAGGATAACTCATATATAGTATATAATATGCATAAATAGTACTGATTATTTAAATTAATTTCAAACATAAATAGAAGAACGAAAAAGAAGTACTATTAATATTTATCACACTTTTTGAATACAAATTTTATAAGTCCAAAGAGTATAAGAAAAATTTGGTTTAATATGAGCTGTATCAATACAAGGAAGATTCTGTAAGTATTTCATGTAATGTTTGTTTCTCGAAATAGCTTCTTCTCGATCATAGTGAACCGAGACTGTTACTCGAGAATATTATACTTTCCTTTTGTTGAAAGAATTATTAAAATCGGAGCAGTAGTTTGGTTCAATGGTACACAACGTGGACAAATTCAAACACCAACAAAAAAATTGATTACACAAAAACCTTATCCATTAAAACATACTGTCTACATGTATGGATTTTCATGGTGTTTTCAAGTGGTATTGAAGTCCATTTACTTCAGACAGACAAACATCCTGTAAAAGTATTTATTCAATAAATGACTAGAGTATAAATGTGCAGGTATCGGCTGCTAGGCTGGAACGGGTAAAGTATTAAACTGTATGTGCTCCACTAAGCATACTCAAATACTTCAGAGCTTTCATTGTTGTACAAAACTTGTCAATCGATGTTTAATTATTGTGTATATTTCATTTTATAATATCAACTAGCTTTGAGAATGCGACGATGTGAATCGCGTTGGCTATGTATGATGTGGCTAAATATCTATAATAAAAAATCTTTTTCAATTAAAATCTAACCTTCCAAGATTTATATTTTTTGAAGCAAAGGAGTTCTTTGAGGATTTTATAGAATTACCTATCATTTCAATTCCTGCCTTTATTCTATTAAATAATGTACTAGATTTTATCAAAGGCTCTGGCCGTTTTTACTGATAATTATATAACAAATTATATATTAAATTTACACTTATGGCCTTGTATGACTTTTTGTATGTTTTTCTGTTAGATAATAACTTTATTTTCATATAGAGTTAATTTTGTATATAAAATGTTGATGTGCCAGTTTGACTTCATCAACACTGCAAAATCTTATCCTTGTCTAAAACACCACTGTTCATTATAATACATATTAAAATGGAAATAATTATCTAAATGCTGGATACAGTAAAACTTTACTCTTAAGAAATGCTTAAATTTTTGTTGGATAATATTTGATCTGTTGCATTAGTTCACTTTGGAAACCAGTATGATATAGATGTTTTCTAAAAAACATAAAATATTTGATAATTCAATTCAAAATGGCTAGCATTGTATTTAGTGATCTGTCACAGAAATTCTGAAAAATTGCTTGATTGTTGACCAACTGAATAAGATAGTTTAGACAATGTCCAATCATTCTTTTTAATACATGAGATGCATTCACTGTTTTTTTTTTGTTACCTCTAATTAAAATCACAATTATGTATACTTAACTATTTTTTTAGAATATTCATAATACAATTATTCATTTTTATTTTTTCATAACAGATTATTTGAAGTATAAGCTTAACAATGGCCAGAACTTTTAATGAGATCTAACAACTTATTTTAACTTTTATAATTGCTACATTTTTAAGTATGGTTACTTGATTATCATATAGTGATTATTGAACCTCGATGCACAATTTAATTTATCACTTTCCTTCAAAAATATTTATTTTTTCTGGAAGCAATGTTGTTAAATGTTTGTAAAGTTATACATTTATAACAGTTATTTATATATAATAAGTCTCTGATGTAAATTACTGCTCCATCAAAAATATAGCAATTGTTTTATTTTCATAATTATTATATTTTCTAGTGATTGTTTATAATATTTAAATAATTCACAGCACATCAATGATGGAAGGCAGCGGCTCCTTAGAGCAGCAGCACGCTGCATTGAAACAGCGCGCCGGCGAGGTGCGGGCGCGCCGCGCCGACCTGCGCCGGCTAGAGGAGCTCGGCGCCGCCCTGGAAGAACACCTCATTCTCGACAACCGCTATACCGAGCACAGCACCGTGGGGCTCGCCCAGCAATGGGACCAGCTTGATCAGTTGTCCATGCGGATGCAGCATAACTTGGAACAACAAATCCAGGCCAGAAATCATTCTGGTGAGTATACACTTTTTTTTTGTGAAAACTCTTTAATGTTATTATTTGTTTTCATATAGTTCTATCCCTACTAGTTTTATTGAAAATTGTTTGAGATTAAAAAAGCATATATACAAATATGAAATGTATCACATTATTTTCCCCCAATAAATCATTAGTTAATTGCAAATTACTGCCTTACATTTATCTTAGACAATTTTACTGTCCACTATTGTTGGGATAAAATGTGAGAGTTATGCTATTAATGCATTTGCACAATTAGTCTATGTACATTCCCTGCTTTCTTTTAGGCATAATCTTAGCAAACATAATTAGGTGAAATAAACTGTTTATCAAGTATTTTTATTAAATTTCTTTTCTTTTAGTTTTTAAGTAGGTATAAAATTACGCGAATTGTGGACCAGAACATTAAAACGCAAACTGGTATAATGAAACATTCCAGTTGACCTTGAATTGCCTACAGAATCTTTAAAGGATTGTAGTAATTTATGCAAGTTTATTGTAAAATAATGTGCCTTTTACTTTTTTTTATGCAGTCTAATAATATAAATCTTAATGGGTTATCTATTTTTTTTTCATTTTTTAATATATTTCATAATATCAGTATACTATAAATCTAATGATTCGTTTGATGTCGCGCAGGCGTAAGCGAAGACGCCCTGAAGGAGTTCTCGATGATGTTCAAGCACTTCGACAAGGACCGCTCGGGCCGGCTCAACCATCACGAGTTCAAGTCGTGCCTGCGCGCGCTCGGCTACGACCTGCCCATGGTCGAAGAGGGCCAGCCGGACCCCGAGTTCGAGGCTATACTTAGTGAGTACTTCCTTCTTATTATCAAGATAGTCTCAGACTAAATTGTCCTAACCTGATTAATGTTTTTTGTCTTCTTACGGTTCATACAATAACAAATCTGGAACTCATCCTAGTCTTATTCACTAGTACATTAATGTCATTATTGTGAACTTTTACATTTGTTAAATAATATCATGTACAGTATTAGTTTACAAAATTTGCAAATAATCCATTTGATAAATAAGAATTTAGTTACTGACTGTTCTCGTTTGCTTAGACGTGGTGGATCCCAACCGGGACGGCGCCGTGTCGCTGCAGGAGTACATGGCCTTTATGATCAGCAAAGAGACTGAAAACGTGCACTCGTCTGAGGAGATCGAGAATGCATTCCGGGCCATCACCGCGCACCAGGACCGCGCTTACGTCACCAAAGACGAACTATACGCGGTACGTATGATGTATTAGTGTTACTGACGGCTACTATTTGAATACAGAATAGTGATATCATAATGCCAACAATGAGTGTACTCATAACTTAGAAAAATAAATCTTAAATAATTTAAGACTGTATTGTAAAAAAGAATATTAGACAGCTTTATTTATTCTTAATATTAAAAAATAATAATAAATAAAATTTTCTTTATATTAAAAAATAAAGAGAAAATATAGAAAATCGAAGGTAACATGACAACTTTTTTATTGCATCCCTCATTTAAAATCACTTATTCAGATTTAATACATTGTATGAAATGGCAATGAGCATTGTTCATGCTCCCACGTGGTCCAGTTTACATGACTAAGATACAGTAAGGTGAAGATTGACATTGGTAATAAGATTCAGTATAAAGTTCAAAATGTTGATCAATTTTCTGTGTCCACGCAAGCGTACTCACGGGTAAAAGCTAATACAGTACAACGTACGAAACTGCTGCTCTGAATTGCCTGCGAATGATTTAATGCGCCAACGCTCTCCGACCCTTTCTGTTTGCCCCCACGCGTTCCTATTTTACACTACTGCGACGCTTTCGTGGCAGAGTTTCGTGCGTTGTTCTGAAATGTATACTTTATGGTTTTATAAATATTATAAAATGTTTTACGACGCCATTTTTAAAATAAATGTTTTTCATTAGCGATTCATTCCGTGATCACAGTTTAAAATTAAATTTTTATTCGCAGAACTTGACGAAAGAGATGGCGGACTACTGCGTGGCGCGCATGAAACCCTACGTGGATCCGAAGACCGAGCGGCCCATACCCAACGCACTCGATTATATCGACTTCACGCGCACTCTTTTCCAGAACTGAATACTAAATTTATATTATTAAAAAGCAGCTAGTTTTTAAACAAAATTCAGCTTATGTTATTCTATGCAACAAACTTTCCTACGTAAAAATAAAATATATTAATTAGTTGTTAACGTCGATTGCTGTATGCATAAAAATAGAAAACATTAAAAAAATAGTGCCTCTACGCTTCGGCGCATGTCTTACATGATTAAGATATGCGAACGAATTATAACAAAAATGTCACGGAATTAAAAAGCGCTTCTGTAGAAAATTCTTTATTTTTACCTGCGCGGTAAAATAGAATAGGGTAGGCATTCCTTTCTCTGAAAGCAGCAGAGAAACCAGAAGGACCCAATTTTGTGGTTTCAATGATTGAGAGTTGACTTCATGCTCATGAACAAATAATCGAAAAATCATTTTCAATATTTTAACGATCGACACAGTTATGCCTTTGTTCTATACCATTATATAAATTATTTATGTAACATTTAATTTAAAAACATTTTTACGAATTGCATTTAATTAATATTTCGTACTTCATAAGCTAAGAGTATTTATTATTGCTTTCACTGATATTTTATTGGATAATGCACTACAATATTATTTTTTGATGTCATAATAAAAATATATTTATCTGCAAACCTATTGTTTCATTCTCTCAACACGTTCTACTTCCGAGCGATTTTAGTTTAGTAGCTAACTGCCGCACTCTGAGAGCTCCTTTAAATTTAGGTTAATCTCTCTTTAGTTAAAGTTCATTAAAAATACTAAGCTACATTAAATCTGGATGCGTCCCAGAGTCACCTTTTAACGGCTACTTAGTAAACGACTACTTAAGTATGATCAGTGCTGGAAGCAATCAATGGATCGAAGAAAGTGTATTCAATTGGCATAAATACTCTTCATTTTTGACAGGATTGTATGTATATTTTACAAATCTATACATATGTATTAGCCTATAAGTATCTTATTATGGATTTAATAAAAATAGTAACAAATAAAAAAAATCATGAATCATCTCAAGTGTTCAAAAAATATTGTCAAGACCCCAAAATAACTTATATTTTGTGAGCTACATATTAGTGCACACTGTTATAAACTAGGCAGTTTCAGCCATTTTCATACCTATTTGTAATATTGAGTTATTTTACAGAGGTATATATAGTACAATTATATTAATGTCAGTTTTGTTTATTTCAATGCTAACATGTTAACTACTACATTTTTAATTGTCAAATCAAAGTTAAGGGATCATTAACGAAGTTAAGTGACCAATATTGTCTATTTAAAGTTAATGGTCCTTAACCCTTAAACAAACGCGGGGCATCTTATGTATTAGTGACAATCTGAACTTGAATTGGACCGAGGATTGGTCTTCTAAATTATATTGTTAAAAAAAAATTAGTTTTTCTATTTTGGAAAAGGCTTTTTTTTATGGTGGGAAATATATTCCCATTATCCAGATTCAGCAAGCGCTTGGTGGGAATATATTTCCCATTATCTGTAAAGAGAACCAGTAAATGAGTAGCTATGTTTTCGCATATATCTATTATTTATTTTATGTTTATTTTGATAATACATACATACACACCTTCACATAATACAATAAACCACAAGTTACTTTATAGAGTTTTATTGATTTTAATAGCCCTATGCATAGGTAGAGGTAGGAAAAATTATATTTTACTCCAGACCAACATGAAATGAATAAAACTAATTACTATCTAGGTAATGGGTAATTTGATTAATTTGTAATTTTATTAATCGATAAAAACAATTAAGTAGCGAATACTATCTTTTATTTCTTAAAAATATGAAAAGTTATTTAGTTTTCTTGCTTCTGCGGCATGAAAATTTTGAAACACGTTTTACACATAGAGTAACACCACATTCACTACACTTTATATTACTCTTCTCTTTATTTTTAGTGCTACAAAACCTGCATCTCTTATATGTTGTGTCCTGATCCGGGAAATGAACTCCAACATTACGAAGACGTATTTCGTCTGGCACCCCAAAGTTACCACCTTTTTTATTTTTAAATATTGTAGGTCTTGCTTTTCTGCAGGAATAATTATTTATGAGGCCACGGGCTAATCTTAATCTGAAGTCTCTATGAGAATGAACTAATATGTTGTGAATAGTTGTGTATGTAATATAAGAGTTTATTATGGCTGAGTCCAACATAAACAGAAAGAGACGCATCCAAAATTTTCTCGATTTTCTATTGATAGGGTAAGAAGATCTGAAATGGTCAAACCTGTCCACCCTCCCATACTCAGTGTGTAATCTGCTATGGCTTTCGGGCACAATACCTCTTGTCGAGAACCATTTTTCTGTGTCCTCTTCACAAATGTAGTATCTTGAGGCTGGTGAGCTGTTGTGAGTACAGTTACTTCGCGAGTATCTAGCCATTTTATTGCAGTTATTGGAGATGCTGTTACAGCTGCAAATTCATGTTTTAGTAATCGTAAATTTTGGGTTGCTTTTTTAAATATATCTGGAAGACCTTTACGATTAATTCTGACTGTGCCAACGGAATATATACCTTTCTCATATAAACTTTCTAAAAGATTGCAACCGGTGAAAAATTATCGAACGCAACGAGGGAGTTCCGAGGAACATTTTGGCATAATTTAGAAACAACATTGTATCCCAGACCTTCATTCTCCATACTGTCATCTTTGCCAGTATATATTTCAAATTGATATAAATAACCAGACTTTGCATCGCACCTTGCCCAAACTTTGAAGCCTCTCTTAATGGGTTTTTTAGGCATATACTGTTTTAGAGAACTTCTGCCTTTAAATTTAACCATACACTCATCTATAGATTGTATACTTGAATTTGCTGTTTCTTTCTGAAATATAATATTTAGACTATCGATAAGGGGCCTGACTTTATACAATTTGTCGAAATTTTGGGACTCTCTAGTTGGTACTTTTCATTATCGTTGAGGTGCAGATTTTCAGAAATTTTTTAAAACGAACAATGGGGAATGCTTTAGTCATTTCAGAATTATTGTAAAAGGATCACTAGACCAATAGAGCTCTACGTCGGGCAGAGGTTAAGCCCCATCATAATGAGGACTCCTAAGTACGCTCTTATCTCACTACTGGTCACATCAGTCCAGTTTTTACAATTATTTTGATGTGCATATAAATTTGTTTGTTCCACTATATTGTTGACAATATAAACAGGAAAAAAATTGTCAAACATTTCGACTGGTTGTGTTTTATGTGTATAATCTGAGTTACAAGTTATTTTTTTGTCAAAATTTGGAATTTTAGGGACTTTTCTTAACATTTTCCAAGATCTTGGTTTAGCATTATTATTAGTACTGCATGCGTTTCGCTGGAATACAATATCGTGTGAAGTAGACGGGCGTGAAGCTAGAATTGATGATTGCACAGTAGATGATGATTGTAAAGGAGTTGTTGACTGTTCAGAGTTGAAGAAGGAAATTGGTCATCCAATTGATCAATTTCAGAAAAATCGGTTGCAAATCATCGTACAAAGATCCCTCGTTGTCATACCCGGTATCTGGGGTGAATCCTCATGAAGCTCATTATCTATACCAAAATTTCCTCAAGACGTTTTTCTACAAGTACGTCATCCGGTAATGTCAAATAAGAATCAGAAGGAGTGCTAATGTGAGAGGCAAATTCACCGCCTTCGTCTGAATCACATTCTGATAAATCGTCCAATTCAATAAGCCTTAATATTTCCTGTTCATTTATGGGACGTTTTGCGCCATAATTACGTAGAATCTGTAAAAGTAATAAATAATAAAATATCAGGTTATTTAGTTGTGATCACACATGGATAAAGGGAATATATTTCCCACCAACTTTAAATCTGGCTAAAACTGTAAATATTTATAAAATACTAGTATTAATCATTACAATATCACTGTTATATGTTAGACAAATAGCCAAAAAATAAAGTACTACTTACCAGAATTTTTACAGAAATATTCAATAAAACACGCACCAATCACTCAAAACTTGAAACTTTTCGCTGCAAATCACTAAATGGCTCTTTGAACGTTAATAATTGTATCATTCGGTCAAGAGTAAAAGCCGGGATTTACTGATCATAGAGTATAATTCAAAGATAAACGTCAGTGCGTTTTAGATAAACATTGCCGCGCTTTATTTAAAATTTATGGCTTAAAATTTTAAGTGGGAATATATTTACCTTTATTTGATTAAGGGTTAACGTGGTTTAAGGGACACTTTACTGACTCTGGGAGCGACAGTTCGTTAAACCATTACTAAGGAACCACTAAAGGAGGATTAAAATTTAAGTAACGTCTCTGAATGCGGCAGTAAGTTGCTCATCCTGAATGAGACGCCTAGTTAATTGGGCGCACCGCGGACTAATCCTTGTATCGCAGCCGAGGCCGTCAGCGGCGGCGTTCCCAACGTATACGAGATCGACTCGCGTCGCGAGCGGTTTTTCTCAAATAATATTTTTTATCTATCATATTTTGAAACGAAAATTAGAACTGTTGTGATTTGAAACTGGATGAAAAGAAAAAGCGACAGTAAAAACAATAAATTTATAGGATTTAGCCTGCGAGAGAATGATAGAATGCGAGATGAAATAGAATGCCTACGAGAGAGAGATGTGTGCGGTTGCGTATTGTCATTTGTTGAAATGTAAAAGAACTTTTAAATTTAATTAAACATTTTAAAACTGTAACAATGACAAAATATACCAACATAGTTCATCCCACTCCTGATATTGCATTTGTCTCATTCTCTCGCAGATTCATTTTTTTAAGCTTTCATTTTTTAAATTTTCATTTTATTCACTTCCGTATGTGAACTGCACAACTTTGCTTATGAAAAAAAACTACTGCAATAATTGCTAATCTTATAAAACAGACAAAGATTTTAAAGTGTAGATACCCTTCATAATTATTTAAAATATAAATATTCATAAGATTATTTTTTATGCATCTATCTAATATAATTTAGGTGTATGATATTTTATTTCGAAATGGAAAATATTACAATATTTTCATTTTTATATTTATTATTAAAGTTTACAATGATGTTTAATTTCAACTGCCATTTTCCTTTACAAACAGTAAATTCATAAGATACAATATAATAAACTATTTTTTACTCTATTACTAATAAATACATGTCAATTTCTACATTATTTAAGAAACTTGAATATTTATTATGTATACATTAGCAAGGTCTTGCTTATGTACAAACACATTTTCTGCGTTGGTCATAACAAAAGAGAACAGCAATTTTGCAGATGCGAGCGCAGGTGGGATGCAAGATGGCTAAATGGGCTATCGTTTAAAGGAATGGTATGTTTAATACCATTCATTACAAGTTGCATTTTTATCAAGGTTTTTCTAATTAGATTAACTAGAAATCTTTTGCTTTATTTTATCGTGTTAAAATTACGCCGATCGTCCTATTTCTGAACAAAATCTCGGCAGTTAGGCGTTCGATACTGGATAAACATATTTTTTTTACATTCTTAATTTCGCCCTACTAGCTGACCCCTTCGATGTACTCGTATCATCAATCAAATTCACTCGCAGACCTACTGCCAATCGCTACAGACGTAAACAGAAAAACATACTTTTCCAATATATTATTACGGTATATGATATAAAGGATATCAGTATTGGCTTTCGAGTATGAGGTGGTAATTTTTCATGCCCCACGTACATGTGGCGTGTTCGAGCCTGATCGGCGGACTGATTCTGTACCCTCAGCGCTATTCGATCGATGTCTATTAGGTCAATTGACGGCACGCCAGCGGCATGCATCTCGCCACCGATAAACTTTGACGTAATAAAGATACCGCTTGAATCGTATCATGCTTACAGAATTAGCTTGAAGGGCGTTTGTAACAAAAAGAATGGGCTGCACTTCTGCTCTGGGATCCTTAGCAGACGACATCGTCCAATGTTTTCACACTAAAAAATGAAGGCTAATTAAGACAGATTTTCTCTTAGTTGACGTTCAAATAATTAAAACAACTGCGAAATTGTGTATATCAACGAAAGTTGATTTGTTACAAGTTCAATTCTAATTGAACTAACAATGTAGGTACCACATTAATTCTAACAAGGATATAGGTACAGTGTTTCTATCATTATTTACTTCTCTGCATAATTTGATCAGTTTTAATTAGTTAACTTATATAGATATGTATAGGTATAGATTAAATCAATTCAGAATAAATTAATTGAAATATTATAATTATATAAATTAATAGTTTTAATTATTTTCATTATTAAACTAATAAATTTATCGTATTTTATTTACCTAATGTCGTGTTAATTACGTCAACTAACGTACTTATCATTTTTTTAAAAACAAAGAAAGAATAAACATTTAAAATTATTTGGAAAATCCAAAAGTGCACGCCTTATAAGCGGTTACTCCATTTTTATTAAAGAAAAATGTGTATGTCAGCTCCGACGAATGACTGGAGCTCACTCTTTATGAATGATTACAAATTACTTGGTATGCATTGTTCAATACTCTAAATTCTATATATTAACAAAAATTTATAGCGTAATCGTCATTTTTTTTTTAATTAAAATAAATTAAAAATTTATTTAAATTGAAATAAATAAAAAAAAAATACCTTGGTAAGTCAAAATTTCTACTTAAACATTGAAAAATAAAAGACAGTCCGCTTCGGGTTTCCTATGTTCTCTAGATTAAGATTTTAATAAAAAAAAGATATACTAAAAGACTCGTCAAAATTTTGTTTATTAAATATCAATTAAACTACAACCGAATTAGACAGTGAAATTCAATAGGTTTCTATTCAGATGCATACTAAAGAATGGGAAAAAACTCGATTAGTGAAGTATTTCATTCGTTACCGTGACCACATACAGGACCCGCAACATACAGACATAATGGACGTCCACGAAAAAAATTTTTAAAATAGTTTTAAAATACGTTCTATAACAAAATGTGTTTTGAAGATATTTCAGATATTAAAATCAGTGTTTATTCTTGCCGTTTGAGTGCATACATTATTTTACAAGTGCAACATGTACTAAATAAAGACATTTAAAGTTCAAAAAATCACACTTTTTTCGTAAGGCGAGAGTAGAGCACTACCTCATGCGCTCCGCTTATGAGGCGTGAAATACTTAATATTATTGGATTAATTTTGAATTAAATGTTACATTCTACTAAGAATAATTATTTAAAATGATTTTCATATTAGCTGAGATGAATAATAAATTTATCAATTGAAATTAGTCACTACCCTCCCACCTCACCTCACGGTCGCGCGGGGGCTGAAGGGGAAGCCCATAGAACAAATCAAGCGCAGATCCTTAGTCAATAGTTATTTATAGTTTAAATCGGTTTATTTTGTTCATGATTTCTTTGTATTCGCATTACTTGCGAAACCTCAAAGTACCTACTTGGATCAGTGAATGAAATAGTTGTGGTATTGTTAGTTGGTGTTGATGTTGAAGACCCAGGGCATACGTACGAAAAGTTTAAGGAACGAAAGAACGAACCAGACATAGCACAGAAGTTTGTTAGTTTCTACAATTCATTAATATTTTCGATATCTTCTAATATTATTTTAACTTAGTAAAAAATATATGTAACGTTGCTTTGCGCTATCTAAAATATTAATAAACAAGTACCTTCTCGCAATTTATTTTTTGTTTTATTTTATCTATTTGTCACATATGTCAATTACGATAAATAACGAGATTTACTTTTAGGAATCAAAAATTGACAAAAAATTAGATTTTTTAAATATTGTATCTAATATGTTCTATGAATACTTTATAAGTTGTGTTAATTTGAACTTAACTAGATTTTACTCTATATCTCGTCTCGTAGCATTAACATGAACTTTGGCTTTCTCGAATGACCGATGAATAAAATTTAATATAGCATACGGCCGTGGTACCCACGATGGAGGCTGGTTGCGGGTGGAGTAGCGCATCACGCTAGCACTGATTTTTCAAGTGAATCTTAGAATAGAATATCTTAAGCTCATATTAATAAATTATACTCAACTGTGAGACCGCGTCTGTGTCAGCATTGAAGGTGCTAATTAATATGTCATACTTGAGTTCACTCTTAAATGTGGTACATATCAATGATGGGCGTTACAATTGATTAAGAATGAACTTTAAGACAACCCCTCATATGCGAACTCATGGACATTCTTAGAGTTGAGTGCGATTTATTAATACAGGCCTTATTCAGTGAAACAAAATGTTTTTTAGGGCCTCTTTCACCATCTCCTGTTAAACTGACTTAACAGAAAGTCACTTTTAAAAGTTTTGCGTTCCACTTTCTCCTTTTAGCCGTTTTTCAGCTCTAATAATCATTAAAAGGAAAATATGGAATGTAAAGCTAATTTTAAGTGACTTCTTGATCAATTTAAGAAGAGATGGTGGGAAAGGCCCTTGGTGGATTTAAACTAGGGTAACTTTATAATAAATAATGTTACCAAGTAGCATTAAACAAGTTTCATACTTTATTCAAGAAAATGGATTTAATCATAATTATAACTATATGGTTGAAATGTAACAAGTACTAAGTTGAATTTATTAAGCTAAATTATTATAATCATTTCTATGTTTGTAGTGATCATGGTCTTATTTGAATTTATTAAAGTGAATTAGTTATTATAGTAATTTTCTTGTTGATATTGACCAGATATTAAGTGAATTTGTTAAGATGAATTACTTGGTATAGCCATTTTTCATATTCATACTGAATAAGTTCTTAATTGCCTTAGTTAATGAATAATAATAAGCGCTATATAGTTGTCTAGTCAATTGAATAATGATAAACAATAAAAATCATATTCTTTAAAGTGTCTAAGATCTTGTTAGGCTCGTATGGAATCGAGATACTTAATCACGGGAATCACAATTTTGTTAGAAGCAACCAAATGTTTTTTTGAGTGCATATTTAAAAATGGCCATTTGGCAACCGAAACGGAAGTAGATTTCATTTTATTTTCATATGTAATTTTCGGATTTTCAAAATTTTGAAATGCTGTAATTTCTAAACTAGTTGACTGGTTTGGCTCTTTGAACTCAACCTTTGTAATCTTCCATAGAATATGTATGTTTCATTAAAATCTCTAAAGAATTGTAGACGCTATCATGCTGATAAGCCTCGCATTATGTCGCATATATGTCAATTTTTGAACCATATGCATTTTCTGACTAAGCTCGTCGAGTTAAGTCGGAAAACAGCAAAGTTTTTCAAAAGTTGCGTCATTAGGACAAGTACAATAGTTAGATTTTTATGAAATCTACTAAAATGATGTTTATACGAAACCCGTACAAACAAGTCTACCTAAGAGCGGTGCCTTCGAATCGGAATTGTTTCAGATACGAATAAGTACCAAGTACTGACCAATAGTTCGATTTTTCGTTCAAAAATTCATTTTAGACTTCATGGTATTAATTTAAAAATTTACAACTTTTACGTAAGGTAGTTATTTCTCAAAAGAACTAGTAAGAAATCTTCTTCACAAACTAAGTAGGCTCAGAAGGTCCGCTCTGTACAGAGCACGTCAAACGATGACGCACCCGCGCCGCCTCCGCAATCTCCCAGACTGCCTCAAACGAATGCAATCGCGGCTGGCGCGCGCGTGAGATAAGCGATACTCCTTTTTTTTCATTTCAACGACGAAATGTATACAATTGAGCAAAACTATTGTGATTATCGATAGCACTGGATTTATACTAAGGACAGTCGGGACTAGTGCCCAGGGCGGCACTGAGTTTTAAGTCCGGCCCCGACTATCAGGATGTCTAAATACCACTATTAATTAGTAATGAAGTTACTTTTTACTTCGTTACCTTTTAAACCTTCGATAATAAAAAAAATCCTTTATACATTTTGGTCTACGATGCAACCTATTGCCGAAGCTCCGTTGCAGCCAGGGTACTCGGAATAGTGTTTGCATGCTAGCTACAATAAAATAATAATGATACACAAATGTGGTTTTATTTACAAAAAAATAAGAAAATATGTACAAATTATTCACAATTGTTACCTTTGCAATTAATTATCTCACACAAAATAATAATTAGCTAGATATACAGCTAGGAGGTTAAGCAATGGATTTTTAATTTCTGGTCACCTATTAACTATATATTTTTAATAGGTGTGACCCCATTGAAAAATACACATATGTTTCTTCAGACAAGCCCCTACTTACACCTGTCAGTTAAAATATTGTAAAATGTCAAAAATTAACTAATTACATACATATTACACTGAAATTGGTAATGATATAATATAAATTTGAATCTATTTACAGCCGTTTAGTTCTGTTTTTCAGATGCTAAGTTAAACACATATTTTTGAATAAAATTTTCTTTACATATTTACACAAATATATTTAAAAAAATTAACTTTGATGATATGAGTTATAATTTTATATAGTTTCTTAAGAAAGATTTCTAATTTTTATATTTACAAATTCAAATACTTTGCATAAAATATCTAATTTATTAACATGCACAACTTTAATAGGTGACTGATACTTAATTTACATTAATTTTGAATACCTCCCATTTAATTAAGAGAAATGGACCATATATGCCAAAATGAGTCAACTCTCAATTTGGTGAAAATTGAGATTTTAATGTACACTATTGTAAAATATGCCTTATTTGTTAAATCTACAAAACAAATCATTGAAAGTAGCTGTTTACTTTTTAAATAAAACTAACCGGAAATATAAACAAAAGTCTTAGATTTTAACTTGATTAATCTCAAAATCAATTCTATGTGGGTTGATTCATTTTGCCATAACATGGTCCAAATATCCTATTCTAATATTATTCAAACATTTTCTCATATTCTCAACAAATGTGTTCAAGCAATGAAATAAATATAAATACAATTTGAAATGAATGAAACTGTTGCCAGGTTATATACAATATTAAAGGCACCATACCATATTTATTGCTTTATTTAAGGAGAATTAATAATAAATATTCTAAAAATAAGCCAATTATTGTAAAAAAATTACATCAGAATCATGAATTTTTAAATTCCTCAATGAAATACAAAAAACATATTTTATATCTTTGATGTAGTTTAAAGAACTGGCTCGGAAATACATAGAAAATATGATAAATGATTCAATACTAATTTCACAATAAAATAATATCACTGATAACAGATAAATTTCTTTTGGCACTCTTTTATTGAAGATTATTGATCACAACTGAACATGTCCAAAAAATTAATAAATAAGAAAAACTTATTGAAACTTTTAAAGTTGTGGATTATTTTTATGTAGATAATATCAAAGCTACATATACTATTTCTTTAAATTTCATATGTATAAAGGTTCATCATATTAAGTTAAAGGTTTAATATATATTTTATATAAGGAAAATATATATTTTTATTTTTATCATGTATATCGATCTATAAAGCTTCTTTTACATACTTATTGAAATCTAATTATGTCACTTTAAAAATTAAGACTTAAGTTTGGAATATACTGCGTCCAGCGTATCGTATTTTCTACAAATACTTTTCTTAATGATATCGATTCAGGTTGATTGTTGATACTAATAGCTAGTCGTTATAGATAATTTTATGATTCTGATTTATGCGCACACTTTTTTTTTAGAATAACCTATTCATTTTATGAACCATCTTAGTACACAATAGGAAAGACCCAGAATTATTTAGTACATTTTACACAAACTCCAATTGTCTGATGGAATATTGAAATTGTACAATAAAAAAGTCATTTTTTTAATTGTGCAAATATTATTCATTTTTAAATTGATAAATTATAGTTTCTGACGTGGCACATCATCAAAATGATTGGTTACATCAATTTAATACAACAAACTTCCATTCTGATCACATCAGCCATATGATGCAAAGTTATGATCCTGAAAGTGGCTAGCTAATCTTTTGACGATTTGAATGACTCACAAACCAATGGGATCATCGATGTACACACAGCTGGCTTCATCATCTATTTTTTTTTGATAAAAACGTAGATGTTTAATAAATATTCACCACCATTTTATACTTGTTGCTTGAGCAGACATTTTTGTCATTTTATATGACATTTGTACTTGTCTGTGATTCACTCACAAAAGACAACAACGGTTCTCATTATACTTGGATGTAGTTGGTTTTACAGAACCATAGACTGTACTTTATTTTAGATTCAAAGGCACATAGGCTAATTCAATCAGGACATTTTTCTATTACACAGTGGTATATGTATAGTCTGTGTGTACATTAATAACTGAAATACATAAATGCGCCCGCATAGTAAACAACATTTGTTCGGCAGGAAATTATTGTCTTCTAGAAATATAATAATTTCAATTATATTTTATTTATTGTAATAATGTAAGTGATAAATAGCCAGATGGTGCATTGTTAAGTAGCTACTTAAATATTTGGCAGGCTAAGTAAGTTCTTTTTTAATAAAATGGATTACTATCATTTGAATAAAATTTTGGACAGTATAGTATTTTTTAAACTGTGTCCATGCAGACACAGATATGAAATTATTTTGAGCAATGTCAATAGCGTTAGCCTAAAAAAATTGATAGTATTATGACAGTTGATAGACTGATATGGGTGTGAATGTGTGTTAGTGGCTCATATGGTCTTAACAAGTTAATTTACTTTAGGTGGAATTAGGCATTGCTTACCAATAATCAGTCTGTCTATTTGCAATTCAGGACTGCAACAATAATTCACTTTTACTGTTACCTTTGGCCATAGACCGTTGTGCCATAGAGAATGCGGTTTCATTTCCAGTCAGGTATACTTGTAAATTAATTTTCCCACCTATTTGATTTCTTCGCTTATTTGCTTCTTTCTATATTTTTTATGTTTCTACCTGAAGTGCCATATCAATCAAAGGATACAAATACATCTAGAACGTCATATACATATATATATTCTGCTGCTGATAAATATATTTAATAGTTCGAGTCATTCAGTTCATTCTGCGGTACATGTACATTCCATTGATGGAACGAGGACACTCGACGTGTTAAACAGAATATAGCAATTACGTAACATTAATTGTGGCCAATACACTGTATTCGTGCTGTGTGAGTAGGGGTTTGAGGTGAGGCAGGAGGGGCGCGGGCAGGACACCGCGCGCCGGCTGCAGGTACGGCAACGCCAGCAGTTGGGATACGGTGGGCCGCGCCCGGGCATTGTACGTCAGGCACCACTTCAGCGCCGCCACCAATATTGCTGGCAAATCTATCATAAAAAAAATACTGCATAAGTATGACATTAATTCAATGTAATACTATAATAAATTGGGTTATATGTATGCATCCCCTATTGAATGTTATCAAGTTTATTTCAAGTATAAAATAATATGTGATATTAGTCATAGAAGCAATCGATTCATTAAAGCCAATATAATATATAAATTTTAATCAAAACTATTTTTATATGACAGTAATAATTTAACATTATGAAAATTTAAAACAAAAAACATGATCATTTGCATTCGAACTCACCATATAAAAATAATATGAAAACTTACGTTCTGCAGGTGGATAATCTATCCGATGATCCGGGTCAAGTATGACAGCAAGTTTTCCTAAGCTGGGAATGTGTTCGAAAGGTGTTCGACCATACACCATCCTATACAGGATACAACCCAGTGACCACACATCTGACCGCAAGGAAATCTGTGGACGATTGACAAGTATATTATGTTTTTTCAAGATCGATGTCTTTTTAATAGTAATAGATTATTGTACGAAGACATCAAAATGTTATTAAATCACAATGCAATAGCATTATTAATGAAAAGGATAAATTTTACAGATAATTATTTCATTTGGATGAATTATTTTTAAACACTGAATCATTTATTACAATTCTGAGAAAATAAATTTTATTGATAAGCATACAAACTATCATTTAGATCAAATAAATTTCTGATTAAAAACTTCAATTTGGGTTTTTAATCAGAAAATTTTAATTTTATTAATATATTACCACTGGGTTCTAAACAAATATATAATAAGGAATTGACATTTTAAGAATATCTTCATATATCATAGATATAGTTAAAATCAATATATTATCTATGTACATGGAACATATAATATAGAAATTTTCACAAGAATTCGCTAGAACAGAGGACAGTATAAAATATACAATAATGCAAGGACCTTGATGGGCGCATTGCCATGCGCGCTCGGCGGGCCGTAACCACCGGCGCCCCCCAACAGCGCCTCGGGACTGATGTACGAGTAGGTGCCGGTGGCGTGCGCGCGCACCACGCTCGTGGCGTCATTCGCCATGGCCGACGCTATCCCGAAATCGATTAGCTTCAGCCTGCCCGATACCAGAAGAAAATTGGCCGGCTTCAAATCCGCGTGGATAACGCCTGTATATGATAAAAATGAGAATAAAACATATGAACGACAAACATCTCTTTGATCTGTTAATTTAATGTCAGTCAGTTTATTGACAATTTTAGATACCTAAAGAGGATTTGGATTATAAAATTACAATTGAGCATTTACACATGCAACTGTCAACTGATGGCATTTATTAAACATTTTTATTTATCCATTAATTATGTCTGAACCATAAAACAATATAAGTGCATACAGAGCCCAGCTCATCAGTTTTACTATTCAATTAAAAAGTGGAGTTATTGTTTTGTAAGAACAATTGAAGTTTATATATTTTCTGCTTCTGAGTGCTAAACGTGATTTCCTTCATTGTAACTCATGAGTTGTGAATTCAATAGACATAAGCTCTTTAAAAAAATAAGCAAAATTTACTCTATTAATAAGCAAACATAATCATACCATGCTCATGTATGTGGTTCACAGCTTGTAACATCTCCTCCCAGTAATAAAGGATGAGCGCGGGCGAGAGGCCAGCGCCGCGCGCGCGCAGCATCGACGACAGGTCCGTCTCACCCACCTCAAGCACTAGACGCAGCATCTGTCTCGTTTTGTCATATTCACTGCAACATTGTCATTGTAAATATAACTTATAGAAAGAAATTGATCCCTATTTGTAGTTTTACACATACATACATATCATAAACATAGATCATAGTACTATAGTAAGTAGTAGGTTCAGTTATTCATTATTGAAGAGAGTTAAGATGTCACTAGTGAGCTGCATACGGTTTCTCTTCAGGTAACAGTGTCATTCAAAAAATTAAGAAAAAAAAAACACTTTTTTAGTAAGAACAAAAGTATAGTGATTATTTAATTCATGGATTATTTATTATTTTATACCAGTGAATTTTTACAAAATCGTCTAAAAGAGGTCTATACAAAAAAAAAATTAAATTATTTTTAAATTTGCTATTTTTACATAAACATAGTAAAGTGTATTATTAAAACGTAAACTAACTTCAGTAGTTTATGTTTTAATAATAATTCTATACCTGGAGAACATATCAATTTGATTAATTTTGACTGTTAACAATAAAAAAAAAAATTGTGAATAAAAGAAATTTTGCATAGCAGAAATTTAGGAGTGATAGCTATCTAATAACCATATGGAAGATCAGAATATTATTGAAAAAATTTTATCTGCAAATACAAAGAAAAATTTATTTTTAAATGACCAGAATGTTTTTAGGGTTCCATATTTCATAAGGAATCACTTAGTTGTGGGTCTGTCTGTATATAAAAACCATTTTTTCCAGAAATGCATAGGAGACAGAGTTCAAATCAATATCAAACAGATCTATTGTCACTTCGAACCATAAAAAATCAAACTTCTAAACCAATGCGATCAAAAAAATAAGTTATTTTTATTGCATATTTTGACACTCATAAATAAGTCAAAATTAATAGGGTACTTACTGTTGACCTAGAATTATGAAATTTGATAAGAAGCAAAGTTTCACAGCACAAATAAAGGACAATGTATGAATTTCACTAATTTGTAGTTACAATGCATAAAAATGCTGTTTGAGAACAGGCCATGTTATAGACTAATATACCGGGAGAACATTTTTAAGATTCTCACTACAAAAATTGAAATTTCCAAAACTTCGGATACTTAAAAAAAATATATTATTTTTGAAAATCAAAACAAGAAATATTTCAATATTTGCAGGATCAATATCTCTCTCTGTCATAAACAGGCAAAGATCGTCAAGATTCTTGATGGATGAAATATCTACATACATAATTAAGTTTGTATGGAATCCTCAGGGGTGTAAGTCCTGTTAGCATTTGTCCGGCATTTTCAATAGTTGCAATAACCACATCTAATACTTTATTATTTCCAGACTCTGAATTACCTTTAATATACTTCAATATGCTTAACGCATTTATATTTTTAGATTCAAGGACTGAATGGCATTTTGAAATGATGCTAATGAAACTCACAAATCAAAGAGGCGAATGACTCTATCAGAATCTTGCAATTCTCTTAGAAGACGCACTTCATTGATGTAACCCTGTGCCAGCTCTGCATCAGTAGCCAGATTAACAATCTTGACAGCATATTCGCTTGACGTCCCTGGTTCCAGCACCTGTAATGCATTTAAATATACGCTTATAATAAAAACAATGGAATATCAAATTAAATATTGAGAGTACCTACATCTCAGAAGGTAGATGGGTGATAGCAACATCTTTACATCAGAAGCATACGATTTTTTAATTTTTAACAACACATAAAAAAATGCCAGCTATGCCAATCCATGAAAGACTACATAGTCGATTATTTAGCCAATGATTAGGCATGTTTTTTTTTTATAAACATCTTGTAACAAGTTGGGAGTTACACAACTGGAATCACTGCTTTTGGTTTTTCTTCAACATTATGTAGGAGATATAAATTTAACTTTATTAACGTTAATAATAATAGTTAAAGTTAGATTTAAATATATATATATCTAAATTTAACTATTCTTGCCAGATGGATGTTAAGCTTTAGATTTTTGTCACACCACTGCAGGGGCACAGCTTCCCACAATCCTATTTCAGGTTAAGGATTTTCATATAAGCCATTTATGCTGATTTTAATTCATGTTGCAATATATTTTTGGGCACTTTGATTATGCAATGAAAACCAAAAATAAAGTAAGGGATTTTCACACTATTAATGTCATAACATGAACATTGCACGTGTGGTATTGCCCTGCATATTAATTACTTCTCAAAATTCTATGCCTTTTGACATCAGTTATAAATATGATTTGTTAGGTTTCTTGTTGACAATCTACATAATATAATAAGATATTACCATTAAGTATAAAATGTTTCCCAATTTAATGAAAATTTATATCTTTTACTTTTTAGTGTTGTTTTAACCACATTTCAAAAGATCTTAATAAAATTGAAATGGAAAACCTATAGTTGTTTATTTTTTATTTTGTAAGCGACTGCTGTTATTTCTCACTAAATCCATTGACTGTGTACCAAGTCGATACCATTAACTAGACATTCCCTAACGAGGAGGCAATCCTCACTGCAACATAAAAGCACAATGGAAATCGTTTTCTTGTGAAAATTAAGTTGCACCAAAAGTAAGAAAGTAATTCACGGACGACTGTCCACACATTAACTGTGATATTATTATCTACTAAACGGCTCTAAATAAATCTACACATGGAAAGGCAAAAATTATATGACCTTACCAATGTCTGTACTTGAGAAATATTTATGGAAAAATAATTGGGAGCACCCTTATAAGTGCTATACAAGCTAAAACAGTTATTATTTTTTGTTTATCTGTCTATATGTTTGATCATTGCATCATAAACTACTGCATGGATTGTATGCAGTATCACAGGTGTATTGCTGGAGGTCTAACTTAAAAATAGATCACATTTCATCCATCTATAATTATAAAAATGTGTCACTTACTACATAAAACTACACTATATTATTTCTGTGGCAGGTATCTAAATAATATTTATGTTTACTAATATTTACTGTTTATTTCTATTAATATTTATTGTTTACTTCTATGAATTGCATTTTTATAAATGTGTATATGAGTTCTAAATTGGTTAATAAGCATCCACAAGTTTCTAAATATGCAGACACAATCAGACAAAGTTCATATTGTGCATCATTATCATAATTATTGTGTGCAATATTTCAGAGCAATTTATTCAGTGTCAAGCCAAGGCGGGTTTGCATTGTTTTTGGAACAGTATGCTGAAATTCAGCTCAATTGAGCATTGGGAAAGGAAAATGTGCTACAGAAGGTTCAAGAAAAAGTATACACACATTCACTTAGTATATACATTGCAGCCTGTTTCTTTGGGGACATAAATTCCATGTAATGGAGTGTTATGTGGTTCGATAATCATAAACGTTGGTGAATATCTATTAAAAAGGAATATCTACTAAAATAAATACGTTCATTTTTATATTTATGAAAATATTGTGCTAGATAAATTGTAATATAAATGAGTACAGTTCCATATGTTTCAATACATAGTGTGCATACAGATATTGAAAAAAATTTATTTACCTTATACACTTCACTTGATCCTCCAGTTCCCAATTTTTTTATGTACATATAATTCTTTCCTTTGATATTAGTTGTTTTAAATGATATTTTGCTATGATTACCAACTGCCCCTTGAGGGTAAGAAGGTGTGGCTGCATATCCACTCGGTAATGGTTTTCTATTCAAAGGTGTTGCTATGATAGGTTGCACAGGTTCTTGTTTTTGTAAAACGGATTGACCTATCAGTTCAACTTTATGTTTGCTATCAGGGAATAAACCTGAAACAAAATAAAGTGTTAATCAATTAAACTTTAATATACTATTGATTATAATTATATGTAAAGCAGAATTGTCTTATAAATGCAAAAGTTATTAAGATTGTTGCAGGTTTTACTCATATCTTAATAAGGACTTTTTTTTTATTACAAAAAGGACAAATATTAAATCAGTCATGGGCACCACTACCATCATACATATTAATTTTACACTAATAAGCATTAAACCCAATCATTAAAAGCTATATTTGTAGTTATACTCCAATGTATAATCTCCAATAAATTTTATATTCCATATTGAAGGACTAACACCCATGTAGTTTCATTGGGGGCAGTTCCATCATCGCACAGACAAAGATGTGTGGAAACAAAGGCTCAACATCCTCTTCAAATGACAGAGCGAGCAATTTTATATGCTTTAGTTAAAACCTAATTCATCATTTAATTCTGATATTTTATAATCCAAAGGCAACATGCTGATCACTTGCTCAAAAGCATCTTATCAATAGTATATGCAACAATAATGGGATTATAAGTATGTAAAATTAAAATGCAAATCTAAAACTACAATTCTCATGTATATAACTTACACCTCATGCTCTCTTTATTTTGGTTTGTAGTAAGTTTAAGAGGTGTTCTACATTGATTTCTGTGCCCAGAACCTGGAGTGAATTTCCTGATCCCTGATTTGATTTTGGGAGTGGGAGTTTTGATTTTTTGATTATTAGAAGAAAAATTTTTCACAACATCTGGAGTTTGCTTTTGTATTGTTCCATGTTCATTACGTTCAGGAATAACATATTTATTAATAAATTCTCGTTTTGTAGATGAATGTATCTGATTAAGTGGCAAATGAACGCTACGTTTTTTTATTTCCGATTTAGGGCAAGGGATATCAATGCACTCCTTTACATTAACTTGCTTTATACTATTTTTGTTAGGATATGTTACTGTGTTAAATAAGTTATCACTATTGGTATTTTCTTTATTTTCAGTCTTAAAAGTTTCACTCCATAATTCATTCTTTTGTTTACTAGATTCAGATTGTTTATTGTGTGGATCTTTGACATGTTCTTTTAAGATAGAAGTTTTCCTCTTAGTATCTACAAACGAATTTTCTTCGTCTTCAACAGATATGTAACTAGAATCCGGGCTTTCAGCTGCGCGCATCAATGGAATTAAACTTGGCATCAAAGCTGCGATGGGAAGGGGTGTGAATTTACTGCTAGATGAGGACTCAGCATTGGTATTCATGATTGTTTTTATATCATTCGAATTGATAACTGTTTCACAATAAATATTCGATATTCAATATTTAACCCATTCACGCACAAAACGTTATTACTTAAGGTTAATTCAATTTAAGTGATATTTTGTATAAACATCCGTTGCCTAGAGACTATTTCAAATTTTAAAATTGTCAATTGAGTGTTACCACAAGCGTATAAATAGAGCCACAGAACACAAATATTGATGCTCACAAACTAAATTTCATTACACAATATCGCAATTTCGCATTGAAGAAAGCATGTTGTATTGCACTAACTTATAAGTTAGGTCATACAAATATTGGAAGAAGTTCGTCTGTTGTCATATTTCAGCTTTGTGATTTTTTGTATGGTAACGCTCTTTCATTTGATTGTAAATGGTGTATTAAGCCCGTATCGAACTCAGCGCCAACACAAAAAATCTGGGCGCCCAAGGAGAAAATTTTGAATGGCACACCTTGAAATAATTATTTTAAATATATTGGACAAAAAAACAAACATAAATCAAAATGTAATTTTTAATTAACTACATAATAATATAAGAAGCATTAAATATAGAAGCAGCCCTAATGCTAAAATTAGCTTACCTTAATGTTAAATTTATACATAATATAGCCAAAAATATTGCTATAGTTAATAGAATAAATGACTAGAAATAACAAAACAATTAAATAATCTCTTCTACCGGTAATATTCACTCGTATTTGAGCCAAAACTATTAAAATAGAAAAAATATTTGTATCCGATAATATTAATATGTAACTAAATAGCCATGTAAACATAATCACTATAGTCGTATTCCAGGCAAGTTCTGCTTCTGATCATATCATACGCTTTTCATTTTTGCATTAAACACCAAAACCATTGAGTAAAAGCAATTTTCACTAGCTAATTGACTCTGAGGTTCTGATTCGATCTATTTATATATTTTGTAATGTAATAAATTTTGTTGGTAAAAATATATGAAAAATCTATTAACTTATTTAATTAAAAATAAAAGATGAAAAAAGAACATGTTACAATTTAAAATTTTTGCCTGAAAATGTTACTTGTTACCAATTGATGTAACAGTTTAGTCACACAAATCTTGCAGTTGGATTTGCATTTTCCCAGGAGCTTGTGTGTTATTTCTAGATAAGAAATCCTTATATTAAATATTATCGAAATAAGATTTGTAGCAGAGATAATTACAAAACGATATTCCTGATCTGTTTCACGGGAACCATTTATTTTTCCGAAATAATATATAGTTTGTGTCGCTTTCAGGTTACTAAATTATTTCTATGCAAATATTACGTCGGTCTATTACTCCAATGCTTTGTGAAAAAATAGGACAAATCATCCAACATACTTTCACATTTATAATTTAAAATATAAAATGCATTTTGTTATTATTGACAAAGTTGAAGTTTTCCAGACAAAAAAAAACTGAGCTATTAACATTTCATTTTGAAGTACTCGTAATTTTTAATTGTTAATTTTTACTTTTGTTTTGTTATGTATTAAAAATTCGCAATCACGATTAATATATAAATTTTCTGACTAAGTTTTTGTATGCATTGTAAATTTGTTTTTTGTTGAAATAAAGTTAAGCAATATCTTTCAGTAATTCAAATTAACAAAGTTATATATTAAAAAACAAATTATGTAATCTTAAGGTTTTATACTCTATTCACTTTAAGAAATTGGTAATACAAAGAATTGTAGTATAATTAAATGCTATTAGATGTCACAAAAATTTCGTAATTTTACGTTTACTAAATTTTAGGTGGCACTAGTATTAACATCAAAAATGAATTTACAAATGTAACAGAGTTATATGACCCTACAGTTGTCAGTTAGTTAGTTTATACTTGTATGTGGGTATAGTAGGTATTATTGCGTATCGATTTCGTGTTTTTGTTCTATAATAGTTTCGTTCTACAGAATAAATTCTGTAGAGCCGCAACGGATGCACATTGGTGTGTTCGAAATTCAATTCTCCATAGGGACTTAGAACTCCCCACTACTTCCAAATATATGAAGGACGCATCGAAGCGATTCTTCGACATCGCGGGATCACATCCCAATGCGCTCCTACGCGCGGCGGTTGACTATCAACCGCCGCATCCCACCCACCGTATCCGTACGAAACGTACTTACCGATCCACCTGACGCTCTTACAGCGGCAGTTGAAAGCCAATGACGTCAACGACACGCATGACTGACTTAGAGTAGGTCTATCCGTTAGTCAGGTCATCGACCTAAGCTCCCTTACTCCACCCGGCCGCCGCTAACCGCCTCCGGCCGGGCAGGAGGGAAGGAACCGACCCGTGACGGTTTCCTGCGACATCCTATGCCGAGACGACTTTCACCAGGCGTCGTCCATAGCGCATGTCACGCGCCGTCGGCACTCGCATGTGCCGTCCGGCCGCACTCGGTGAAGCTATCAAAGTCGTCTGACTTGTCATCTGACTCGTCTCGACCGACTAAATAGCATAGCCGACCCAATTACTTCACTTTCAGGAGGAATTTTTTAGTGGGTTTTAGTCCCACACTACCCACGCGTACGGGCGCGAGGGTGTGCAGGATAGACATTTTTTACCTCCTCCTCGTGGTAAGAGGGAAACAAAAAAAAAAAAAAAGTTTCGTTCTTATTGTTTTGTTATTTATTTGTGTTGTTGTTTTATTTGTTGTTAACATAATGTGCTAGATGTTTGGATGCAAAAGCGGAAGATCGTATTGTAGAAAATGAACAACTATGGCTTAATTTGTGAATATTCTTTTGTGAATTTTTACTCAAAAGGGTCATGTAGCATATTTCTTTCTGATTATAAATGAAAATTCTGTTCGTATTATCATTTGTTTCATTTTTTCAAAATCTTATCTAATTTAAATTAATACAAAACACTTATAAATAATATTACTGTCGTTTATAGATGTAAAGTGCCTTATCTGCTCTATGAGCGCCATCTCTTACGCCGTTCATAGTAATATTTTCAAAAATTTCAAGTTACCATTCTGTAACCCCATTATATTATTCTTCTCTGTGTTTCTAAATTAATATTATATATATAATAAGGTTTGTGATTAATATTATTCTATGGTTCTGAGTGAAAAGACTATGGTGTAGTATATTATCTATGATGGGAAGAATGAATTTAGATTAGAATCCTTATATCCAGTCTTTGAAGCGTTGCATAAAAGAAATTAGTACAATAGAAAATAATGTCTTTTTTTCTTGCATGTAAATGTACATATCTATAAATTGTGTGAAGATTCTCGTTTTATTTACGAAATATTATCACGGTTTTCAAGGCAACAAATTATAAATCGGAGATTTGAATACATGTTTTTATATTGTGCGGGTTGTTTCTAGACCTATATTGGTATTATTTATTTTATTATCGACTTTCAAACCAAAAATTATGTTACGTACATCAGTCGATATGGGTAACAGTAATAACCCTGACCTAGACTTAGAAAAAAATCAACTAGATAATTTGAATACAAAGTTTATCGATAAAGAAGAAACGAATACTCTATTAATTACCACAAGTAAAAGAAAAAAAGATCAGAAACATCATGAGACTATCGTTGATACAGAGCAAGAAGATACTATATTAACTAAAAAGAATAAACTCAATGAAATTGAAGAGCCTAAACCAAGGATTGTTTTAACTTTTCGTTCTGAAAAAACAGGTTTTAAAAGCAGTAATGTAAAAATTATTTCAACTGAAGAAAAACATGATGATCTCTCTATAAGAAAACCTATAAGAGCTCGTGGCAGCGATGCGTTTGACAGATCAGATACTCATCAGGAAGACGCTTCCGATAATATTTCTCCTAAGAAAAGTAAAAGTCAACCAGTATCTGAGAGTGATGATGCCTTATCAGATAGCTCCCAGCAAACACCCAAGCGGTCTACACGTCATAGAGGTAAAGAGTTTTCTGAAAATGTTCTAGCCAATGCCATTGCTAGAAAAGAAAAAATGTATGATTACATTTGTGATAATTCATTTACTGCAGTTCCTAGTCAAAGGTTAACTAGACGTATTAAATCTACAGTTAAATTAGCAGTAAATAAAGATTTGAAATTTGAAAGCGAAGCCCAAAATAGTGCTAGAATTGGTTGTTCAGAAAAATCGGCAGAAGAATGCGGCATTCAAACTAGGAGATCTGCACGCCGTAAAAGTATAGAAACTAATCTCTCTGATGATGGACTAAAGATGACATCTCCAATGGGTACTGCTCCTAGGCGTAAACGGTTAATGTTGAAACATTCAAAAAATCTAATAAAAAATATAAATGAAGTGGCACATGATGATGGAGAAAGATTACTTGATAGTCCAGATATGGATAGTCACTCTATAAAAGAAAACAGTCAAGAACGCGAAATTCGTAGATTGAATAAATTGAAAAAGAAACATTTGAGTAAATTAGGACTAAAAGCAGTGGTGCAAGGGAGCGAAGTGACCGGAGAACATAATAATGACGAGTCAACCACGGACTCAAAAACAACTGATGCAAGTGTGGAGCATTTAAATCCTCAAGAACATCTTTTGGAACCACAAATTAGGTATATATTAAATGTTAAGATTATATGTATTATTAAAATGAAATATCATTTCTGATTCTCAAGTAGTAGGAGGTAGCAATAGACGCTTTTGGGTATTATCAATCAGATTTAGAGATTTTCTTTAGAATTCTCCAAGTTCACACCTGGGACCTTTATTTTCTAATGAGCATATTAATAATATTTTATGCTTTTGTTGCTTAGAAAAATAATATTGTCCAGATGACAAGAAATTGATATTACGAAATTAATAATGTGAAAGGCTACACAATGATTTAAATAGTAGCCTAATTATATACAGCACAAAAATAAGAAGCATTAAATAAAAAAATAGCATTTATTGTGTGTGACCCTTAATCTATCTTGTTCCATTATATCATCGTGAAATCTCAACTAGTAAAAGATCCAAGGCTTAATACTTGTTGCCTGACTCTGTATGATTGAAGATATTGATAGTCTTTGCATTGCTGTGCAGTCATAATCAATGTTAGGTTGCATTTGATTTAATACTTTTCAATAATATCAAGGCATCTAAGCCTTTCTGAATAAATCAGACTGATTATTTAATACATTCAATATTATGTTTTAATGCACTTTTTTTATTTTATCAAATATGTTTCATTGCAAAATATGTATTTTTGTGGTAATTCCCAAAACCAAAAATTTATGTATTTAATTTATATAGATTTCAAATTCTATTAATCAATTGTTCATTTTTGTTTGGTAAAACTTACAGAATAATATCTGATCAATTGACAAATTGCCTGCGTAGGTGCAGTGGTAGAGCAGTAACTTAATTTACAGTCACCTGTTACCTCCTCACTTTGCATGAGCTTAAATTAAAATGTAGAATTGGATTACTTCATTATTGATTTAAATTACTTAGGGTTTTCAATTATGACTCTTCTAATAATGAAGCATTTTTTGAAATAAATAGCACCCCATTTCTTCCTTAGGACATAATCCATCTGTATACAAAATTTCAATAGAATCTGTTCAGTTGTAATGACCTGATTAGATGACTCAGGGTTCTGATTGCCCATCTGTCTCCTTTCCCCTTCCATCAAGCTGATCCTCTTTAATACATATCCTCTTCCCACTCAACGGGCTGGCAACGCACTGGTGGCTTCTCTGGGGTTGCGAGTGTCCATGAGTGACAGCGACCATCTACTGATGAAACATCTGATGGCTCACCTTTTTGTTTGCTCCTCGAATTTGCTATAAAAAAATCTAGACAAAGTTTCATATTATGATAATAAAGATGATTTATGGAGTCATCGGAGAATCAACCCAGCAATAAATGCACATTTGCAGTGGAACAATAGAACATTATTGCTATGAATTCTTTCATTTGTACAACATTTTAATTCGAACAGTGTTCAAGAATCAAAAAAATCAATTGACCAAGAAAATGCTGAAGAAATTGATGAAGAGAATGAAGAAATTCTCGAAGAAGATCCTGAATTATTGGATGAGTTATTGGCCTCATTCAGTGAACCTGACACATCAGATGAAGACTTTCATTGTGCTGTACCCCCTGTACAAAGAGAAGTTACCACTGGGGTGCCTCGTAGGTCTACTAGAAGGGATCGCACACATTCTGAACCACAAGTTGTTAATACAACTTCAAGTAAAGATGATTTTAAGTAAGTGTACAATAATATGCTGTTTTAGGTTTATATATTTATGGTAGCCCAGGCAGTTTGGGGGGGCGTAATGATCATTGTCGCCGATATGGAATTGGCTTCCTATTACCAGGAATCAGAACATGGTAAACTGAACCGACGGCTGTTATGGTTTTAAGGCACAAAATGGTTTTAGTTTGCCTTTGACTTTAGTTTAACCACTGAGCCAGCTTTTTAATTACAATTAATATTTAAAAAAATACAAAGTTTATTTGGAAATTTATGTTTCTACCTAGAAAATAGGAATTAAGATTTTTATTTGGTCATTGTGGGATCTCAAGTCAAAACTTCTCAAAGTGTGTTTTCCTAAATAAGTATAAAAGTACTTTATCATTCATGCCCTTCAGCTTGTGATTCCTTGAGTCTAACCTGAATTACATTTTTTTTTATCCATCATATTTTTTTCCTATACAAGATAGAATTCTTTATATCTTGTTGTAAATACATTTTTAAAAAGCTTACACATATTTTAGAGAGGCACCTCCTAGACGTTCAAAAAGATTAAAAAGAGGCCATGACATCTCAAATTCTGCCACCCACTCTGAACATTCAGAAGCCGATGAAGATTTTGAAAATAATAGGTAAGCAATTTCTAAAATTGATAGCTCCTAGATGGATTCAAGGTTCTAATGAACCTTCTATGTTATATAAACTCCCTGAACATCAAGATCTTTTTATCATTGAAAACAAATTCTATTTAATGTGCACACAGTGTGCATCAGAAAATACTTTATGTTACACACCTCAAAGCGAACCCCTGTCATGGATTAGAATTTTAGGTATAGCCTATCACTGTTCTATTACTTTACCATTAATGCTCAATAACTCCACCATCACTTTATATTCGAGAATGATAATGCAATAAAGTCTATAGATTGATGTGGTATTGCCTGATATGATGCTTACATTAAATGTAGGAACCCAAAACGACGCTCTGGCAGAAAAAGGGACTTCAATAATGAAGGAATGGAAGAGGACCAGGCCAAAACTTTTTCTGATGCCGAATACCATGAGAGCAAGTAAGATGGAATATTAACACTCATTGTTGTGGTTTTTAACTTTGTTGTATATTTTGTAATAGTTTTATAGAATGTTAACTGCCTAAGTTCAAAGAATTTGAGTCAAATAGAAATTCTATAATTTTGACTTATTTATTATTCAAATGACAATTTCATTTTATTGTTATATTTATTGTTTATGAAATGTGATTCATGAGTAATGATGCTACAGTTAAAAAAAAAAACTGTAAAGTGGTATTTTTATAGCATTTCTATTGTTGTCTTCTTGACCAGAGTCCAATTTTTTTCCATGTAAATGAATTTTTAATAATTGATAGAAAGTTTATAATAGATTTAAATCAAAGAGGTACAATGATATGTCTAACCTTTTAGTCACATTTTTGTATTAAAATTATAGAATGATGTAATATAAGAGTCGGTTATTTTTATGTCCTTACCCTATATATTAAATACGTCTCATTGAAGAAAATATTTAGTCAACAAATGGTGATACCCAGGTTAAGCTATACATAGGAAAATTTAAAGGTAAACGGACGACTGTCCCGACCTAGTTTCATAGCATTGAGCTCAATATTTAATATATCATCTGAAGCATGATAATGATATATTAAGTATTTCAGAATATATGTTATTTGGTCCTGGTTAGGGCCAGCTAATCTTAGTGAGAAACGTTTAGACGCCCATGTTAGTTCTAAAAGTACAGATTAATCATGTGTCTTGTGTACATTTAGACTAATGATGCACTGAATCCACATACTAAAGTATAGTTCATAGCATCTCATATCATAGGTGAGGCCGTGCAGTGGAACAGCTGAAGCATTGCATAACACAAGTCAACACAACTACAAAATGAGTTTACTAGTAGTCATTGAAATGTTCCATCACACACCTACCAGCTCTATCGTCTGACTTCCTCACCATATGTAATAAAGAAGATTCATTACTATAAATTAGATGGATCCGAACATAATGGATTCATTAGTAATGTAGCCATTGAAAATTTCTATTAATCATCATTTGATGTCATCAAGAGTCAATGCAGTGATACTATATATATATATATGTGTGTGTGTGTATTATATTGTATTGCTATTAGAATTGAATATATTTATAGTACTGATAATTAAGTATGAATGGAAATTACTTCCATAATTTTTTTCACAAATTGAAAAGCACAGCATTGAATAACATTAGGTCATTAGGTCATTAGGGTGACCTGGTCTGCATCATGGTTGTTACAAATGGCCCATGATCATACTAATAGGAATATATGAGTGAGTAGTAAGTGTTTAATAGCTGGTACAAAAGATACTTGTTTACCACCTTATTACATACGTACAAAATCTGATAATCAAAATGTATTCATATTTCAAAGTTTGCTTATTTACCAATTTTTCAATTAAATTACATTTTAAACTTTTTCTGTATGTAACTTAACCTCTTGAGTGTCCATGTTCCACCAATAATGGAACGGATATGTACCACGCAATGAACTTGGATATTCGACCTTTTAAGATACAAACTCGACATTGTGGCATGTCAATGAAGCTCTGTATATAGACTAATAATTAAGTGATTTATCATAATTTTTTAAATTACATATTTCAGAAATAAGGACAATTGTTGTTATGTTACTATTCAGCATTTTTTATTAATACTTTAAACTGTGATCTCATTTTAATTTTAGTGAACCAGCAGGAGGTGATGAAGGTTCAGAACCAAGGAGTCCAGAGGAAGGTGCACGAGTGTTGGGCACTTGCTACTGTGATTTGCCAAGCAATGTTTATATCACTTCCTCTGAAATAACTGGTATAATTTACATACTCCTAATATAGCCATTAATATCACTATAGAACACCATATAAGACACATTAGGTTCAGTACCTGAGCAAAAGAGCTTTGCTTGGCATCTGTCGAGCTTGCAATGGGAATCTGATAATTTCTCATAGGAAAAGTTGCTTGTGTTTATAACAATAAGTATTTAGATTGCCAAATTTACCTGATTGACACACAGAAAAGAAGACCTTAACGCTACAATCAGCTTCTCAAACTCACTCGGGACGTGCTAAGTATTTTATTTTAGTGTTGCCATCTGTTGTTTATATTATGTATTGCCATTTGTCACTAAGAACTAATAACATAGCAACAGTGTAATTACCTCAAAATACTATGAAATGGCGTTAATTAAAGGAATGTTTAGAATAGGCTATTTGACAACATTTAAAATATACAACAAATTGTGGTCATCCTAAAAGATTATATTATAAAGAAATATATTTCACTTTTTTTTTGATGTAAAACATGTGTATTTTTAACAAAATAAAGCAAATTAATTGTAATATCTTTTAAAATTTTATCTGGAACATGAACGGCCTGTTATTGGTTGACATTCCGGTGACGTCACACGCAAGTAAACAGTTGTCTCGATGCTTCGTGAGTGTTTTTCGTGTTTTTATATGTTTAATAGCAGTTTTCCAACAGTTTTCTGATATTCTTTCATTTTGTTTTACATCTCGTTACGTAATACCTATCTATTACACATCTCAAATCGTCCTTTTCCATTTGCAATGCAAAATGATTATTAACATGTGATAATAATGCTATTCAGTATTTTTTTTCTTTGAAAACGAAAAGAAAACTAGGAAAATATAACTACATAAATATAATTAATAGGTTTTAATTATATTTCACAATAATATTGTCGTATATTAAGAGGTTATGTAATGACACAAACACATGAACCAAAACAAATACATGTATCATTAGATTATCTCATATTATTAACTACAATCTACAATTATATTTATTTATAGTTAATTATTACTTAAAGTGATCTTCACACATAAAAACATTTGAATGAGATACAATGCTTTTTGTGTCTCTTCGAGCTAATTGTAACCATAACTTTCGTCTCTTGGGATTTGTTGGAACGGAAACAAACAATTTTTGAGGATTACTTATACTCGTATTTGTACACTGTGGCACTACACACCATTTGTATACCATTTTAGAGCATAAATTTCAATAAACAATTAAAATACACTCCAGCTGCACTAATCAAAACAAATGTTTACTTGCGTATGACGTCACGCGTGACATGTGACCAGCGCCATTACAGAAACAATGTTTATCGCGGGTTTTATCAAATTTAAATTTCTACATTGATTTTTCATCATTAAAACATTAAATATTTCGGAAATTTCAATGTAGGGTAATTATTATCATATAAACATTAATATAAAACTGTTTTCCAAAATTTGTCAAATAGCCGATTCTATTTATCTAATTTTTTCATGGAAGACATTCATAGAGACTAATTTAAAGCAAAACTTTATCAAAGTACAAAATGTGTAAATATGTGTATAAAAAAAATAGCTTACTTAAAATAGTAAAATTACTTCGACTTTTGAAACCATAGATCAATTTTTGTTTCTTTATCCTACTCCAGAACCTATGTTCTGCCGCGCGGTAGAGATGATAGATGGCGTGCGAGTGGGCTGCTCTCACAAGGCAGCGCGGCTGCCGGATGGGTCCCTGGCGCCGTTGCGGCGGGCTGGTCCGCGTACTCCATACATCGTGATGTGTTCGCTGCACACGGCACAGATGAGGAGGCACATGTGCTGCGCAGCCTGCGGGATCTTCTGTACACATGTAATTTATGCATTTTAACAGTCTAATTTATACTAATTCATCACTATTTCCAGTTTTCATGGAGATATGTATAAATTTCATTCACATTTCTTTTATTGTCGTGATAGAGTTTAAAAACATTATATAACCAATTTAAATATTATTCGATGACAATTAATCGAGACTCGATCACAGTTTATATTATCTGGAATTGACTGTCACTTAGTATTTTATAGTCTTGAAGTGAAGGACATATAGTACATATAAAAAAATCATATTTTTATAACCATTATTTTCTTCATAATTTATAAAGGTATACATTAATTTATTATTAATTTTATAATAAATCATTGTCTTTATTGGTTTATATTTTATGCAATGACAAAAGTTATATTCATAATTAATTATTGTTACAGGGTATTTATTACAAGTGCTCCAAAGGTCATCTCTTTCATTCAGAATGTGGCCTTCCATATGGTGAGACAAGACAGCCATCTGGATGCCCACATTGTGGTTTTTACAACAATGGTCATATCGCTCACAACAAGAAATGCTGTTGGGTGAAGTTAGAAATGCACTGTTCTAATAGAAGGATATTGCTGCCTGAACAGAGAGAGCAGTGGTGAGCATGATGATCGATTTTGTTTCTTTATAGCTCTTTCTATTCATGTTATAATCATCTGAAACTCAATTGTAATTGAAATAGGCGATAAAACATATGAGAAAACATAAGATTGGAAGATATTAAATAATATATAATTGTGAACTGCACTTTGCAATCATTAGCTATTAAAGTACAGCTTCTATGATTTTATAAGCATAAAGCATGTTATGCAAAAAATTTTTCCTTAATGTCATATGTTATATTAATTTCATTGGTCGCATACTTACAGCACACCAGCTTATTTAAGCTTCTCGGCCTTAGATCCTGACAAGTTGAAACATGAACCAATTATACCAGAAGATTTACTACCGTCACCTCCAGTTGATATTAAGAGATTATTTGAGAAAACGGTAAGCACAGAGTATGAGGAACTGTTGTCTTCTTCATCAGAGGAACATTTATGTGATATTATCACAAATAAGGCTGAAGTAAAAGAATTGGTACCTTTATTGAGTAAGTTAATCTGTTCATCTTCTGTTCTTGTCGTTATTATACTTTATAGCATATTAGCAGTAAATTGATTTAATAAATTAAATTTTATTCCTTTTAGTGGTAGTGGACTTGAATAAGACTTTAGAAAATGCTGAAGGTGGCACTTACATGCATGTGGCAGCTCGTTCTGGCAATTTGACTGCCGTTTATTTCCTACATTATGCTGGTGCAGCGCTAAATAAAGCGGATGCAGCGCTGCGTACACCGCTTATGGTTGCCATATTGGGTATTTTTCATCTACACTACTTTTTAATTATGCCTGTTTAGTATATGCCATAAATATAAAAATATACATAATAAGAAGAATGTTATGAGAATTTTTTTTTTGTGAATTCAATAGTCATCAAATAAATTATATTTATAATATAATTTATTTTTTGATTATTGATATTGTTTCGTTGATACTATATTAAATCATATCAAAAATGATAAGAAATCACATGATTTATCTTTATTGAGCAATTTATTTCATTTTTTGTAAAATAAATTTGAAAGGGCATAGTATATTTAAATGTGTTATGTAACTAATATTATTATCAATTATTTTAGCTTTACTGGACAAATCTGCAAAGAAAACTAAGGGAAATTTGAAGAAAAATGTATCAGAGGTAGATGAAGACATAGATAATGATATTGATGCCGATGAATGCATAAGCTCAGAGAGAGATGACAAGACTGATAAAAAATTGGTATTGGATCAGGAAACTGAATGCAATGAAAGTTTATTGAAAGTGATAAGATACCTTGTGGCCGCTGGATGTGACGTCAATCAAGCTGTGAGTTTTAAATTCTTCTGTTTATTACAAGTGCTCTAAACAACGGGCGAGTTTTAAAATACTTGTCTGACAACAGGGGCGTGTACAGAGATTCAGACAGGGTATCCAAAACTAAAAAAAACTAACCAGTTTTAGCATTGTTATGGTTATACAAGGTATAAATATACTTAATATCGCATCGGTAGGCCACCAACCTAAACAATGCCGAAACTAGTAAGTTTTCTTTAGCTTTGCATACCCTGTCTGAATCTCTGCACGTCTCTGCCTGACACATGCAATAAAATGTAGCATGAAACCTACAGCTGACCCTTATACAAATATATAAACCACCAAGAAATGCTTGAAAGTGTCAAGTCGTATCAGTAGACTTCGGTTCATGTTTTTGGGTTTATTTGTCTATTACTGATATATTTAGTTGACATGAAATGACATTGAAGCATATTCCTAATCAATAGGCAATTTGGACATTTATCATACATATCTCTGGCTTAGGTGTTCGATATCTGTCAATCTCCTTGAGTCCAAATTTAATTTGTTACATTGGAATTCATAATAGAATAGATTTAAGGGTTAGTAGTGGTTTTCCATGCTGCATATCTTTATATATTACAGTCAAATGGTTAACCATGAATTCTTGTGAATCAAAACTTTCTAAAAAGAGGAGTTTTAAAAATAGTGAATAATTAACTTGTAGGTAAAACAAAATTAATTTTAATGAGATCCAATCTATAGAAGCAAATCTTTCTTTTAAATGACTTCACCTAAATTACACAAATGAAATTAATTATTATTTGTGAAGTAATAAATTTTCTAACATAAATAAACCTAATACATGAAACTAATAAATTATTGTTGTATTGTATAATAGGGCCCGGACGGCATGACGGCGTTGCACATGGCCGCCCAGTACGGCGGCGCCGAGGCGTGTAGCGCGCTGCTGGCTGCCCAGCGCATAAGTATAGATGCGCGCGACCACGGTGGCTGGACGCCGCTCGTTTGGGCCGCTGAGAATAAACATCCTTCTGTGGTCAGGTGTGCCCGCATTTTTGATATTCTAAGAATTTAAACTGTAAAAGGCAGAACACGTCAGTTCAGTTTTACAGGATGGGCTCCGTGTTTTTGAAATTAGGAATAATTATAGCGATAATGTATTATATGCATTATAATGTATGACTCAATATGTACAGTAAAACATAGCAAATAATGAAGTTTCTCTAGTAAACCAGTAATTTAATAGACAAATATGAGAATTGTCCATTTAATCATATAGGATTAAATTTTATGTGCCGCTTCATCCACATGAACAAATTCCGCTCTGCAAAGCAACCTCTTTCAATTACAATCCTGATCCTAATACTGGTATCAATTTCAATCCTGACTGGACTTTCAATCCTGACATTGTTTGTTCTGAATCTTGTTCATTTTAGTTTTAATTCCAATCCTGTTTATGATTCAGAACCCAGTCCTCCAACCTGAGTCCCACTTCCTATTTAAATGGCTATTTCATATTCGATTCTGATAATTACAGGTTAGCATCAAATACTGTTTTTGAGTTAAGTTTGAATGTCACCGGTAGTAATGTATCTTAATAGGAGAAATAACATCTTATGGGGGTATTTTAACATTAAAGTAATCCTCGTGAATTTTATTTAGACAGGCTTATCAATTTACAGCATTAGTTATAATCACTATTCCACAGGAAATATGCATTTATCAATATTGTTCAATAAACAAACACTATAGCATTAGTTAGCAGTTACAATTTCATTTAATTAAATATGTGTCATGATTCCATTCTTGCAAAAAAAAAAATCATAAACAAGGTTTTACTTTGATATCGTCAAAAGGATGATCCACAAATTCATAAACTTCGTTGTTGGGAATCCCTTAGATATGTACTCATCTCATGTTGCGTCTTAATCAAATGCGAACTGCCATAATGGCAGACCTTGAGCAACATCTTCACTCATATGGTTATGTTACCAGCGTAACCTGCTTTGATTGTTTACAATCACATTCAAGATTGCCAATGTAGTCATACAGTACCGACCAGGTGTCAATTTTAAGTAAATCACTTGGCTGATCCAATTGATGATGCCACTGTCACTAGTTGATTTCCCAAACAGTTAAATGTATTTTTTTAATAGTACCCTGAACATTGAAAAACATTTATAATTTTTAGAATATAAATGCATGTAAAAATTATTATTTATCAAAACTGTCAATTATATGAAATAATTGATCATTTTATATTATATTTTTGTGCTTTTTTTTCATTTTGAAGAATCACAATAGTTGAGATTAATTATAAAAGTGAAGAAATACTAATTAAATTCGTTGCATTCGTAGGTTGTTGCTATCGCGCGGCGCTGACGCGGCCGCATGCGACACGGAGGGCAACGCGGTGCTGCACTGGTGCGCGTTGGCCGGAGACGCCGCCTCGCTGCGACTGCTGTTGGACGCGGCGGCGCCGCACGCGCTCGACGCACTCAACGCTCACGGTGACACACCACTGTCAGTATCCTCAGCCTATACATGGACTGCTTAATTTTTCTATGTACATTTAAAAAATGAATAAGATCTTTATTACCAATTTTTATTTTATGATACAATCAGACTAGGCAGCATAAAACATAAATTAAATAAAAAATATAAATAAATACTCTATAGAAATTGTTGTTCATTGGTCTTCATAAAGCTAAAAATAGCAGTGCAATATTACGGAGAATATTTAATAATAGTGCATTGAGATTATACAATATCAATATCCCAACCCCTCCTCCCCTTCAATCTGAAATAAAAGATTGTGGAAGGATATGCTTCAGCAGTGAGAGAATACAACATGGCATAAAATACAATCGGCTGACTGCTGTGGCGACTTCATAACTCATCTATTATATGTTGGAACAGTCAACTTATTTTTGTTTATGAATTCATGACCTATGCTTGAGTATATTTTTTTGTGTCAAATCTATTTCAACTAAGTTAGGGTTTCAAAGTTCAAGTTTTTGCTCATTTTTTCATAGTTCAAATACTCATTGCATTTGTAGAAAATTCTATGTTTATTTTATATGAAGGATAAGCTGAATTTAAGTAATTTCAAAACATTTTTATTGAATTTTCTTATTTGTATTAATTTCTCTTAAATAGAAAAAGAACCATTTTGACTGCATCAATCATTGCTGCACTAATGAATTGCTGTATATATTTGTAGTAATTATACTTATGTTATGTGTTAACATTCAAACACTAATGTGATATGACGTAGCCGGCTCTAAAACCAAATTGATGACTGTTTGACTTGTTGCAGATACCATTTTTATAGTTTACATTTAACAAAATGACATGTGGATCAACTGCAAGTCGGTTGACAGTTAAATTATGTATCTAGCTTCTTAATATATTTTTAAAAATACAGTGTAAACTCTTTATAACATTATCCTTTATAACGATAAACTCCCTATAACGTTGGAGTGAGCCCAAGTTGGTTGGTTTGCGTTAAAACTCACATATTGAAACACTCTTTATAGCGATACGCCATTCTCTATTACGAATTACGAAGAAATGTGTTCATATTTTAGACAGTAAATATTTATTATCGGTATTATTGTTTATGTTATGTTATCAGGTAAAAAAAGACTTTGAAGCTCCGAAACATCCGAGGTCGGTCTAGCTTTGTTATCCTTAATTGCCTTGAACACGTGCAGTATGACGCATTGTTTTCGGAAGTGATGATCTTCACCAAGCATACTGGGTACCTATCGTATTATCAGTCGTAAACCTACTTTGAAACTGTTAACATGGCCAGTAAACGGAAAGCGATTAGTGTTGACGAAAAAGTTTGTGTGATACGTGCGATTGAAAAGGGAGAAAAGAAAAGTGACGTTGGAAGGCGTTTTGAACTAAGTCAATCCACTGTTGCTACCATTTGGAAAAACCAAAAAACAATTCTACAGTTTTTTTTTTGTTCACTCCATATAACGATAACTCTCTATAACGACAAAAAAATGCTCAGTCCCTTGAGTTTCGTTATAAAGAGTTTACACTGTACTAATTATTTTTAAAAGAATAATAGTAACTAGGTAGAACTCTAATAATGCATTTTCACGAAATAACACTGTATACAATAGAGCAGGTATGGGCAACCTTTGACATGTTGTGGGCCAAACTTTAGTGTGCAAATACATTCGCGGGCCGCGTTCAAAAAGTAGTGCATTTTAAAGTAGTGTTTTAAACTAGTGTTCTTAATTTATAGCGATAGATATCGGACATGAAATTTTTCAAAATGTCTTGTGGGCCGGGTCAAGTCTTACAGCGGGCTGGTGGTTGCCCACATATGCAATAGAGCATAGGAAATAGGAAAATAAATGTAAAGATAAGCCAAAGGTGTAAATTAAACATTAAGTAAAACAAAAAATCTATACTCAAGTGTGTGGTCATATATAAATTTTCTATGGAATCACTAAAACAATTGACTGCATTTAATTAGTTAATGCACTGATCGTCAAGAAAAAAGTAACAGAACTTGAATTCTAGTATATATACCCACAAACAACTTAGTCTAGGACTTTCCTTAAATGTTAACAAAAGTTAATATGTTGTCGTTAGTTATAATAAAGGTAGCCCTGTTATATTTGATATAAACAAATATTCTTTGGAATATCCTGGCTAACAGAAATGGACATATATATGTAATGTAAACAATTACACCCACATATTTCAGATAACAGTTGTAGTTCTATTCCATTATTTTTTTAATAAGAGGTTATTCTGCAATTTGATTATTCTGTTGTGAGTGTTGTTCAGAACTGTATTGTATCAGATTACACATGATTAATCAGACACAAATACTTATTTAAGGGACTCTGTCATATAACTTTTAGCAAAATATTAGTAATATTAAATTATAATGATATAAATTATAGTGATATAATAATTTAGGCATGTTGCGGCAAGGCAAGGGCACTACGGATGTGTAGTCTTGCTGTTGGCACGAGGTGCAACTGTAAGTAACTACTATTTTATTTATTTTATATTCATAGTATGTTATAATAGTTTTTTACATTGTTACCATATTTTATAGAATCGTCAGTGTATATGTTATGTATACTTGGGGCACACTATAAGTTTCTGGAACTGGCCAATAAACAATATTTAAAAAGTAATTACTACATTTGAAAATGGAACTCTTTGACTGTAAAATACAGTTTGTTTTATTTAACTGTCAATTGTTTTTACATTGTGGCATTAGTTTGAAAATTCCGTGTCTTCATCACTATGGATTTAAGTAGTGAAAATTTTCGTAGTATGATTTTCTACGATTTTAAGTGTAATTTGAGAGCTCAGCAGAGCTTCACTTGGTTTCGGACTACTTTTGACGATTGAACACAATGCAAGACTACTATTTGTAACTGGTTTGAAGAATTCAAGTGCGGTTGTGTCAATCTCAGTGACAAATTTCGTGATGGTCGCCCGTCCACGGCTGTGAACAACAAAACATCAATGCTATGCGCCGTATGATCGAAACAGACAGGCATGTGACTTACCATGAGACTCGGGCATCCTTACGCATAGGCATGAGTCAAATACAATCTATCGTACATAAACATTTGGGTATGAAAAAGCTGTGCTTGTTAAAAACTGCATGCTTGAAACATGCTTGAAAAGACTGCGCCTCTTGGTGCAATGCCATGCTTATGAGATTCAAGGAAGGGTCATCAAATTTAATGGGCGACATAGTAACAGATGACGAAATATGGATTTATTGCTACGATTCCAAAACAAAGCAGCAATTGACTGTATGGATCTATCGAGATGAGCCGAAACCAACCAAAATGGTGCGCAAGCAAACTGTCTCTAAGTGGATGATGATCTTTTTTTTAAATAAAACTGGACATATGGCTAATGTTGCTTTGGCCAATTGTTATACTTTAAATACGGATTGGTACATGACCATTTGTTCGCCAGAACTCCTTAAAAATACCATAAATGTTGTATCATCTTGCATAATCAATGCCAGTTCTTACATGGCCATCCAAACAAATGTTTTATGAAGGAGAAAAACATAGAACTTATGAACAATTCTGCATAAAGTCCTGACCTGACACCTTGTGATTTTTTTTTTTTGTTCGTTAAAATTACGCGGTCAACGATTTTCGTCACCATAAAAGGCTATTGAAGAGTATCAAAAATATGTTTCCTAGGTCGTCAAGGACAAGTAGTGCAAATGTTTTCAAAATTGGATTAATCGCATCAAAAAGTGCATTGGTGCTAACGGGGAATATTTTGAAAAACAATGAATTCCTTTTTCACCATTCATAATAATTTTTGTTATTCATTCCAGAAATGATCAGTGTACCCTACGTATATACACATGTGCGTGCGTGTGTGCAAAATAAATAGTGTGCAAATTTCTATTTTACATATAAATAACATGGGAATAGTAATTTTTAGATTACAATTTTGTAGCTAAAACCAATTTATGAATTTGAATGACCAAAATTTATTCATGTTTAGAATTGAACACTATAAAAAATGTCCCTTACCATTTTGCGATTAATCCACTTGTTCAAAAGTTATTCAAACTAAAACTTAAATGTATGTTAAAATTACACTTTTTCCCAATTTTAGGTAAAATGGTATATATATTTACCAAATAGTAAATGAAATTGTAAACATTTTCCACAGACAGATGTCGAGAACTCATCGGGTGAGTTACCAGTGGAAGTGTGTTCAGCGGAGTGTCGTAACGCGTTGACTCTGCACACCCAAGTAGCGCTAGCACTGCGCGGTCGCTTCGCGCGGCGTACTCTATTAGCCAGGTTAGTCGCTGATGGCTGAATGTTGAATAGAATTAGGAAGAAATATCAGCTATTGGTATTGAAATTATGTACAATATAAATTATAGTCTCCAATCTAAATTTTTAAGTAGTACTGCTTTTATCTTGATATGATCTCCACGTTAGTATAAATTCAAATATAAAAGATTATTATTACATAGATTAATATATAACACATAATATTTTATAAATTTATTACATACTCGGTCACTAGACAGTCTCAAGAAGAAAGAGAAAGAAACATAAGGGTATCACTTTTCTAATTATATCATACTCCACCACAATAAACACAAAATAATTGCAGAATGGAACAACCTGGTAAAATATTGAATTGTCATGTTTATGGATAATCGTCTTTTAAATGCTTAGATGTTCTGTAATATCCATTTCTTACCAAGTATTTGTTTAATAATGTTCTGAAATTTATAAAAGGGTGAATCTTGTATACCTGCAGGGACCTTACTTAACACGTGCACACTTAATGTTTTTGTGTGATTCTACATAGAGGCCAACATAATACTATTTTGTTTTTAAATCATGATTGATAATTCTGCAACTCTATAATGGAATTACATATGGATATACAATATGTACAGGATGCAATAAATACACTAGTAACGCAGTAGCGCCTAGAACCTCCGAAATTTTTATAGTATATTGGAGACCTACACTTCTATCCGAATAACTGATATCTCATTGCGTCTTTGGGTTATTCCACTCAGACAAGTGTAAATAATGCATTGAATTCAAGTAGAGTCTTTATTTATGCTGGTCGAACAGATTACCCCAGACAACCATATAAATGAATTTGGATGTGAACATATTCATTTTGTTGTATTTACAGTGATGTCTCAAACGGCCGTGAAATGTATCCGATCCCTTGTATCAACGAAGTGGACGAGGAACCGGCGCCGGCCGATTTCACGTACGTGACCCGTCACGTGATACCCCATCGGTTGTACATCGACGACACGATATCTACGAATCAGGTGCGTTTGATTGGTGGGGACAGTGCGGTGCGCAATCGATTATTAAGTGAAATTTTATATTATTCTCTTTTCCCTAAGAACAGTGTCTGTCGGGCTTGAAATAAAAAATAAAATACAGATAACGCTCTTTGAACAATATATCGACATCTTTGTGCATTCTATTTACTCCGTCGAGTAACAAGTGGACTTTTGTCATATCCTTTCTCCAGGGTTGTTCGTGTAAGGGCGAGGAATGTGCCGTGGGCGAGTGCGAGTGTTGTACGCTGGGCGTACGCCGATGGTACGCGCGTGACGCGCCTCGCCTCGCTTACAACTTCCCTTATCACGAGCCGCCTATGCTATTCGAATGCAACCAGACCTGCGAGTGCAACTTGGTGAGTACTGTAAAGTTTTATATTTGATATGTTCTTCTCGTAATAATACTTCTTTTATGATTGATTCATATCCATATTAATTTTAGAAAGAGCTCTATTTACTAATCAATATGTTATTACAAAATGTACTATAATGAATGATGAATTTATCTAGTGAATCTTAATGGGATATATGATTTATGTAATTTTATTGCTGCAGAAACTTCCACATATATGTAGCTACCATGACTCCGTCATGTTCTATTACTCCAATTTTTACCTCAATCTTTTCATCAAAAAGGTGGCTCATGATCGGTATAAATAAACAGCAGTTATAGAGCATTACATCAAATTATTATTAAACTAGCTTTTGCCGGCGGCTCTGTCCTTGTGGAGATAAAATTAAGTTCTTTTTTATTGTAATATCAAATGACCCTATTACATCCTGATCCTGCCCTCGATTTTAATTTCCATGCTAATGCCTCTTCCGATTCTAGTTTCATTTTCAATTCCAATGATGGCCTTGCTTTTGATCCCGATTTTCCGACTGGTCATCAGGTCATTCACCTATCCGACCTTCGACCCATCCGGCCATCAACCTTTCTGGCTATCAACCCATGCATTCCGATATCCATCCTTACGCCCATCCAGTTTTCCACCCATATATATATAGCCATCTACCCATTTGGCCAGAATAGCTACGATGCCCTTTGCAACATCTTAAGAAACATATCACAAACCCTGATTGAAATCAGATAGATATCACAAAATCTAAAAGTCTGTGGAAGGGGAACAAATGGTAGTAAAGTAATCCTAGCCCTAACTTAAAATCTAACCCAAGCCTATTTCAACACATCGAAAACCTTGTTCAATGTCTACTGTCTATTTACCAGCGCAAATGCAGTAACGCGATCGTGACTCGTCTAACGGACCAGGGATCAATGCTAGTCCGAGCTCAAGTGTTCCGTTGTGATGGCGCTCGGGGCTGGGGCCTGCGGGCGGCAGCACCAGTGGCTCGTGGCGCCCCCGTCGCAACGTACTGTGGCGAACTCCTCAGTGTTACTGAAGCTGACACGAGAAAGAGAGACGAGTACATGTTTTCATTGGATATTAAACAGGACTTATTAGATGTATGTATGCCTTTTTTTTTAAACCTAACAAATAACACAATATACAGGGTCGGGGAATTTTTGTTTTGTGTTTTACATACAAATTCAAGATATTTTTTTGTAGTATTTTATTTATATTTAATTGTATATTTGCCATTTTGTTCAACTATTTGTAGCCATTTTGTAGGTAGTGACATAATCCCATTGGTGTAGAAATATTGGAACTTCTACAAACTGCTAGGCCACATACAAACTGTACAACCAAAAAGATTTTATGGCAATTTTTTACTTATAAAATATGGAAAAAAATTTCTCTGACTTAATATATTAAATAATAATGGATCTATGTTTAAATAATTGTTGTTGAATTATGCTTTTCGATCATGTCTTCCATTTTGATAGAAGTGAACATAATTTACAGTATTAACTGTTTAATATTTCAATGTCATTGTAGGGAGTATTAATATATTTTCATTAATATAATCACATTTGTATGTTGTATAGCTTCTTTCTCTTTGCCTGACTAACTAAATTGTAAAATTACAGTTGTAATTAATGTTATGACATTAATTTGAACAATATACAAATTATTATTATAATTCATGGCAGATGACTACCAATGTCTTAAATGGGAATTAATGTATTTGTATTATTGAATTTTATTTTAAAAAAAATATATATTACAAGTAAAAATTATTTTTGAATGTCAATGAAAATTTTAATCTTTAATTATTAAGAGGGGAAATAGTTATAAAACAAGTTTTGTAATAGAAGAGGCCAGCAAAATATTTTTGATGAATTTTTTTTTTATCTGATTTAATTTTAACTTGCAATAACTTTAATAAGTATTCTTTTTTTATGTTTGTAACAAAATTTAATGTATTCCTGTAAGTTATCTATAGGTATGAAATATTACTTTAAAAAAATCATAATATTTCAGTTTTTTTCATAATACGTCTTTCTTTTAAAAATGACACATTCTCATTAGCATTTTATACCGAGTTTTCGAAACCCTATCAGTATGTTTACATTGCCTTGAAACAATAATACATCCGTAAGTCTGAATTGAACAGTTAGTATTAATTTCGACTAAATAAGTCGAAATTAATACCAAGTGAATAATTATTTTTTAAATACAGCAATGCGAAGACAAAACCCAGTTGTGTGTGGACGCGGCGGCGTACGGCAGCGCGGCGAGGTTCATCAACCACAGCTGCCGGCCGAACCTGGCGCCCGTCCGCGTCTTCACGCGTCACCGCGACCTGCGACTGCCCACTGTCACGCTGTTCGCCACCAGGGATATAAAAGCTTTTGAAGAGTTCACGTATGTATTCAAATTTATGACTATACGACGTTCTTTATTATAGACTTTAATCTTATATTAAATTAAATCTTAGATTAGATTAAATCTTAGATTAGATCTTAGATTAGATTAGATCTTAGATTATATTAAATCTTAGATTAGATTAAATCTTAGATTAAATTAAATCTTGGATTAGATTAAATCTTGGATTAGATTAAATCTTGGATTAGATTAAATCTTGGATTAGATTAAATCTTGGATTAGATTAAATCTTGGATTAGATTAAATCTTATATTAAATTTAATGTTATATTAATTAAAATACTTTAGACTTTAATATCTATTTTTGTCCTCAAAATAAAAAAGCAAAATAACCATGATTTCGAAAACACGTCAGTAACTTAAGTCAGGACGTTAATTCAATTCATGGGGAAGCATGTCCAGGGGGTGCAGCTATATAAAGAAAAAGAATGCACTGCTAATTTTTTTTCAATTGTATCATTCTATTGTTGTCTATCTATTAGAGATTCTCACTTATAAATGCTAAATGTGTCTTGAGTATCTTGATGCTTTGGAAATGAAACCATTGGTTCCGCCTATAATCATGGCTGTCATTAAGTCCAGTCAGAAGCCTTAAGACGATCTCAGTCAGATAATAAAACCCAAGACAAATAGGAATTATGTATTGGTTCAGAACTTATTTTAACATCTTAGCCAATTTTGTGTATTCTAAAACCTACAATTTATTCATATAAAGAAATGGCACATACATGTAAGCTAAATTCACGAAACATCCATAAATTGTTTATTTACATTAATTTCTTTAATAGTATAGTGCTGTATTTTTCAAAACTCTGTGACATTACAATATGTTAATATCTATATTTGCAAAGGCAATATAGTTTCTTAAGAATATGGATGCACCGAGTCTATTCTCTTATTACTAAAAAGTAAATAATAATGATGTGCCTATGTAAACGCAATAGTATGCAATATAGATATGATTCTAAATTAATTCATTGTCTTGTTACAGGTTCGATTATGGTGACAAATTTTGGTCAGTTAAATCGAAATGGATGATCTGCGAATGTGGTGCTTCGAATTGTAGATACCCAACTAAAACATGTGACGATAGCGAATCTTGAACTTGAACTTCTAGTGCAACGTGCCACTACATAAGACAATTAAAGTCTGCTTTATTTTGGAACAGCTCGAATGTAAAATGTGGAAGTATGTCAGATGTTTATTTACAAAAAAAAGGAATGTATGACTGCACATTCGACTCTTCAGAATCTGATACAAGTTCTGACTTTGAAATCAATGTCTTGAACAATTTATTTTCTATAATTTTTTTTATAATATAATCTTTCCCTCTACATAAAACATACATTTTAATGTGAATTTGTGTACATTTTTTAATCAGATATGTTTTTTTTTTCAATTGAAGACACTATATAAGTAAATGTATTCTGAAGTAGACTCATTATTCCAGTTAACCAAATCAATCCAAATGACTCCATATCAATGTCATTTAACACAAACGTTTACTTTGGAAGTTATGTACTTTTGCTTTTGTGATTGCCTTTTTATTATCATCTATCATATAGAAACTTTTTGAAAGTATGGCTTCATACAATACTTATAATTTAAGAATTAATAAATTTTTATGAACAAGAAAATTTTTTAAAATATAATTGCGTTTTAACAATCTATGCAATTTTATGCATTAATTTTCACTGTAAAATATTTCTTATATACTGTATTTTTGATTGTGTAGTTTTAAGTCGATGGGTGTTTGAGATTCAATTGAATTCTCTAAATGGGACATTTGAATTCTATAATATACAATAAAATATTCTCAAAAGTTATTTTTATGTTGTTACATAATCATGCCATTAATTTATTTGATTTATTAAGATCTTAGAAAAAGCTCTTATATATGTTATCAGTAATGAAGTTGTTAAAAAAGTGATTATTGTGATTAATTTATATTTTGCATAAAACAATTGGTCTGGTAGCTTAGAAATTCATTTACATGACAGAATTTTTTCGAAACCACATTTTTTGGAGTGACTTTATTTCAGTAGTATTTTATTTCATTTATACTTTTCTTATATTTTGTAATAAAATAACTCTTACTTAATGTTCTTCTTCAAAATATGTATGTACTATACCTATTTACTATGTATGTAAAATAGAAATGGTATATACTTTGAAAAACGATATGTACCTTATAATGGTCTTTTTGAAAATATTTGTATAAGTTTTGAAATAATACAGTAATTCATGTGACTTATGTGAAATATTTTGTGATCTGATCAAATTACAATTAATGCTAAACATGGATGACGTATCTTTAATATTACTTGCTAGTCGTACCTTACATATAAATAGACACTGAACAGTATTTTATTTTATTTTATTTAGTGATTAAGATACTATTTGGAAAATTTCTACTTCATGAAAAACATTATCTTCTAAATATAGTAATTACATGAGTTTTTTAAAAAAAAAATGTTTATTTAAGGGATGAATCTCAGTTTTGAAACAGGAATACTTTTTTCCTAAAAAAATTAAAAAGTCACACGTTTTATTAGAGGCAACACTACTTTGTTCTACTTGTAGTTGTTTTATATGCAGACTTTACTTTGAATTCATATGTAATCTAATCTAACTATCTAAATAATCTAATAGGATAGTTTAAAGGCTTGTGCTGGCGAGCAATAGTTACCTGTTCTCGATCTGTAGTACACATTTCATAGGCAATGGCGTATAATGGCCGAAATCTATCCTTTATTAAATTGCAAGTGAAATAATATACTACATTAATATTTAAGTATAATAAGGCCAGTTCAATCGAGCCTTGTTCTGTTGCAATGCAGAAATTGCATTCACCATATTTTTCGTTATCTATTTTTGTAACAATGCACAGCACAATAATATTTACGTGCGCTAAATAACTGGATTACAACGCCATAATTATCCCTACATCCATTCTGTTCAATAGTGACTCCAAACGAACACTGGTCAATTTTGAATCTTGCACAATGATGGTAGCTGTCATGAAGTGAAGTCAAATGTAAAGTTAGTCTAATATTGATTCAAACGTAAAGGTGAAGGTTATACATTTACTGGCAGGTGTATATCACCCCACTGCTGAATACTGAAAAATGATGTTTAGGACATGAAAAAAATCGCATCAGAAGATTGGAGGATTAAAAAGAAAATGAACTCACGTCACCGCAATAATTGATATAAACGAGAGAACTTTCACATCCACACAAGTGAAGCCATGAGTGGAAAGTTAGTATATTTAATAATAAAATTAATTAGATTGTTATGTTCATGAAATAACAAAAAAAAAGATTTCGTTGCAACTCATCATGAATTACATTTTTATTAACTATTATTTTTTATTAGCTTCAATTATGCACAAAAATTGGAGGATCTGCATCAGTCTGTTGAAGCCATCGTCGAAGCATGTTATAGGAAGAAATAACTTACGCTACTAAGATACTTATGAACACATCCTAAGTAACAAAACCTCTTATTTCATTTTGTGTGTTGACCTGAAATAGCAATTATACCTATTTTTATTTTATTGAAACAATGAAAACAGAAAACCCGTCGCCACGCGTTACTAGAACTTTCATAATAGTTGACTTGCTTTATCATTCATAGGAGAACCATCATGTATTGTAATATTATCATTCATTATTTTTTATTATTGTATTGCGATAATCGACGTCAGATTTTTTACTTCTGTGCTTCTATGACTAAAAAAACGCTTTTTTTTTCACTTGATATTTGCCTTAGGATCACAATACTTATATTTTTCATATCTATTTTTTTTATGGTATTTCGAGGGACATACAGGCATGGGAACCACTTAAGAGAAGGCGGTCACTGGTGCCCATGGACACTCGCAATCTCAGAGGAGTCACGGCGTTGTCGGCCTTTTGGAAAGGAATAGGATATCTGATAAAGGAAAGAGTGGAGAGAAAGGGCGCAGTGTATTAATAGAGGGGGAGTGTTCTGATGGAAGAGGAACTGGACCACCGGAACTTTCACTCACTGGAGAACGCGACAAGCGACAGCGGAAGTTGTTACTTCACGTCTGTTTTTCGTAAAATCATGAGAAATACCAAAATACCTTCTATTACTCGGTCTTACTCCACGTATGCAAGAATATACGGCAATATACATGGGGCGCACTATAAGTTTCTAGAACTGTACACTAACAAAGACAATATTAAAAAAGTGACTGCTACATTTGAAACTGGAACTCTTTGGTTGTAGAATACAGTTTGTTTAATCTAACTGTCAATTATTTTTACATTGTGGCGTCATTTTAAAAATTGTGTGTCTATCATTGGATATGTCGTAAAAATTTTCGTAGTATGATTTTCTACGATTTTAAGTGTAATTTGACATTTCAGCAGAGCTTCACTTGGTTTCGGACTACTTTTGGGGATGAATCACTATGCAAGACGACTATTTATAACTGGTTTGCGGAATTTAAGCGCGGTCGTGTCAATCTCAATGACAAATTTCGTGATAGTCGTCCGTCCATCGCTGTAAACAACAAAAAATCGATACTGTGCGCCGTATGATCCTAACAGACAGGCATGTGACTTACCATGAGATTCGGGCATCCTTACGCATAGGCATGAGTCAAATACAATCAATCGTACACAAACATTTGGGTATGAAAAAGCTGTGCTCGCGGTGGATCCCACACAATTTGATTGAGGTTCAAAAAACGGACTACGTCACTTGGTACAATGCCATGCTTATCAGATTCAAGGAAGAGGCGTCAAATTTAGTGTGAGACATAGTAACCGATGGCGAAATATGGATTTATTGCTACGATCCCAAAACAAAGCAGCAATCGACCGTATGGGTCTACCGAGATCAGCGAAACCAATCGAAGTGGCGCGCAAGCGAACTGCCTCTAAGTGGATGATCTTTTTTTTAATAAAACTGGACACGTGGTTAATGTTGCTTCGGAGAATTGTCGTACCATGAATAGTGATTGGTACACGACCATTTGTTTGCCTGAAGTTGTTGACTAACTCCGTAAAAATGACCACAAACGTCGTTTCATATTGCGTCCCGACAATGCCAGTTCTCACATGGCCAAGCAGAAAAAAAAATTAAAGGAGAAATACGTAGAATTTACGAACAATCCTGCATACAGTTCCGACCTGGCAACTTGTGATTTTTTGAATCGCAAAAATTAAGAAGCAATTACGCGGTCAACGATTTTTATCACCAGACGAGGCTGTCCGAGAGTATGAAGAATATTTCTGAGGTCATCAGAAGTGGCATAAATATTTTCAAAATTGGTTTATTTGTATGAAAAAGTGTATTTATACTAACGGACTAATGATTTTAATTAAATTTTACATACACATTGTGCAGTTTAATCCAACTTGATAGGATAATTTATGCCTTCATAGGTGGTGTAGTTGTTTAGATCTAATTTTTTTCTTAATTCATCAAAGATTTTTTACCGTTTTCTCATCCAAAAAATTTATGCACAATAGTTTAATAAAATTAATACAAATTTTAATTTCCCTAAACCTATATCCCTTAATTATTGACTTGAGACGAATCGACAAAAATATTGGTCACCAAATCACACCACATCAAATTTAAATTGATCACTATACCTTTAAGACAACAATATTATGTAGACTTGGAAAGGTGGCGATATCGAAATTAAAAACGAGACAGGGTGCAAAATCGAGAGCAAGGATCAGCAGGTGATATTAAAAATGGGACCGGGGTCAAAATTGATTGTTGGATCAGATCAGGATCAAGAGTCTGTTCCTGATCGAAATAAAAAAACGAATTAAAATATGTAAAAATGAATGTTTGTATGTTTGTGCCCTATGTGTGCCTAAACTATTGATCCGATTACGGCGAAATTTCGATGATGTGATGACCGTACGCTCAAAAGGTTTCTGAAAAAAAAAAATTGAGCATTTGTCTTCGGTTTCATTCGCGTATTTGTACTACTGAACCGATTCTAAGAATATTTTTACTAATAGCTACACTATTCCTGAGTAAATTAGGCTGCAAACATTTGCCCCTTGCTTTGTCCATGTATTTATATTCCTAAGACGATTTTCAATACTTTTTTAATTCATATAGAAAGCTATACTTCTCTAGTAATATAGGTAGTGTATATTCTTTTTTGATTCTAGCATTTACTCCAGCTTCGTCCCAGTGGGAATTTATAACTGGTAGCGGAATTGAAATTGAAAACAGGACGGGGAACAGAATCGGAGTGGAAAGTGAGATCGTGATTGAGATTGACGTCGATTGATACAAAAAATAAAGGAATTCATTATATGTCCATGCTAGCGGAGGTGTGGGAATTAACTATATGAGAAAGCTGCCCACAAGAAAGGGCAGAACAACATCTGTCGGGCCAGCTAGTATTAATTATAAATTTTGTTCAGAAGGTATTTTTAAAAAGAAATTAATATATTTATTTTATTTAATAAATAAGTTAATAAGCCTATCAGTTTTATTTAATACTAATTTCGTCCTGCGGCTTCGTCCACGTGGATATGGAACGAATTGCTCCAGCTTGTATAACGACTGTCACGCTTTCATTATGATTCCGAACTTTTTATTAGAAAAGTGACTTAGAAATTGTCCAGTAATTTAATTCAATAGTACAAATACGCGGATGAAGTTGCATACGAATGTTAGTTCTTTTTCAAAAGTCTTCCCGTTCACAAGTACAACATATCACCGGTTTCACAATAATCAGAAACAAAGAATACGAATGAAATATAGACTTATTGATAATAATCTACGTCTTATAAAAATTTGATAAAAACCCATTCAGCCTTTTTGAAGATTAACGCAGACAATCAAACGAACACACACTTCATCGTCAGACATTCGTAGTAAAAATGTAAAAATAAGGAATGTAAATTAAGCGTGTTATGAAACATGTATTCTTTACAAAAATTTCGTATGGACATATCGTTCTTAAATTACAGAAAAGATACAACATACAAACAGACGGTCATTTTAAAAATGTTATAATTGATGTTAGAGGTCATAAACGGAATATTAATTACGAAATTTAACATATATATATAATATTTACTTTATCAACAACACTAACAATTTTATCGCACTGCAAATGATATGTACTTTTGTGTGTCTATGGGTGTGTGTATATATATATATATATATATATATATATATATATAGTAGTAATGAAATATATAAGTATAAATTAAACATTTCTGGTAAATTACTAATATACTTTTTAATTTAATTATTTTATTACCTATTTAAATTAATACCTATCTGAAGATATGAAGTAAAAAACTATAATAAATATGCGTTAATATTAAAACATTCTGCTTACAATGAATCTGATAATAAGTTTCTCAATATGAACCTAATATTCGTGGAATAGTTCTAGTAACCCATAAATGGAAGTTACGTACGAGTATGGACTTTTCAACAAAGTTTAGATTTTTTTTATTTTTTGACATTTTAATATCAAAACTGGCAACATTGCCTAAAATTTTTAGTTCTGTAAATATTTTCGTAAAGTGATGACGTTTGACGTTTCAGATTTGATTTATGTCTGTTCAGCTGGTCGTGTGATAATGGAACATTAAGCATAATATTTTACGTCTGTTTATAGATTTGTTACACTGATAACACGAAACTTCATAGTTGTTTTTCTATTTGCGTCGCAATTATTTTCGCTAGCGTAATACCAGTCCAAATACATTAAGCTCATCTGTATATGAGAAATATTTACTGATTAGTCAAATACTAATCATCTAATGACAATGAATCAATTATTTATCAGTCCCGAACATGTGTTACAAGGTGGATATTTTCATCCGACCCTTAGAAAACTGCAGGAACCCAATACAACGATAGAACCTCATAATCTGATGTACCCAATATTTTTATTGTAAGTTTTATGTTTCGAGTACATTTAGTAAAATAAGAATTAAAATTCTTTTCTAAAGGGTGTAACACGTTTCTTTTTTGCTATCACGTTATATTTATTTGCTGGGTTTCATATTGTACAGGTTTATAAAGTCTATTTTCCATATACTTATTAGAAAAGTTTAACTACTAATAATCCTTCACTTATTCAGAGAAAACAATGAAGCCATGCAGCCTGTGTCGAGCATGCCTAATGTTTTCCGTTATGGCATTAACAAACTTATACCTGTTCTTCAAGAGTTAGTTGAAAAAGGATTAAAGTCCATACTTCTGTTTGGCATAATTGAAACTCTTGAAAAGGTACTGTTTGTATATACTGATACTATATGTTGATAGTTTTATTTACAACTTTACAGAAAAAGATTAACTGTTTCAATAAAGAAAGAATCACACCTCTAGTCCAAAATTCAGAAGAAATTAATTTTTAAATTTGGTTATGCGAAACCCCCTTTTGTGTAAACGTAGTCAATGTTTAATTCCTGAATAAATATGCCTGTATTAGAAGCTATCAATTAAGAGCTGCTAGTTATATTTACTTAGCTATAGAACAGATTTTTGTAATTAATGAAATGTAAGTTTAAAGGTACTCAAAATCATACATTTTAACTTATTTACATTTTCTTTCTCAGGACCCCAAGGGAATAAATGCAGATTCTGCTAGCAATCCTGTAGTACAAGCTTTACCAGTAATTCGTGCTGCATTTCCACATCTTTTGATTGCATGCGATGTATGTCTGTGTCCATACACATCTCATGGGCATTGTGGAATTTTAACTTCAGATGGACACATCGACCAAGCAGCTTCAGTGAAAAGAATAGCAGAAGTAGCTCTTGTTTATGCCAAAGCAGGTAAATATTGATATGGGTAACTGTAATAAAAAATGTATATTGTACAAAAGTCTCGCTCTCAAGTTACTTCTTGAGATAGGACATAATTTGAGTAATGTTTCTTAGTACAGAAATGGTTATTACCAGTCCCCAACTTTACTTGAGTCAGTGTGATGAGCTTAAGGTTCTACCCCTCTATGATGACTATCCAAATCATATACTTTTATGGATTTGTACAGGTTGTCAACACACTTTGGCATTTCAGTAAATTGTGTTTTTATAAAGGTTTCTAATTAGAGTGATGATTGAGACAAATTACCTGGTTAACTCATAAAATTTTGGTTCATAAAAGTTTGTTCATGAGCAATATAGTAATTAAATGACCATTGCTCTTTATATAGTTTTTTATTAATAAGGCAGTAATTAAAATTAATTGCAAAGCATGCGTTAATATATCAATTTTTCTTTTTATTTTCGGTCTCATAGGTATTTTTATTTTTGTGATGTGTTCTAGGGGCCCAAATAATTGCTCCCTCTGACATGATGGACAACAGAATAAAAGCGATCAAAGATGCACTGGTTCAAGCCAAATTACAGAATCAGGTGAATGCTAGTTTTAGTTTATATCATAAAAATGCCTTTGTGTGTCATTATGTTCAGTGGACTTATAAGCATTGCCTGTACCAGTAACCACATAGAACATTTGATTTTTTAGCGTCAATACTGAAACTTTCTGGAATCTGATAAATCAGTACCCTTGTTACATTTTTCTTTTGTTTTGTTTTTCCAAACATCATAGATGCAATTCCTTCAAATAATTAATAAAAAAAAAAACTGTTTTCAGGGGTCTTTTAATGGTCTTTCAATGGTCTCTCAAAAGCTAAATGTCACTCTCTTCAAATATATAAATTATCATGTACTTCATGTTTATTTGAGGTACCCAAAACCTTTATTAACTAGGGTTGCCTGTGATTTTGTATGTATGATTTTAGTTTTTGTAAATGAACTAAGTTTCCATAAGCTGATTTTGGTGAAAAGAAGTTTATATGTTAGCCCAAGCTATCATCAAGTTTCATGTGAACACCTTCATGAAAATTAATTTTAGATATTACTGTTTTAAAATTTTGCATGTTTTAAAAAATGATCTTATTTTATTCTCCAAATCAGGAGTTATGTAACTAATAATATATATAACTTCATGACCCAATACTATAATTTCAATTGGAATTACATGGGTCACGACATAAATTACCGATCTATTATAAAATTCCTTGACATGGCAAGAGTACATGGTGTAATAAGAACCAGTCGTGGGTACATTGGACTTTTGTGACCACTACTGTATCTGTTTCAACTGTCTGACAACTCTATATATTAAATAGTCATGTTTAAGTTATTGTGAAAATTTAAGGGTTGTTAAGAAAAATAACTCGCTTGAACCAGAATTCTTATTTCTCTGTTTTATGCAGTTTTTTTATTCAAATAGACACACTTCTTATATAATAGTCTTTTAAAGCTAACTATCCCAATATCCACCATCCTAAACTCTTTATTTAAAATATTCCTTTGTTTAAAAAAAATTCTAGAATATCCAAACTGACCTGTAATAATTTCATATATATTAAAATTTATCAAAACTGAACTGGATTTAATAATCATCACAATTTAATATTCATCACAACAAGGTGGTACAGACAATGCCTACATGAGATATGAGCAAGCATGTGTCAGAGTGGAATATTCTATCTTTCTGATGCATTGTCTGTAACATTGGTAATTTTATGGAGAATAGCTTTAAGAGTGCTATGTATTGGAGGTCGGTATCTTTTATAAACTAACGGAGGAATACTGCACCGTATACAAGTGTAGTGTAATGTGTAAATGAATATTGGTCGTAACGCATAAAATGTAAATAAAGATGATCCACAAAATTATTTATGTTTATGTCACGGAGTTGACAGACTATAAAAGAACTAACGTCTGAATTGAAATATTTTGAGATCACGATAAAATATGAACTAGTGAAGGAAAAATTCAATATTTACATAGAATTTTCTACAGAATGATTAAAACTATGTAACTATAAAGTTAGATAACCGTGGAATCCCAAGGAGAAACACATTTCACTTATTAATACGTCCAATATTTCATAACAATTATTATGTCAACTATTGAAAAAAACTAAAGTATCATATAAACCATTCTCCACATAATGAAGCTAATAACCCAGTATTCCATAAATTCTTGGCTCTGATTAAATAGAAATATCATCCAAATCTGTTCATCTGTTTGGATCCTAGATATAACATAGACACATGCATAAAGCAAGAGAGAGAAAGCAAGAAAAATAAAGACTTCAAAACTATAGCTCCTTTTTTGGTTATTGCTGGTTTAAATTTATTTGTAGCGAAATTTATAATTTTAATGTTGAACCACATTATATGAGTGTTACCAAATTATACTCTTTTTGTTTATTAATATAATTTTTTAATTTCTAATTTAAAATCAGTTTAGTTGTAACATTTTATTACAGAATTATTTAACTATTTCCACTGATGTGTTTACTTGTTACAATTTCTTCTGTAATTACTTTAATTTCTACCTAGCACTGGTTTTCATTGCATCATAGTTTAAAGTATATAATTTAATATTACAATGAATTTAGAGGTTTAAGCGATGGTTGAATGTCTTAAAAAATAAAATTTTTGAGGTTTGTGTACATTCTTCCTTATAAATTTATATAGATACAAATCATGCAAGTATCACTAATTAACAGCTCAATAATTTCAGTTGTATTCATGATTCAATGTTTTCTAGGTGTCAGTTTTATCATATTCATGTAAATTTGCATCAACATTGTATGGCCCTTTTCGAGATACAATGAAGAGTTCCCCAATGGAGGGCGATCGGAAATGTTATCAGCTTCCACCTGGAAGTGCTGGACTGGCTGCAAGAGCTGCAGTATGTTTTCATTTTATATTTTTTATATTTATGATTGATTCATATTTGTGAAGCATGACATGGTTTAAAATGCAGTTTTTAAAAATGTATTTGCAGTCTTGCCGCATATTGCGATGTATAATATAATGTTTTTTGACATTAAGAGTGTTAAGTTCAATCTCAGTTACCTCTCGTCATGGTTACATTTACAAGTTCATATACCAATAATAATTGTCACAAACTATTTCAAACTAGTTCTTATTAAATTGAAATGTTTCAAGATATTAATTTTTCGAAGTATTAAATTGATATTGCCAGACGAGCTTTAACACATTAAATGTCCTCATTCCATCAATGAAACGAAGGTGTATCGCGGAATGGCCAAGGTCACTCTACCCATTATTACAATGTTTTCCAAACAAAGCTTTGCAGAAGCCAATAAAGCTGTATCAAAATTTGACAGAAACTAAAGTTGATGAAGGAATTTAATTTCTATTTACTATTTGATTTAAAAAAAGAAAATGATCCATAACTTAACTTTTCATAGATATTTTGAAAATTCGAGAATCTTATTCCATAGTTATTTTAAAACAAAAGGAAAGCTAATTAATAATTTTATTTTTGTGGACAGGCACGAGATGTAGCAGAGGGTGCAGACTGTCTGATGGTAAAACCAGGACTACCGTATCTGGACATTGTTAGGCAGACCAAGGACAAATATCCGAATCATCCTCTTTTTATCTATCAGGTTTTAACAACTAGCAGTTTGAGAAATTACTAAGCAAAGTACAATATAAGAAATAGGATTTTTTTTTAATGTAATGATTTCTTCAAATTTTACAAGTGTAGATAAAATTACTCTGACAGTTGTATAAAAATAATTAATAAAATAGTTTTTCTAGAAGGAATCATTACTTAACAGGAATTTTTCATTATTTGTTGAATTGTAAATGAAAAATCACTTCTAGGAGCGAAGTTATATACTATATTTATTTAGTTCAATTTCAAATAAATGTCTTTGTTTTCAAATATTTTTGAACTGTAAACAGAAAGATGATAACGGAAGCATCTTTCTCAAGAGTGGGCTGATGTCCCTCACCTCACATAATTGATATTTTTAAAGTAATAGATTTGACTTTTTCTTCTCCTTAATTCTCCATGAGATGAGTCATCAAATTGTAATATATATCAAAAAGAAGTGTTGGTGGTTTTAAATTATTTTTTTTGAAATACATAATTTTTCAATTTTTTGCACATTTCATTCGAGATTTCAAAGATATTTAGCACAACTAGTAATAAAATCACATGAGAATTATATCTTGATTTCTTTGATAGGGCCCTTAATTTGTTTAGATAATAGTTATTTTTTTATTAGGAAGCATTTCCACTTTTTCATCCCAACATGAATGTAATTAGATATATAATTAAAGAATTAAATGTGAACTAAATTAAATATTGACATTAAAATTAGTTGCTTACAACAATCTATATTTCCTTAAATAATTATAAAAGCTATAAGATCATTTCTTTAGACAATGCACACTAACTAAAAAGAAAAGAAGTAATATTGTTTAAAATACTATATAAATTGAATCTTCTAACAAAGACGAACATAGAATGTGATGGAACAGCTATTCTCGTGAAGTGCTTTTAATTAATTACATCTAATATAAACAAAATAATAGAACCGTGAGACTATTACAAACACTATAAAGGAGATAAAATTGAGAATGCTTTTTAAATATATAAGTAAAATCGAAATCAGTTAGTGCATGAGAAATATGAAAAAATATAGAAAATGGAAAATATAAGTTTCAATATTCTACTTTAATTTTCTTCAGGTAATTATGATATCCATATATTTCAGGTATCAGGTGAATATGCTATGATCTCAAAGAGTGGGAGTGCTGACGAAATACAAAATGTACTGATGGAATGTCTCACTTCAATGAGGAGAGCTGGTTGGTTCATTTCAATTATTCTCAAATGCTATTGTACTATTTTATTACTTATATTTACGGAATTGTCTATATATCTCTTATTTTATCTAGGAGGTGTCTATAATTCGATAAGAATTTGTGTGATCCCATATGTGTAGTTCATACATCTACATATTAATATGATGTCTGAAATAGGATAACATCAAACGAATTGCCTTTCGAATAAAAATCTAAAGATTACAAGCTGAAAAAACATATAAGAGTGAATCATTGTAACAACAAATGGTGTTCTAATAAATGTAAGCTGGACAGCAGTAAGAATGAGATCGGTAGGCTACCAATTTGTAGATGTGCGAGCATTTAGTAGTATGTATTAGCATCTAGTACTATAACTTACGAGCAGGTATAAGATGGCACTAGCTATGCCCATAGTGACGCTGTGCCAATTAAGTAAAATAATTAAAAGGTATTTAAAACTATCACAAAAATTAAATATTTTATTGTTTGTGGATGGATAATTATCCCTATCATCTATATGAGATATCTGAGAACGGTGAGAACCACTACTTACTAGACGGAAATATAATCCAAGTTGACATTACTAAAGTTGGCCAAAATCACTGACATAGAGAATAAGGAATCCTCAGATTTTAGGTGGGACCATTTTGCAACATAGTAGGATTGTCTATCGCCAGTGTGTATTAATATTATTTATTAATAGTTCATCAGCATTCAAGGTTACAAATGGTTGTCTAACATATGACTGATATAAAATACTATCTATAAGAGTGAGATAGTGATGTCATTTAACAAATAAGAGATTCTGGCAATATGAACCTGGTCAGTATTTCAGCCAGTATTATTAGTAGGTCAGTTAATTTCCTCATTTTTTGTAAGTATAGAGCTTCATTATTATAAAATTGAGTTGACATTTAGAAGAATATTTCTGTGTCTATTTTCGAAATTATTTTTTTTTTGTAGGTAATGTTGAATTTAGTAAACTTCTAGTTGAAGATATAGTTCGCAGTGATTAAGAAGACAAAGATGTAAAATGATTATTTTGAAATGATAGGGGATTAAGTGAGAAAGTGGAAAAACATTCAATAAAATGTAAAAATTAAAATCTTTACATGTCTGTGCATCTTTAAAAAGATAATGAGCTGTGGTGTCTCTGCTCAAGAGCATCGCATTTTAACCAGAAATTGCTGTTGTAGATCAATTCACCCCTGATCAGGGGTGAATAAACTGATGTCTTTAAGTCAAAATTGAATAACTAAATCACTCGCTTTGTGATAAATGATGACAAACAAATTAATGTTAGTATTTTCAAAAAATAAATAGACTGAAAATACAATAACATAATGGCTAACATCATTTTCGCATAAAGATCTAATTATTAAAACAGATTACTTTTCAGGCTGCTCTTCTTTTTGTGCGTTTTAACAAAATAAAATGAACACAATTTTCATGTATCTGTCGCGATTCAATGTTCGCGATTAAAGTGATTTACATTCTTCTAAAGTTTTCTTCACGCTCAGCAGATAGACACTACGAGAGTAAATTAAATGGCCATGATTTAAAATTTATACTTAGTTAAATGTCGGCTTTCAAAGCTTACATTCTAAATAAAATATTTGCGGCATATAACACGAGGTATATGCTTTCAGAAAAAAAATTTTTAATGTATTTTTTAAAATGAATATTCATAATTTTATTACTTATAGCATGAAAACCATTTTTCAACATACATTAATGTTGATTTATTCTGAGACATTATGTATAGAAACAATTTTGTTGTTCCAGGTGCGGATTGCATAATAACCTACTTCGTGCCGATGTTGCTTGATAAAATTTCTCAAAGGAAATTATAAGTGGCTGTTGCAATATCAATTTGTCATAATAAATTGCTCAACAATTGATCTTACATTAAGTACAATTTTTTGTTTTGTATTTTTTAAATAAACGCTTTTTATATCAATTTTGATTTTATTTTGTTCCGATTTTCTCAATAAACCCACAAAATTAGACAAATATGTTGTACTCGTTTTACAACTAAAAAAACCAATGCTATAGTACCTATTGAAAGATGTTAATTATTCAAACTATAGAAAGTATTTGTGTAATTTTCATGTTAAAACAAGATAATACATTCACCGAACTATCAAGTATTATTACGTAACTGAATAAGTACGCGCGATAAGTCGAAAAAAATGTAAGATAACGGATATGCATTTAAGAAACTATTGAGTTGTGAAAATAATGTAGATAATATATATTTATAGATATCGATGTAAAATTCCGATGAACTTATTTTTGTAATATTTCGTCTTGTAGTGTTGGTCGTCAAATATTGCGCTCGGTGTTTAAACTTAAGTCTTGTTGCTTGATGTAACTGCTCAGTCGGCGCTATCATTTTAACGGTTTACGCTTGAAACAGGTGCTGCATTAACTAAAGGGATGTAATTTCACAAAAGAAAAACAATAGTAACGTGCAATGTTAAAATTCTCACATGTCATCATATGTTTCCAGATTAAAAATCGTTTTATCGCCCGACTGCTTAAGCATAGCCTCCTACAATCTCTGTATTTCACTCCTCGCTGGCTCATCATGAGGGTTGGAGACGGCCAACGACTGTTGTCACCGACGTCGTGAAACCTGAACCGGCCGCTTATATGATAGGCCCTCTCAGGACACGGAGTGAATGGTTGAATTTTGGATAAAGTTAAAAACCTATTTGTTGGTTCGTTCGTATTTCAGGTTTCGATTCCGGTACGTACCTTCAGCTTCGAAGGCGACGTTCTTGACCGATGGGACTATATCCAGGCATGTAGGTCAAGAGTAAACCTCAAAGTCTGGAACATCATTATGTACCTTCAGATAATTTTGTTCACTCCATTGATCCTTAAATGCTTACTTAGAGTATCTTAAACGGCTGAAATAGCAAGTAGAAAATTACCAGTTTGTGGTGTTTACTGTTGAAACTTCGAGAGCGTTAATTCGGCTTGGAGCCCATCTTTTACTGAGAGTGTGCTTCACTAGCCTCGTATTCCATAGCGTGTCTATATATAGACTTGTTGGCTTATTGTCATTTCGACGGCTACCAAACATCGCTTAACCAGACTGAATCAGGACAGTAGTTGAAATTAGTTTTTACTGGAAAAAATACATAATATCCTACACATATTGCATAAATCAACGTGAAAAAATTACATTTCGATATCTTAAAAACCTACGGCGTTCTAAATATTAGACTATCAAAATCGTAAAAGTCCACATTCTCTCGCGCAATTTTTTGGCTGTACAGTTTGTTTCATCTAACTGTCAATTGTTCTTACATTGCGGGTCATTTTAAAAATTGCGTGTGTTCATCAATATGGATTTAAATCGTGAAAATTTTCAATTAAATTCCATTTGCAAAAATTAAAAACTTATTACACGCTCAACGATTTTCATCACCAGAAGGAACTGTCGAAAGAGTATAAAAACCATATTTCCGAGGTCACCAGGGAGGAGTAGCATAAATATTTTCAAAACTGGTTTATTCGTATTTAAAAGTGCATTTACGATAACGCAGAGTATTTTGAGAGACAATAAATTAATTTTTGACCATTCATAGTAATTTTTTCTTATTCATTTCAAAAATTTTCAGTACGTCCTACTTAAAAACTACGCCATAATAAATGCACACATTGCAGCGATAAAAAATTCAACACTTTCGATCTGACCGAATCGGCAGGTCTGACGGCAGACCTATCGACGAATTGGCACCGTGATCTGGTGGTCTGTAGTAAGCCTCTGACCGTACAATCTACTCAACGGAGTCTGACAAATGGCTGAATCGGGCGCTGACTAAAATCATAAATTTAAACTTCTTTTAAACTGCGCGCATCCCGGCTACGAAATCCGAAAATTCCTCTACAAACTCAGGAGGCCCGTTTTTCTCAAGCATGGAAACGCCTGATTCTATAGCTTTAGGTATATTGAACGGAATTTAGTAGACACCAAACCGATGTGTCTAATCTCAAATTTTTTCACCTGCTTAGTTTTTGTTTCTAATTATTTTATAAATTTTTGCAACATTTTGTTTTGTTATAAAAAAAAATGTAAATTTTATATTTATTTTAAAGACAATTTTTGATTTGTTTCAAACAAATGATAAATATTGCATCTATGCTTACCTGTTAGTTTAGTAAAGTTAAAACATAAATTATCATTGAACAATATCGATGCTGTATAAGTTGTTAATTAGTTATACCATTAAAAATATCTATTAGGGTATTTAAACAATAAAACATAAGGAGTTGTAGGAAGCAATTAGATAATATAATGAAGAATCATATTTTTATATGGATTATTATATTATTGTTAATTACTTTGATAAAAATATTAAAGATGCAAAATCTTATTAAAGAATCTAATAAGAATATATCTTTAGCTGGATAGCAAAAAGTTTTAAATTGGAGTAGGTACGTTAATTTGGTAAAATATTAATGTTTGGCAGTCATTTCATGTCAGTAAATGTTTTGTCCATATCAAACAATTAAATATAATTGTGTAAATTCGCTAAAAATTTAATTTAAAAGTTGGCTTTTGGAATGTTGATTGATGTATAAGAATCCGGAAGCTCTTTAATATACTTTCTTTTAAACCAAAATTAATAATGTTATAACTTTATTTTACACACTCCTAATTCCAAACAACTCCAAAATTCATGTGTATTGCAATAGTTTATTTTGTAATTTTAAATTATTTATAGCAAATTTCAATTTATGTGGTAATTTCTTGTGAAAGTTACATAGTAACTTTCGTAATCCAACAGTTTAAAATTAACGCCAAAAAGGGAGAGCCCGTGATTTCTAGATATTCACGTGGGCCAATAGGATTTAGCCAAATACGATTACTTGGACCAATGGCGCGTCAATCCGATACACGTCATTGTTTTGTCGGCCAATCGCATTGCCCCACGATGAACGCTAGCGCTAAATAACTACAGCGGCTGCTTCGCAAACTTCAGTTCCACTCAGAAAATCGAACGTGAAGCAAGAAACAGAATTTGTCAGTGCTTTGTGATCTGATCAACGTGATTTTTCAAGAAAGTTGGAGGAGTATTACGGACGACCTGTTTTTATTATTCTTATTAGGTAAGCATTTCTATAATTCCTTCATATTCCAAAGGTTTGAATTCAGAATTTGCGATCTGGGACGACGGTCCTTCATTTTATAATTTCTCCATCTTTGTCGCTATTTTAGTGTTTCGTTTCAATCTAAGTGTAATTTGTTTCGTACAGTAAAAGTACGTCCCCTGTAAACGAGGAAATTTTCAGTCAATAATTTCGAACCGGCGATAGTAGCGAAAATTCTCGATAGTTGTACATATGTACGTGAATAGTTCATCGTCCTACTCCCACATAACTAGATTAACTGCTTTATAATTAAACCGTTAGGAAAGGTGAATTTATATTTTACAGCTATTGTTTTACAAAACTTATTAGAATTCGCTCTATATAGTTGTCATACATTACCGTTCCGAGTTTTAAGTGACGTGTCAACCGGTTACGTGTCCTTGACTCGGCTCATGGTGAATTAGCCTAACATATAATTATATCTTAATATAAACTAGTTTTACGCTATTGACAAGAAATAAAGTGCTTCTTTATTAATTACAGGTATAAATTAATTTAGTATATGGTAGCCAAAATGAGGTGGAGTTTAATAGCATTGGCGTGCGTCCTGGCGGCGGTCTGCGCCGAGGACAAGAAGGAAAAAGACAAAGACATTGGCACCGTTATCGGTATTGATCTGGGAACTACATATTCCTGGTGAGTAGCATTTAAAAATACTTGGATCTTTTAGACTGTAACAAAGAGTTATTCTAGTGATATATAGCTATTGCACAAAATCTTCCTTTTTTAAATTATTTCTTATTTAAAAAATGACATGTTTCTTAGGACAATATAGAATGAGTAACAATAACTAAGAAAAAATCCTTGGTTTTTAAATTATTATACAATAGAAAAAAAAAAGCAAAATCACAATCTTTTGGGCTAATACAGAATATGTTTTTCATTCCATATATTACATTATGATAAACATAAATGAAGTGATTATTTCTAAATGACATATGTATGTTATTGCAGCGTGGGTGTATACAAAAATGGTCGAGTTGAAATCATTGCCAACGATCAAGGTAATCGTATCACACCTTCGTACGTAGCTTTCACCCAAGATGGAGAACGACTTATTGGTGATGCTGCAAAGAATCAACTTACAACAAACCCTGAAAACACTGTATTTGATGCCAAACGTCTTATTGGTCGTGAGTGGAGTGATACCACAGTACAACATGATGTAAAGTTCTTCCCATTCAAAGTTGTTGAGAAAAACAGCAAACCTCATGTTTCCGTAAAGACTGGACAGGGAGATAAAATCTTTGCTCCTGAAGAAATTTCTGCTATGGTTCTAACTAAGATGAAGGAGACTGCTGAAGCCTATCTCGGAAAGAAAGTGACACATGCCGTTGTTACTGTACCAGCATACTTCAATGATGCTCAACGTCAAGCTACCAAAGATGCCGGTGTCATTGCAGGCTTGAATGTAATGAGGATTATCAATGAACCGACAGCAGCTGCTATTGCTTATGGCCTTGATAAGAAAGAAGGTGAAAAGAATGTGCTGGTATTTGATTTGGGAGGTGGTACTTTTGATGTTTCACTTTTGACAATTGATAATGGAGTGTTTGAGGTGGTAGCTACAAATGGTGACACTCACTTGGGTGGTGAAGATTTTGATCAGAGGGTCATGGAGCATTTCATTAAATTGTACAAAAAGAAGAAAGGCAAGGACATCAGGAAGGACAACCGAGCTGTGCAGAAATTGCGCCGTGAAGTAGAAAAAGCTAAGAGAGCGCTATCGTCTAGTCATCAAGTAAAGATTGAGATTGAATCATTTTTTGAAGGTGAAGATTTCTCAGAAACTCTTACTAGAGCCAAGTTTGAGGAGTTGAACATGGACTTGTTCAGGTCAACATTGAAGCCCGTACAAAAGGTATGTTTCAATCAATATTGCCATTTTTTTATTTATATTGTTTCATTTATAATATTGTATTCATTTTTGCACTTTTGAGGTTATAATTGCCTATTATTTTCTAATCCATGTGTGCAGTTTAATGGCTACCCACAATAAACATATTCAAAAGGGCAATTTGCTGGCAAAATGTATTCTCTTTACAAAATTTATGTTTCCATTGTAATATGCCTATAATTGATTTATGAAATTAAAAAAATAGATATATTAAATTGCTAAAAAAATATTAAGTATTCTACATATTTCTAAAATATCTATTACGTGAATTGAATATTTTTTTTATGTCATGTATTTTTATTCAGGTATTGGAAGACGCTGACATGAATAAGAAGGATGTAGATGAGATTGTGCTAGTAGGTGGATCTACTCGTATTCCGAAAGTACAGCAGCTTGTTAAAGAGTTCTTCAATGGCAAGGAGCCATCTCGAGGCATCAACCCTGATGAAGCTGTCGCTTATGGTGCTGCTGTGCAGGCTGGAGTTTTGAGTGGTTAGTATAATAAATTATAATTATATTTAAAATGTTGAGAACAAAAAGGCATCTTGTTGGATTCACTAAATTCTTATTATACTCTTTCTAACTTAAAAGGATTTGCAGAAGTTATATTAAAATTGAACTGAAAATAATGCTAGATTGATTTATTTTCAAAGGTAGAATAAATTAAAAGGCTTAAATGACTTGACTTAACAAACATTAAATGAGTTGACTATTCCAGGTCGTCTATGTATGTAATATCTAATGTATGTAATTTTTTATTAACAGGCGAACAAGACACTGATGCCATTGTATTGCTTGACGTTAACCCTCTTACTATGGGTATTGAAACTGTGGGTGGAGTCATGACTAAGCTGATCCCTCGTAACACCGTCATTCCCACCAAAAAATCACAGATCTTCTCTACGGCTAGTGACAACCAACACACTGTCACCATCCAAGTGTATGAAGGTGAACGTCCAATGACAAAGGATAACCATCTTCTTGGAAAGTTCGACTTGACTGGCATCCCACCGGCTCCTAGAGGCATACCACAAATAGAAGTCACATTTGAAATTGATGCTAACGGCATCCTTCAAGTGTCTGCTGAAGATAAAGGTACAGGCAACCGTGAAAAGATCGTAATTACCAATGATCAGAACAGATTAACACCTGAAGACATAGAGAGGATGATCAAGGATGCGGAGAAGTTTGCCGACGATGACAAGAAGTTGAAAGAGCGCGTTGAGTCTAGAAATGAATTGGAAAGCTATGCATATTCTATCAAGAACCAGCTTCAGGACAAAGAAAAACTTGGAGGCAAGGTGCGTATCTATGCCCTTAATTTTTATTACCTGATTTCATTATCAATATAAAAGTGTCTAGTCTATTAGTTTACACATAATTACCTCATGGTCAGAATTTAATGTGATATATTCAGATTTTCAAAGCAACACTTAACCACTGGACAACTACCACTGAATTTATAAATAAGCGTATTACTTGAATAAAATGAAACAAACAAAATAAAAAAATCCACTCCGTGCCTCTGAGAGACTAAGCAGGCTGTTCCAGATGTTGCCATTGTCTCTTGTAGGTTTCCCCATAATACTTAAATGGTTAAATGTTGATATATTCATGTGTTATGCTGTTTCTCAAAATTCTCTAGGAAATAAAAATATAGAAAAATGGCACTATATTTAAAATGCATTATTTTACTTTAATGTTATTTAATTTTATTAAATTTATTTTTATTTTATTAAAATTAAAAAAAAAATGAACTTTATTAAGTATGATTTCCATTGACTCAATTTTAAGAATAATGAATGCCCTCCAGTTTATTAAGATCTTAGATGATGGTTACAAGTTAATAGGGAACTTAATATCAATCTTCTCGATAACAAGAAATGAAACTATCTTAAAAGTGTATTATCCAAAAAGAGCATTTCAGTAAGTTCATGAAATTATTTTTTTTTGTGCTGAACTGAAATTAACTTTATTACGTCATTGTTAATAGATCAGCGATGATGAAAAGTCAAAAATGGAAGAAGCAATCGATGTTGCAATTAAATGGCTGGAAGAAAACCAAGACACAGACGCAGAAGAGTACAAGCGACAGAAGAAGAGTTTAGAAGATGTAGTTCAGCCTATCATCGCCAAACTTTACCAAGGCCAAGGCGGCGTGCCCCCGGCCGGAGCGGGTGGCGAAGATGATGATTTCAAAGACGAATTGTAACAGACCAGCAGACTGTTAGATTTGTAATCGGGCAAAGTGTGATCCAACTGATCTAAAGTGCTGGCATGTGGTGCACGAGTGACAAACTTGTTCGTACACCACATGCATTACAAGAACTGTACTAGTGTATCATGTATATTTATTTGAATGTATGACAGGGTGGGAGATGAATGTGTGTCTAGTTGAACTCGTTTGTAAATTATGGGTTTGTATGATTTTTTTTAAATGTATTTATCAATAGTCTGTTGAGAATTAATTACAGGGTGGATTCATGTGAGTCTTCCTTTTGAGTTCAAATTGGAAAATCTAATTATGAGCTCGTTTGGTCTCTTTTGTTATGAGACTACCTCAGTGTTGTTCTATACTGTAAAAATTTGTTTGTGAGACTGCAGCCAAGTGTTAGCTCTTAATGATAAATAGCCGTTATGTAGTCAAATTAAACAATTTGAGGTATGGAGGAGTACGTAAATAAAAGACTTTTTTTATGAAATGTTTCTTATTCTTCACACCTCGTTCATGGAATGACTTAGTCCATAAAGGATGTACGCTTCTGCATACAGTACTCTATGTCGAAGGCAGGAGCAGCCATGACTGCAGCTTGGATCTTTATCTGTACTTTATCTGTGACAAATAGAAATCAAAAATATAAAACTGAAATTGTTAGTAATAAAATCAAAATGTTATTATATTTGGGCTTGCTTGTAAATTGTCTTGTTCAAATTGAGACTTTTAGTTTTTATATTTGACAGGTTGTATGTAAAATACTATAATATTTACCTTCTAAATAGGAAAGATTCATTACAAATAAACTCGTTTTTGGAGTTCCGTGCTCCCGATGAAAACACGAAACCCTTATATGGAATTTCTCTCATGTCTGTCATAGCCAATTTTCTCCTAATAAGTTACAATCCGGTAGACATACAGACTTATGTGATTATCACAAACATATATCGTCAATAAAGGCATTTTGACTTTAAAAAAAGACTAATAAATGATAAAATGTATATTGGGTTTATCATGGGAAATTAAAAATATTTATTATAAAGATACATGTTAAAGAAAATATACGAAAACGGAGCAGCTTTCCTTTACTTATATCTAACACTATTGACCTACAATTTAGGAAACCAATACAGAATACAAGGCTTCTCTAATAGTTTACAGGGAAAATGTTAAACATAAGCGCAAGTGTTTAAATTCTTACGGATTACGCAGAATAGTCTGGAAAAGAAAATGTGTTGCTTAGTATCACCGAGGACTAATACAAATATCTATGGCATCGAACCCTCTTTAAGCGTTTCCGACACGCACGTGCTTAAATAGTAACTGCGTCGACCTGAGTCACCTCACACGCCTATTTCACACGTTCAGTGAACTACTCGACTGCCGTAAAATATAGTGTATTATTATCTATGCTTGCCACATTGCTGATGAGACGCGTGCAGCATGTCCGCGCTCCTCACTCTCGCAGGTTGCTTCCGCGGTCCCGTTAGCGTAGGGCTACGGTAACTTTCCCGTTATATTTGAATAGATTTTATTGCAAGGGCATTTCGTCGGTCAGATGGTTTGTCTTTTTCTCGATAAATAACAATTTTATTACTTATTTCTTTAAATAAAACATGCTTTCGCCGATAACTTCATAAATAAATAATAAACTATCGACTTCCTGTGACTTCTTCCGCGTGGACATAAAGTTAATTTTTTTATCATAACGATAATATTTTAAACGAGCCCGACTTAGTAGCCAATGCTCATATCGATTTCGGTACTACTGTTGTTCCGACACCGATTGATTTTTCTTTCGACATTGCTGTTAACATAATCAATCAAAATTAAAAATGATGGGATTCCTGTTTTTACCATAGTCCCCTTTTTTTATTTTTTATAATGACCGTGATGTAAGATGTAAGCGGATACCAAACACGACGCATTGTGTGACTGCGCAGGTAATGTAAAATAATAAAGCAACCCTTAAGATTTTCCTTGTTTAATCTCCGTCTTCTAAACGACTTTTTTTTATAAAATAATAACTGACATATTACGTTTTAAGAATCTTACATACTATTATTGCAATTACATACTATTATCCAATTCAATCTTGACTTATAACAAGAACTAGTACAATCTTGGCTCGCAAGTTCACAGCAAACATTGTCTTTATACTGTAGTATCCATGTCTCCACAAACCACGAAATGTACAGTATCTACAATGTACAAAACTTTGCCGCTCTGGATTGGCTACGAATGATATACTGCCCAGGTATTACGCTCCCCGACTTTTCTTCACCACAACGTTCTTATTTTACGCCATTGTGACGGTTTCGTGACGAATTTCACAACGGCAAAGTTTCGTGCGTTGTATTGTATTCGAGCATTAAAAAAAATAAATCGTGTAGTCCAAACTTTATCTCAATAGATCTGTCAGTAACGTTATAATAGAAGCAAAAAAAAAAATAGCATAGAGTGGACATTGGCGCCGCCGCATCAGGCGCCGCGAATTGTTGCCTAGTTATGTTTAGACGTATCGCAATAGATTTAACGACTTGTTATCTCTAGGTAAAAAGTTGTAGATACCGATTTTGTCCACTCTAGTAGAACACCAAATGATTTTGAATGCAGACAATCTAAATGTAACGGTTTTACCTTCAGGCTCTTGAGCGCCTATTTCGACTGCGGTTATGCCGGCAGCCGCACGCAACTCCAACAGCGCTTCCGAAAAATAATACTCCAACTGTAACAACACGGGTTATGCGCTAGGTATAAGTATAATGTATACATATTCTCCTCTGTGAGGTAAACGCTATAAATTCTTTGGATAATCCTAGGCCTTAGGTCCTCATGATACTACTTTGACTATCTCATAATTAACTATGCTTGATCAAACCCGTGACTAGGTTTTCCCTTCCTAGAAGGGTAGGTATACTGATGACCTTACAACAGTAATTAGATATCTTAGGGTTTTTCCGGCATTTAATAAACAGATAGTACAGCAGACTTGGGCGGGGTGATTGTCTTAATATTGCAATTGAATTAGAGTCTGCCTGAACCTTTATTGTCTAATGTTTCCCCCAAAGTAATTATAAATGAACACGATCAAAGGAGATATCGCTTTATATTCCAAATAAAGGAAACTCTCCATGTCTACCGTGGCGAAGCCGCCGATATCGCTAGTTTTTAATACATTAATTATTAATATATACATTACGCGTTAGCCTGGGAAAATGGCAGATTTATATAACGTTGCCATTATTAAATACTAATCACCTTTCATACTTCTGACTTGGCGACAAATTTGAAACTGAAATTCAAAATACAGAAAATGCATAAACGAACTATAAACTTTACTGAACGTTATTTCCGTCTGAAAAAAAAATATTTCACTTATTCTCAAGTCGCGTTTCAAGTGTATAAAATTGCGACTAACGTCCCGTTTAATTGAAGAGTCATGATCCCGAGGGTGTCTAACCACCCGCGGGTCGGATCCTATCGTCTCTTGTTTGCCCGTGCACCGATTGACGCCGCGCGACGTCAGGCGGCTCTTACAAGTCGTCCAATCGGCATTCAGGAATATTACACTGGGGGAAAGTGAAAATACAGGACAATTATCACAGATCATACACGTTCCGTTTTAAATATTCGTTATGATATCAATGTATTTTACGTTTATAAAAATTATTTATTTCGAAATAACATTTTACTGTTTGCTAGAACAGAGTTTTTCCTAACCACCGACCCATGGACATTTGGCGGTGCCTGGCACCATTAAATAGTCCACAAAGTATTAAATAAATTATTTTTTCAGATACTCGTGAAATACTTATTCAACGAGTTCTAATTTCAGTGAGTTGGTATATCTATCTTTAATAGAATACTAACAATTTTTTAGTGGTCTTATAACAAGACTATGATTATTGAAAGCAATAACTATTGGATGGCAATCTTCAGATTATTATTAATTATACAAGAAACAGTTTTATTTTTATGGTTAATATTTTTTAATCTGTAGTTGCTAGTTATAGTATTTGATCAATTAAGTTTGGTATAAGTTGATGAATAAAGTATTATAAAGAATTGATAGATTATACCTTGTATTTTAATCAGTAAAAAGAGAAATAGCACATTCATTAGGTTTTTAATCAGAAGAACGTCAAGTTGCATCAAAATATGTCGATAATAAATGTAATGATAAAATAAATGTGGCATATTTGTGTTGTGCTAATTTGTCTGCAACATGAAAATGGCCTGGCTTGACCAGTGAGACACTCTTATAGAATAAAGACGTGAAGTAACAGGTTCCACTGTTGTATTTCCTCCAGCCAGTGAGAGTTCCGGCGGCCCATTCTCCCTTCCATTATCTTACTCTCACTTCCATCAACTCACTCCCACCTCCGTCAGCCCGTTGTCCCATCCGTCAGATATCCTATTCCTACCTAATTGATCGGCAAAGCAGTGGTGATTCCTCTGGATTTGCGTGTGTCCATGGGCGGTGGTGAACCTTAGTGATTGACTTAGTTAATGGAACTGATTGATTGATTGATATCAACAGTGTTTTAGTGACTTGCGTGCTCGTTTGTTCCTCAAAAATGCAATATAAAAATAAATAAAAACGCTAATCGCTAAATTATACATAGGAATTGGCTGATAAATATATAAAAAACCTGTCAAATCTTACGGTTAAAATTTCAGACTCTTATTTTTTATTTTTGTGCAACCCTCTGTAAATGTATACTTACAGGTGCCGTTGCGGTTTATAAGCGCTCGGTGAGCAATGGGGGTTGATTCGCGCATGATGACCTTCGAATGATTAGAGCGTGACGACGGACCGTAACTGAACAACCGACAATACAACGGCGCTGATCGCTTCACTGTTAAGATGTAACATGTATGGGGTGGGTGGCGGGTGATCTCACCCGCCACCCGCCCCGCCATATAGACCCAAAAAACAATTACTAATACATTCTAAATCAACACTTATAAACCGTGCCTGTATCTTCAAGTATTTAGCTAAAGTAACCATATACAGAAAAAGACTTACAGAAACAACGTTAGAATTCACTGACAGTCTGGACAGGCACCTGGCAGAATAATCAAAAGATGTAAATGTTTTTCGTTTGCGCCTACCGATTAGGGGGAGTTTTCATTGAATCCAACTTTTCGAAATCGTCTCCAGACTGCGGGTACTCGATCATGACCCAGCCGTGGTCGATGCAGTCCTGCAAACGTTGTTTTAAATGGACAATTGAACTGTTAACGCATCCACCCACTTTCAGATACGATATATATATAGAGTACGTACGGATCATGCGATTTGTCTGTGCTGCTAAATTATGCAAGTATGCGTGTGCAGAGTGTGCCCTGTAGCTATCGTGTTCGATTTTTATCACCTACTGCTGAGACCATATCATAGATGAATATGAATATATAGGACCATATCCTGCCACAATCTTTTTATTTCTGATGACATAGCTCAACCCTTAATTTCTTTCACGCTGACCCAGTGTGATTTGGATGGGGCTGAGGAATGTTGTCAACAGTTATGCGACACCTACATTGCTCTACTTAAGATGCTTTCTGAGACGTACAGAGGAGTGTCATAATTTGACGTAAGTTCTAGTTCATCATGGATTCACCTGCAATCAGGTAAAAAAGTCAGAAAAACCTTTTGCATGATTCGTCTTGCAACAATCTCAGCGCGCAGTTGCAAACTTTGACCGTAATCACGTAGTTTTCTTCCAACCTCGTCCTTGCCTTGCTTCGCCTCTTTGCACAGTTCTTCGAAACTCACTGAAGTTGAAAGAGATATGGCGATAAAATTTATATCCACAAGTATATACTTAACTTGACGTAGTATCATTTAGCAGATCAAAAAATTACACATTATGTCTAAGAAAGAAATAATGGCGAACTTAACATATACCTAGTTATATTTTACTACAGTTCTTTCATAAAGAGATAAATGTTTTTGTTTTTAATGTCCAACTAGATAAATTTTATTTGACTTGGAACTAAATTATAATGTTTATCAATGAAATGGATTTATGAATGTATATTAGGCATGGAGCAAAAATAATGACAAGAGCAAAAAATAATTCGATAACATCCTGCTAACCTGATAATTCGTAATTGGTACCTAAATTTATTGCTGAGTTTTGCAATGTTTTGCAGTATTAATTGTTGTAAGTTTGGCAGTCGATGGCAGTCATCACCGAGCTGTGGACTTGTACCATCCTGTGACTTCAAATTTAGATCGGAGACATATTTAGGGTGGTAGACTGTGTCACACGCTATACATGTAGATTTTCCTTTATCATATAAAGCATCTAAATTAATTACATATCTACTGGCTGATTGCAACTGTCTACTTCTTTATGAAAAAATGAACGATAGCAACCACTGTTAGGCTACAGATAACCCTTTCTTTGTTTGAAAAAATACTATTTGAAAGAAAAAGGTATGCATTTTCATGATGTGAATCAACTAATAAATAATAATTACAATAGATTAAGCCAAAGCGTTTTGCTAGCATGATCGCCTGTGTACGTCTCCCGGAGCCTCTTGGGCCTAAAAGCAGCACCCTGTAAACGCTCGGAGCGCCTAGTGCCAGGTGCCCCCGATTAGGCCCGGAGGCACCGCCCAAACACGCGCGGATCGCATTGAAGAGGCGAGTCGAAATTACTTCGGGCTTCTCGTCGGGCAGCACTTGCACTTCCTGGAATAAGGTATCTAAAATAATGTAACAATGTCAATAATCATCTACGCTTTTCGAAACATATTAAATCGAGTCACTCAGCAATAGTTTCTGCGTCTAACGATGTGCTTTCTATTTTTAGGTTTACTTATTTTAGGAGTATCTAATCTCCAGAAGACCTAGTTTTAAATAATCTAACTTTTTTCTTATTAATAAACTGTAAATACAGATACTTAGGCCCCGAAGAAACTAATTAATTATTGTTAATGAAATAGTAATATTAGCAAAATTTTAAATAAAAAGCAATTTAATCAGATTGTTAATGTGTCGATAAACCAATCCCCTACGCTCGCTTATCACATTATTGATTTGTGGACACAAACTGAAAAACTCTAAAAATGTTCGGAACCCATAATTACAGGCACTCGATTTTACTTTTGCTTTCATAATTATTTCGTTTAGGCGTATCTCGTAGGCGCTAGAATTTTTACTTGAAGATATATTCCCATAGACATTGCTCAATCAAAGACGGTCTTTATGGTTACATTAAAACCGCTGCCACTATAGTTTCGCGAAAGTGTTGGTACTAAGATACTGAATTCAATTCCTATCTAACAACAAATTTGAAATGAAAATATGTATGTATTAGTACATTGCTCAGATGTGAGTACCGAAGTTATGTGCATTTTACACGTTTGTACTCATATCTTTAAAACAGTGAAAAATCTGCAATTTTCGTGCTCGTTACAAAAATATATAAACTGTAAACAGCTTTCAGGCGTTTCTTATAAAGTTAAATTGTAACCGATGAGTTGCACGAATTTATGTCATACTTGTCATAGATGTATAAAAAAGAGATGTACAGTTGCGTACCATTTGGATGGCGAAAAATGGCTCAAAGTATAAATTTTGTCTTTGTCTTACATTTTAAGATAGCATTTTGCTGTACCAAAGAAAAAGAAGGGAAGAAACATTATTTGTCACCTGACATTTCAACCGAAATGTCATAACATAAGGTTCATTTTTAAATAGACAGGGAACAAGTAACGATCATTTTGTTATTGAAAGACAATAAGTCATATTTTTTTACAATTTACACGTTCTGTTCTAAAACAAGACATTAGTGGAGTGGTTTAATATTATTTTGAAATTTTAATATTGTGTTTTGGTTTAATGTAAGGAAATAATTATAGTATTTTTTTTCAGAATAAAGCTTAATGTAGTAATCACCAAGTTTAAAATTAATATGAAGCCGTAATTTCATAATATCGGTGAAAATATATATGAAAGAACTTGATATTATAATTTCTAGTGTGTTAATTATAGTAAAAGTAATATAAAACTTTCTAATTATTGATGTAATAACATAATATGACGATTAATTAAACATTAACATATTTTTGATGAATATAATGCTTTTATATAATACGCTAAAAAGCAAATTGAAATATAATAAACAATTATTTTTAGAATAAGTTTTAGCAATTTTATGATTTCCTTTTAAAGATAATTTTAAGATTTATATTAACATAAAACAAATAATAATATAAAAATAAAAAAGGCGACTCCATTAGTATAAGAACAAAGTCTATATAAGCGATCGAATAATGTTACAACGCAAGAAATACGAGACCGATGTTGCATAGGACTATTTCCTTTAAGTCGGTTTATATCTTGGTTTTTGATGCTACTTCAAATGAAGAAATACAAAATACTCATTATAATATATAATTGAGCACCTATTATGAATAAACTAAACTTGGCTTATCGAAAATAAGACATACCATCCTTTTTCATAGGTTTTTACGTGTTATTTTTACATTTTTTAACAGAATACGTCCACGTCATAACAGAAAGTGCTACGAAAATACATTGAATGTAATGAGTGCTAAACTGTCTGTTTTAGCACTCATGTACTGCGGCCGTTTTCGAGTATAGGACTGTGCATCTTCTCTTCTTTATAAATAAATGATGTATGTGCTTTTCTTTTAACAACCAGTTACTTTTTATGTTAATATTTACAAATTCCTAATACACTACTGCCTAAAGACAGGTGCAACCGAGCAATAGCGTCCGCGTCGCTGCTTTACCTAGGTTGCTGATTGGTACAAAATAATGCTATAGAAGTTTGATTCTAACTCTATACACATTCGGTACATACTATTACAAAATTTACTTAAAAACTGATTTAATAATTAAATAACAGGGCTATTTTCCACGTTATTCATCAAATGAAATGCAATTATCAATTTCTTGTTGTTCGCGGATTGTATTTATATATTAAAAAAAGTGGATTTGAAACGACGTATTTTTTAGTTACCGGGATGTATTCACGATGATTTAAGCATTGCTTGACGATTTTTTAGGATGGCGTTGTCTGTAGGTTTAAGAGTTGTAGCAGTGCTCCCTCCGCACACCGCAAAATAAAAGCATATCTGTGCACTCATCAGCTTGTAGCACTTCTATTACGAGGCGTAATTAAGGCTTTTTTCACGAAAAAATACATGTTAACTAAACTTATATATTGTTAAATTATATATTAAGTATTTTTTTACGTATTCAAGGCAAATCATTTATGTAATTAGAAAGTCACTTCAGAATAAAAAAGAGCACACAACGCTGCTGCTAACATCTGATTGACTGGTTTGTTCTTTGATTTATGCAGAGTCGTCGTTTCAACTCCATTTGCAAAGCAATTCTCAGCTTCTGACGCAAAAGAAAACAGAAACGCATATATATCGAGGATTATTGAGCTGACAAGGCACTACAAGACAATATGGAATAAAAGAAATAATAACTCGAAAACGAATAAGTATAAAAAATTATGGTTTGCAGTAATTATTATTGTTCGATTTCGCGGAAAATCTCGAAAGCTGTTTACATGCTGTGTACGTATATATTACTTTGATTGTCGATCGATAAGCGAATTTCAGAGCTTCGAAGTCTTGCTGAAAGAAGTTCCTAGCAGACGTGAGATGGACGGGAGCGCTCGGCGACATCGGCGGCGGCGGGATCAGCAGGAGAGTGACGGTGGGCAGTACGCCGATCTGCTGTAGTCCACGGGCTTCCGCTATCGTGCACGGGTGATCTGACAAATTTCTTTACTTTGATCAAACCTGTCTAATAAAAAATGTAGGGGTATTCCGTTCGATTGTTATTTCTTTATGCATGTGATGTTAGTATGTAGTTAGTTAATAGTTGGTTCTCATTATTATTGTGTGTTACATCTGATTAAGTTTCCTATGACTAAGAGTACTATTAAAGAATAGAAGTTCATTTGTAACTTTGCTTGTTGTCCTATCGGCAAGTACAGTACAGCGCACGAAATTCTGCCGCTATGAATTGCCTGCAAATAATGTATTGCGTAGTTTCAACGCTACTCGACTCTTCCCTCTTCTCCCTCGCATTCATATTTCACGCCATTGCGACGCATTCGCGGCTAATTTCAAAGCGGCAGTTTCGTGTGTTGTACTCTATATGTACAATAAATTAAAGAAAAATCTTATTTTCTCTCTCGCCTCTTTACTCTGGAAACTAATTAAGTACTTTACTTTATCTATGGGTAACAAACACTACGGGGCTCTGCTTTCAAAAGCCAAGCTACGAAAGCGTTTAGGCGCCAATGTTGCCGACGATAAGTTATGGCATTACAAAATTAAACAATATTTAAAAATAGTTTTAAAAAGGAACATATTTCTTCACCAAACATGAGCCAGCCAGTGTGTGGTATTGGTTCTTTAAGAATGAGTGTCTTTGTAACTTTGGATAATAAATCCGTTGACACGCAGCCCGGAATGTATTCATCGTGCTACAATAAAATTGAATAAGATTTGATACGATTCTAATTGATGGATTATATAAACATTTTATTTCAAAAATTGGAACAGTGCCCATCAGGTAGACGAGGAAAAATAAAAAAATATATAATATCACGCCTCAATTTCTGTATATATTTGGTTAACAGTTTGTATGATCATAACTAAGATCATCGATTAATATCATAAATACTTTTATTCAGGAAATCAATATGATTCCTTGACTAAAATTGAAAACGGGATCGAAATGAAAATCGATTGTGGAAACAATATCAGAATCAAGAAAAAGACGGATACTGAAATTATCAAGAGCGTTCACCATAAATTATTAATATATTCATTCAATTACCAATATATTCACTCAATATATTCATTCCGTGAACGAAAGCAAATTTGGAATACAACATATTAAATAATAGTATAACACATAATTTTTTAATAACTACTGTTCTATGCACGATATATTTCTTTTATTTATTAAAGTATTAATGATATGTATCGTACCTAAAGTTGTTGATGAATAAGTTTTATTAACAATAATTATGAATTTGAAATTACCTTCTCGTATGTATCAATAATATAGCGCCTGGTGATTATAACGTAGCCCATATCTTCCTTTATCAAGTTAACAACTTTGTTGATATCTAGTAAGAAAATACGAAACGAATCATTAGACTATTTATTAAACCGTTCGCTTAACTTAAAACCTAATCTATTGTCATTTAGTTAGTGTCTGGGAAACTAATGACATATATAATAATTAATATAGTAACTTAAACTTATTACTCAGTAATTAATATCACTAAATGGCTTAAAACAAAGTCATCCGCCGCGTCTTTATACTAATGGCAAAATGATTCTACACTTCAAAAAACTACTTCATTGTTCAAGTGAAAAGGAAATGCGTGAAAAATACGAATTTGGTAGTAGTTACATTTATAGCGGCATATTTTTCCATAACTGTAATAACAAATGTTTTTTCTTTACACAACGCGAGCAAAGTCGGGCATTACTAAGCAACCATATTAATCTACTAGGTAAATAAATAGCTTAGTTGTTACCAAAATAACTCGTTTCCAAAAAATAAATTTTATATTAGTTTGGTCTTTTAATGCTGTTTGAGATATCTTAATGTAACATGGAACAATTTTAATTCACATTAGAATATAACTGCATTACCATATAATTATAATTTAATATTATGTTGTAACATAATATTACAATATGATAGGAATATAACTACCTATATTTTTTAATTCCGGAGATACCAGAAGTAGGATCCCGTTTGCGTTTTGACCGCCGTGTGTATATCTGTTGAGATATACTTTCATATGTTTTAAATGGTCCTTCGGAAGATTGAGAACTAAATCTCTAGTCATATCCTGAAATATTAGGTTGTATAAAGATATACAGTTGTCAATGAACACTATCGTAAGATTTAGCGCGATGTAAAAAATAATATATATTTAAACAATGTTTAATGCTTTCTCAAATACTTATAAAGTTGTTAAATATCAATTTTTAATTTATGAAATGTCAGCCCAAACAACAAATAGATTCGACATGTAATAGTCTTTTTGACTGACAACTAAGAGCTTGCATACCTTAAAAACTTTGTAAATGCGATGTTTTTCTAAATAGGGAACAAAATTCTCGGGTATGTTTAACGGTCTTTTTGTAGCATCGGTTTCGGTCATTTCGAGACAAAAACTCTTTAATATTTCTTGAACAGCAAATACTTCAAATCGCAGCAAACTATGTTTCCAATTTCGTATGACATAAACTTCAAAGAATAATGAACTTCAATATCGATTTACATTTACAAAGATAAATGGAAATATATATACGAACTGTACTCTTAGATAACAACAAAAAATTGATTGTGTGTAAAGTCGGTTTACGGACGATAATTTTATGTAATAACGTCATAAGAAAACATTGATGAAAAATTGCATACTTTCATGAATTGAATTGGATTATTATCACCGAATTATCAGTATTTTGTATCATCTAGTAATGGTAATTGTATCATCATGAGAGATACATGCCGCATAATATTATAAAAAGTTGTAGCCTGCCGGTGGAAGGGAGCTCCAATACCAAGCGGCAGGTGTTGAATATGTTTGGCGAATGGTGAATAATATATCCCACGATTACATATTATAGTCTCCCTAGTCACCCCACGTCACGATATGCTCTCAATGGTATATTGGTGTTGCCGCAGCTGTGATTCTACTGATATCGGTGCAGTGAGCTGCATGGGTCACTGCCCCCTCTAGTCCGTCTGCTGCCACTGAACTCGCACTGCGAGGTATAGTCCTGTTAGCCATGAAAGAGATTCCGATGAAATTAGTTTCTGATTCCAGTCGAGCGTTATACAGGAGCAGGAATGTTATGAAGTCGCTTTCGATAGAATCTAGCAATCGTGTTGACAAATATGGTCCACTGATATTGACCATGAATTTTCAAATTTCAATTATTTTCATTAAATAAACCTCCTCGACAACTTCAAACAGTTATTTAGAGTTAAAATTATTGTAAGAATAATCTTGGTTTTACTGAATTGTGTATATGACCAAAATTAACATTATAATCTAAGTGCCTACGATTTAATTTTGATGTACGATTTGATTTTAATACACACACAATAAATATCTAATAAGAGATGATGATAAAGCAGTACAGTATATAACGTACGAAACTCTGCCGCTGTGAAGTTAGTCACGAAAGCGTTGCAATGGTTTGAAATAGGAATGCGGGAAGAAGAAGGAAGGGCCGGGAATCGTACTTCCGCATTGCATTATTCGCAGGCATCTCAGAGCGGCAGAGTTTCGTGTGTTGTACTTTAAGTAATAGTTTAGTGATCAAAGTCGCCGCCCGCCGCCGCCGCGTCGCGAGTGTCTGACCCGCGTAATACAGATTGGCATATCACTCGATGAAGATATCAAATACAATTTGATTTATTGGTGCATTAAGGCATTGTGAGGTAGTCTGCATACTTAGGAAGATTTATCGAAATACTTGGAGAAATTCAGTGAAATTCCTACCAAGCGCGTGAGCGGTACGATAGGTGATTGAGGCATAACTCACCACTTAGACGCTGCGCGGCGGGGATTGTTTGAGCTAAGATAAGTATAAAATATATAAATGTCGCACAAATCGATCCCCGACTCACGTAATTAGTAATAATATGTGGTTGTTGTTGATCGTTGTACAGTACAACGCACGAAACTCTGCCGCTCTGAATTACCTGCGAACGATATGCTGCGTAGGTATAATGCTCCCCGACCCTTGCTTCTCCTTCCCCACGTTCTTATTTTACGCCATTGCGACGCTTTCGTGACTAACTTCACAGCGGCAGAGTTTCGTGCATTGTAATGTCCCACTAGGTTTTCCTATAATTTTTGAATTGAAAGCTTTTTAGGCGTATTGGGCAATGTAATAATAATTTAAGCTATATAATATGTAATAATAATATTCATTATTTTTCAAAAACAAACGTTATACTCTATGCACAGTTAGATGTGAGACTAGAAGCTGTGCTTAGATCGAACCTGTGTTACAGTTTTAATTTTTTAGTTACATACAATGGTTAAAGTGAAAACACATGATAAAATATTATGGACAGCCGCGCCCTAACACTAAAAAATGTATGATGTGAGTGAAAATTAATGGTTTGTGTATTAATTTGTAGGACTTAGTATATGGATTCTTTTATTGTGTTTTATGTGTATTAAATAATTTACGTATGTGCATTTTATTACCTGAATAGGGGTTAGTTCTCAAGGATTATTTGTTAGAATTGTTTTGTATACTGTATTTGAATTATGAAGTATTTTAATGCACATATGAATTGCCTACTAAATGATGCCTTGACAGGGAGCGTCGATCGGAGGCCGGGAACGGGGCGGTCTATACTGTACAGCCGCGAATCAGTATATCAAGCAAATGTGGCACTATTACGGGATACGGTGGCAGATATTGATAGCCGTCGGACGTGTGGCTGCGACTCTCCGGATAACCTCCGCTCCCGCGAGTGCGATCGACGTCGCAAATACTTCCGGCAACTAGTAATGCCGTTGAGGTTGCGCCCAAAGCCCACGGGGGCTAACGTAGGCCGCCCTGCACGCGTACGTGCTACTGAAAGCACGCGCCGAGCCCCGAACCGGCCTGCTCTCGGCAACTATGAAAAAAAAAAATTTTTATTATTTGAGAGCACCCGGATGTACACAGCACTAAAGCCAATGTCGCCAAATCTTTAATTATTAAAGTGTAGGCCGACACGGCACTGCGACCGTCACGGACGTGCTTATGAAGCGCACTGGTATGGCCGCCCTCCGCGCACGACGGACGCTAAATGCGTCCGCTGCTTCGCGCCTACCATGCTGCGGACGACGAGGCGCCCGCCCGAACGTCGTGGAAACGATATTATATTGCGAATCGAAGCTTCGGGAGACCCCTCGTCGACTGGACTGACAACGACACGACACGACAGACAAAGTGACACACACGATTACTTCTCTTACAACTCATCTACAATGCGTTACGGGCGAATGCTCCAAGTGGGCTCCAGCAATGAACAGTCAACGATGGAAACTACTTGATGATGCCATTGCCAGGAGACTTTTGAGATAAAAGAACGCTGCTATCCGTGCCTATCGCATCTGTCCTACATAAAAAAATCGCATTCACCTTCGCTCTTTGCAACGTGCGGTAAAACAACGCATGTGTGAACTTAGAAACGATAACTGGCAGGATTTGATGGAAGATTACTCGCCGTTCCATCAGGCGTACTGGCGACTGACGGAAGCTCTGAAATCAGATACGGTCGCGACGACGCCCCCTCTCTTGAGAAACAGTCTTCCACCCGTCTTCGACGACATCGAAAAGGCAGAGTGTCTAGCAGACAACCTCCAGAACCAATACACTGAAAGTATTGATTAACTGACCAACCGACGCCACTTAGACGAGGTGGACCGAGTAATAGCTCAGCTACTCGACTTTTCTTTTAACGTCAATTTCTCTCCAATTACTGTGGACGAACTGAAAACATGTATCAGAGACCTCTGTTCAAAGAAGGCTCTGGAATTTGATGGAGTTAGTAATTGTCTCCTCAAGCTATTACCGCCAAACATAATTCTGTTGTTGGTGGTGATTTTCAGTACTTGTATCGACAAAAACAATTTTGCAGACCTCTGGAAAGAGGCTGACGTCATTGATATCCCAAAGTCTGGAAAACCGCAGTTTAACTCGTTCAACTATAGGTCCGTCAGTTTCTTGAATCCGCTAGGTAAACTATAAGAACAACTATTGTACCACCGTCTCAAAGACTCCATTGACTCTGAGAATATTCTTATAAATGAGCAATTCGGCTTTCGCTCGGGCTACTGTTGCACTCATTAAACCCACCGCATTACGAAGTATATACACACGAACTTCTCCAGACGCGGCCCCAAACCAACCGCAGTGCTCTTCCTCGATGTGGCGAAAATTTTCGACAAGATCTGGCATGACGGACTCATTTACAAGCTCAATAAATTTGGACTACTGGATCGACTCATACTAATACTACGAGATTTTCTCAAGGACAGATACCTTCGATTTCACGTTGAGGGAACGCGCTCATCGTCCAGACCGATTGAAGCTGGAGTCCCTCAAGGCTCTGTGCTTTCCCCTATCCTGTATTCTCTGTACACAAACTATGTATCGCGGCATTTAAGGTCGAACTCACGTTATTCGTAGATCATATGGTACTATGCACATTCGACGCACGGCCCAGAGTCCTAACACGTCTTTAAACAGCTATCGATACCCTCAGTGATTAGTTCAGGAAGTGGAGAACCGAAATCAACCCCGAAAAGAGTGCAGCAATGTACTTCTCTAAGGATAGATCAGGGACTCCTTGCCCACTGAAATTGTTAAACCGACTTATCCCTTGGGTTACAGAAGTCAAGTACCTCGGGGTTACTTTAGATCCAAAACATAATTTAGATAAGCACATAAAACGCATCTGAGATAAGGCGGCCTTTTATCTTGGCCGACTCTACCCAACGACAAATGCCCGTAGCAAACTGTCTTTCCGTAATAAAATCACTTTGTTCAAAACTTGCATATGTCCAGTCCTCACATACGCCGAAGTAATCTTCGCACATATACCGTCTTACAAAATATACAAACTACAAGTCATTCAGAACAGATTCATCTGCACAGCCATAGATGCCTCGTGGTACGTTAGGAATCTTAATCTATACAAGAACCTGGGCCTATAGATTATCGCGGCTCTCTTCAAAGAGAGGTCCAAACGGTACTTCAAATAAGTCGTAAGCAACCCCAAACCATGAATAGCTGTGGCTGCATCTTACAATATCAAACCCTGGCGTAAAAAATGCCGGTTTAAATATGTTCTCTCAGACTCTGATAATTCCATCACATGCGCAATTGCGAACTCTTTTTCTTCGCCTCAAGCGAACGCCGCGGGTCCCTTCTTTATTCTATACCGTCGTACTCGTAAATGCAGATCGCGCATCCACAGGCCTAGTACATTAGACTCGCACTTTCAGACCCCAAATACAAAACACCCGCGTCGCCCCCGCTATCACCAGCGACGACATAAGCCGAGGTCCGTATCTCTTTGAGGCACCTTTAGGCAGTCGCTTAAAATCTTTCTGTGGCTTGAGTGCAACGCTCGCTACACGCAACACATCCAGTTACGCTGAGAAAACCTTCGGGTTAACAGCAAGTTTCGATGAGGTGTTTTAGCCAGTAAAAATCTGACACTGTTTAGGTGCCCGTGCGCGTGTTCATCTTTCTGATAAAAACTTCACCTTCCTCTTGCGCAAAAAAAAAGTATCCATCGCAGTTGGATTGCAGCAGCCATATGCGAAACTCGTGCTAAATATATAAGTTGAAATCTATGATAAAAATGATGGAATTTTCGCCCACACCGAAAGAAAACTGTTCTTCGAGGCAACAAAGAAAGAGATTCGAGGTACGAGCTTACGCGGTGATTGACATATCGCCGTAACAGAAAATTTAATCTACTTTACAATTTGTGAGTGTGAGCGCACGCACATCACACGTTTAACATACACATGTGTGTATGTTAAACGTGTGATGTATGTTTGCGTGTACATATGTATGTCAGTATGTGTATGCATGTAGACGTGTGCCTGTTTATGTGTATAGAGTGTTGTGATTGTATACTAGGGTGGGTCAAAAAAATTTTTTTTAAGATATCCATTTCTAATAGCAAAAATATTTTGTAGTTAGGTATCGTTATAAACCCTTTAAAATATTATCTAATTATTTTAAGTGGAACAGCCCGCGCAAAGCCATTGAAGTTTTGAAAAAAAGTTCAAGTACCCACTTTGCACCTTAAGTTACACGTTTGACGTTGGGTTTAGTTTAATGTTTTAAGCAATATCCATTAGAACACACGTTACTTTTGTTATATAAATTGTGTTGTTTAGTAAAGAAGATTTTGGGGTAAGTACATTCAGAGAATTCATGTATCATTGTGGTTAGTTTTTGTAAAATCTTGTGAAATTGAAATTGTGTAATTTTTGTTTTAGGACTCGGAAGTTAATTTTTCCATTATGTCAAATAATAGGCAGCCACACAAGTGCCCTATATTTGGAACTATAGAAGATATAAAGAAAACGTGTTACCAACATACCAGGATGTCATGAAATGTTATGAGTGGAATAGGCTACAGGTGAAAATTAAAAATGTCAGCAACAAAGAGCCCGCCTTTTCCGAAATTGCAGAAATTGTAACCCGGAAAGTATAAGGAGTATGGCAAAAGGCGTCAATCCCTATAGTCTCGCATACAAGAGTCATTCAGCTCCTAAAAGCTTATCATTCCAAATGCAAAAATATCATCAAATCATTGAAAATGTTGGCAACTGAGAAAAAAACTGAATTCTTGCAGCAAAGCGAAATTTTGTTTGATATTTGTTCATGCAAATGCAAGATAATAAGTCAGTGCAATTGTCCCAGAGAAGCTAAAGTTCCTAAAGAAGAACACGACTTTTTGATTGATCAACGGGGTGAGAGAAAATGAGAATCGGCGGCATTGATCGCAATCGAACAAAAGTTTACAAAAAAAGTTTGTTCGAAAGCAAGGTTCAAAAAAAATCTGTCTGAAGAGCGATAACAACCCATCCAAAATGCCAGAACAAGAATTAATTTTATCAAGTAGTAGTGATTCTGATACAAGTGTTTCACATCCGGTAAAGCTACACAAAGAAACAGAAGAGCCCTTACCATCTACCTCAGGAACTACGGAACATAAAAAATGCATGAAAAGTTTACCAGTTTTGTCGCAAATATGTGACCGTTATGCAGTATCCGATAGAGCTGGTGCTGCGATTGCTTCTGCAGTTTTACACGAGCTTTCGTCAGATATCGTTATTGATAAATTAAAACTGCGTAGAGAGAGAAGGAAAACACGCGACACGCTTATGAAGAATCAAGGCCTTTGAACTTGCCTGCTTTATATTTTGATGGGCGGAAAGATAAAACCCTGAAGATAGTCAAGAAGGGAACCAAAAGGTACAAGCAAGTAGTTATTGAAGAACATGTTTCTGTAATTAAAGAACCGTAGTCCATTTATGTAGGGTATGTGACGCCATTACAAGGAATTGCAAAGGTTATTGAGATATCAATAAACGCTCTTCTGTCCGCCAAAAATATTAGTACTGTTGACCCCCTGGCTATTGGATGTGATGGAACAGTGACAAATACGGGTAAATTTAATGGTTATAAGGCTATTTGAGAGAAGACTTCAGAGACCTTTGCAATAGATAATTTGCATGCTGCATTTAAATGAACTGCCTTTGAGGCTTTTGTTCGATTATCTCGATGGTAAAACTTCTGGTCCATCTACGTACAATGGTCCAATTGGTAAGTTGCTGGACAAGTGTGAAACGCGAGCTGTAGTTGAATTTGAGTCAATACCAGGTCAATTACCAACGCTAAAACCTGATGACTTAAGCACGGACCAAAAATATTTGTTTGAAATTACCTTAGCAGTAATTACTGGAAGTTGTGCAAATGACTTAGCAAATAAATCACCTGGAAAAATGTCACATGCCCGTTGGTTGACTAAGGCAAACCGGATCTTGCGTCTTTACATTTCTAAGCCAACACCATCAACTAATTTAATTATTTTAGCTCAATACATTGTAAAAGTATATACTCCCGTGTAGTTCCAAATAAAGACCCACTCATCATGTAAAGATGGATCACGACACCTTTGGAAATTGATTGAAAGTTCGCGATTTTTATCAACTGCATTAAAAGCAGTCATAGATCCTGTTATTCAACGAAACGCATATTTTGCTCACCCAGAAAATTTACTATTGGCGATGTTAACAGATGGAGAAAAGCATATAAGAGAACTTGCAGCTAGAAGAATTCTAAAAGCACGTAGCTCACCTACAACGGAAAACTACCACGCACTTTTGAAGTGCCTGAACTTAATTTTGATGCCAAATCTTATATTGATCTAATAAACTGGCAAGAAACCAACTTTGATCCTCCTATTCTAAAAATCAAACGAATGACGAACTTATTCAAATAATAGAAAAAAGGTGACGAAACGATGTTGTTTTGAGGCTGCCTTGTCATACAAGCAGTTGAACGAAGTGTGAAGATAGTGACAGAAGCTGCAATGTCGGCATGTGATAAAAAGTAAGGGACGGCATAATTCATGCAAAACTTGCATCAAGGAAAGCTATGCCGAAATTCGATTGTAGGCAGGATTTTTTATAAAATGAATAATTTTTGATAACTTTTATGTTTATTTGTTTAAGTTTATTGTTTCAAGCGTTAATATATGTCTTTCATTAAATATTTCTTTTGTTTTGATAATATTTTGAGTAATTTCTAATAAAAAACTATGCCATTTAGTAATACATGTTTTTTTTCAAAATCGTTTATTTTTAAAACTCATGCGCGGGCTGAAGGCATTTGTTTAATTACCCGTTTTTTAGCTAAAACTATTTTTTATAGTACACTACAACATAATATTACTATTAGAATGTGATTCGGCAACTTTTTTTTTTTCAATACTAGAGTGACCCACCCTAGTGTATACGCCTAAGAGGCTATTTTTACAAAATACTCACTTTCATCGCAGTTTAAGTTTTGTAAGAAACGGGTAACTTTAGTTCTGTATTTAAACTTTTACAATAAATGAATAAACATTTTTTTTTCAATCTTGTTATATCGTAAGAAATCGTGTTTCTTTCCGCAAATAAATATAATCTCTTTCTTCTCTAGAATAACCTTGCCAAAGAAACCATAGTCATTGAAGTAGTCGTTTCTGAGAAACATAGCTTAGAACATGTTTTAAAAATTCACGATGTTCTAACCTTGAAACAGTAAACAGTCATGCGTCACACGGCGTCCCTCCAGTTAAACGCGAAGCGCAGCGGGATTGGGTCGTTGAACTCGCATGGAAGCTAACTTCCTACCTAAAAATACCTAAGTATTTTGTTCGATCGCTGATTTTATAGTTATAGTATAGACTATAGTTATAGTATAATTGTTAAGTTTACGATATTGACGTTTTTGAAACTAAGATTGTATGTGATTAAGTTCATTAAAGTGTTTAATGACAATGCCTTCCACTGCTATCGAATAATGCAAACATCATTTATTGCTGGGGAGTTAACAGAGGTGACATTGCTGCGGCTCTAACAATTTATAGTGAAATTTAATGAATAATATTGCGTGCTGTGTATCGTTTAGGCGATAATCTGCCTTAGTTTGCCTTGTTTGTATAGAGATGAGTGGAACACATTTGGAAAATCAGAGACTAATTTAATAATATTATTCGGCGACCTGTAAATCAATGACAACATTAAGTGTCATTTGTAGACGAGTGACTAGATAAATTCTTTAAAAATAATACATCGCGAAACCCGAGTCCGGGGCAGAATTCGCGTTGGTAGCGTGGCTCCGCCACCCGAGGACTGCACTCGCGCTTGCAATCTGACCGAGCATTTATTAGGGTTGTGTCTAATTTTTTATAAGTGTTTTTCAATGGTATATTTTTGTTATAATTACTTTGGAAAAGTTGGCAAATATTTGCGAAAATCTGCATGATCGATTCTATCCTGTATAAGTAAGGACTCGGGAATATAGAAAATCTTTGTGCAAAATGTGAAGATACAGCTTATAAGGGGAAAATGTTTTTGTTTTTGAAATAGGATGTGTCGATGTCGAGGTGTCGAAAGTGATGTTCGAATGTTGTAATAAAATGGTGTTTAAGATAAAGTTGTCTCTCACTTGGCTTATTACTCCTAACATATGGAATAAAAATTAGGAAAATTAAAAGGCAGAAACTGCATAACTTTCAAAATTGCTCTTTGGGCTCGTTGCAATGAGATGTTTCAGCTCCCCCCCTAAAATGTAATGCAATAAATTATCACAGATACTAATATAATAAAAAAAATTAACTTTTTTTGGGGTAAGAGAAACCTAATCCTGAAAACTAGTCATCTGATTTCGATAATTTTTTTATAGAATAATTCTCATGGCTCTGAAAGTACCAAAGTCTGAAAGTGCCTATGACGGACCAAAGAACTATGCAGAGTAGAGAAGAATAGTCTCTATCGTAAAAGTAAAAAAGAAGCCCTGATACAGATTGACTGGCTCGAATCAGTTCGACAAAAGTTCTAAGCGCCGACCGTGCCAATTGATATTGTCAACCTCGCAACTTTTTACATGAATCTAATCCTTTCGAATAGACCTAAATGTGGGTTTAATTACTGTAAATAATTATTCTAACTAACTATTGTGTTAACAACCAACCCAATTTATTTTTTGTCTACCTTATCTAATATTATTTCGCAAAAATTCAGCGAATCCACGAAACATTAAAAGCTCTCGTAGTAGTCTCGATTTTATCCATAGCGATGTTTTTCATTTTTATTTCTAAGTAAAAACTGGCTATAAAAAAATCTCTTATAATTTTGGTACCTGTGGTGTCAGTTTAAGAGCACTATTCTCTTTCGTTCCATAGGTGTCGTATGAAACGACTAAGTGTAGACACCGTTCGCAAACTGTTGTTGACGTGCATATTAATAATAATTTTTAGTCATTTTCAACAGCATCATTGAAGAGAAGAAAAATTTGACAACAAAAATTTAACCAATTATTAACGGAATTACATATTATAAAAAAATATCGTCCGAATCACACTTATTTTATTTGAAGCTATCGGTCTAAATAAACCCTATAAACCATATACACGAAAGAATAATCGCACTATCACGGGCGAGTCGTGAGCTACGTTGGGTAGAAATGAGCCGACCGTGCTAAATGACCGGTTGTGGTCATTTAGCACGGTACCCTTCCCCACTTCCCCGCTAGCCCAGCCGCAACTCTGGTCATAATAACAAACTGACTGTTCAAGCAAAATAATGACACTGGATTTATCCTTCCAGGACTAATAGTTTTGTAATTATTGAGATAAGACGATGCAGCACTTTTCGTTTCGGTCCACTTTTATGGCTTGACGCACAAGGTTAAGTGCAATTTTTAGGAAATTTCACGTCAAAAAACTTACAAAAGCCTTCCATGTCACTGCCCGTATGCAGTTTGATGGTTAACTATGAAAGTGAATACGGGTACATTACTACATCAACGATATGAGCGCTGTTACGCAGTTTTAGTCGTAAAATATTGTTATGCTCGATGATTTAGGATACACTTCTCCATACCATTATGGTGTCGCGAATGTCGTTTGTCATTGTAACGACAATCACGAATACGTACTTGAAGGCACGGTCCGGACGTCCGGATCCAAAAAAAAAAGTAAGTAAGTCCGTTTCAAGCGTCCACTCCCTGACAAGTGCACGGACCCGCGTTCCGGAGATCGGGCAACGGAGATCCGATACGACGACATCGTATTTACGCATAACACAGAAATCGAGCCCCCCACCCGAAACGAAAAACAATAACGAAAAATCGTAAAAGTTTAAAAATCTCCGCTCGGGGTCCCTCAGCACGCGATCCGTTTGTGCGTTTGGCTTATTAGCGCCGTGTCGTCCGTCTGTCCGTTGACGTTTCCACTTAAGCGGACGCCGCGGATACCAGATACCATTTCTTTGGTATTAATTTATGTTTCAAGTTTCAGATGGCCTATGATAAAGTGTGAGATATAAATAAACATAATTCATGGGGTAATAATATGTGTTTTATGTTCAATGTAGTAATAAAAGGAAGGCATTTCGTTATTAAAAAACAGCCTATAATAAATAAACAAGATTTAAATGTGTTTGCGATTTTAAAGAAACTCTCTTTCTAAGCTCAATATGAATAATTATTATGAAATGTAAAGAAATGGATTTTAACAAACGGAATTAGACTTTCTTCTTTCACACCGATCAGCTGTGCTAACGTCATCCTGATGACTGTGTACGGACGTATTATGACGTTGCCTTTGAGGTTATGTCACGCTTGCGTCTTATTCTTTACACTCGAATGTAAAAAAATACGTGTAATTAACAATGACTAAAGTGACTGGTATCAATCAGGTCGATGCGCACAATATCTCGTAATGGATCGGTCACATATCAGGGTCAAATGTCATGGCGATTCATTGATAATTAGAATCATGTAGGGTTTATATAGGAAATGTAAAGCCATGTCATGGTAGTTTGTTTTAGTGCTTTAACGAACACAGTGACGTTATTTCCATACAGTTTCTTTGAAGTAATCAGTCTCACATTGAGCTGATGATCAGCTCATATCTGTTTAGATCGATTAGTAACTCTGTAGTGAAACACATTAAAATGTTTTCAAAATTCACATATGAAGATGCAGTGGCAAGACTTAATAACTTACAATCTAATAAGGCTACTATTGAGCAAATCAGAAGAGATATTCGATTAGGCCAAAAATGCACCAATATAGAAGACATGCAACAATATTTATTTAGGACAGGTATAAGTTTATCAAAATTGGATAACCTATCTGTAATTCATGTGGCTGGTACAAAAGGCAAGGGTTCAACGAGTGCAATGTGTGAGTCTATACTTCGTCACTATGGATATAAAACAGGCTTTTATTCCTCACCGCACTTAGTAGAAGTCCGAGAAAGAATACGTTTGAATGGTGAAATCATCAGTAAAGACAAATTTACTGAGCATTTTCAAAGTGTGTTTGAGATGTTAGAATCTTCAAAGGCATATGAAGGTGATATGCCAAAATATTTTGCCTTTTTAACAGTGTTGGCCTTTAATGTGTTTTTGAAAGAAAAAGTTGATGTAGCAATTATAGAAGTTGGAATTGGTGGTATCGTAGATTACACAAATGTATTACGCAAAGTGTCTGTGGTGGGTGTAACAGCTTTAGGGCTAGACCACACGTCAATACTTGGAAATACAATCGAGGAAATAGCGCGAGCAAAAGCGGGTATAATGAAGCCTCATTGTAATGCATACACGGTAAAGCAGCCGCCTGAAGCAATGGTAGTATTAGAGAGAGTTGCTAAAGAGACAAAGGTTGTTATTTTTCTTTTGTTTACTTTCAATGACTATTCTTGGGTTATTACATTATTCATTCAAGTAAATGAAACTGTTCACATTTTTAAAAATTTCATTTCTAACTTTTAAATTTAAAATAAAATATTTTAAAATGTCAATAAACTTGTACATTGATATAGTATATTCATCAATAATAATAACATTACATTATGGAAATTAGCATGATATTCATTAATACTTTGGGAGGGAATAAAAGTGTCAATAATTGTGACAATAGTGGAAATAAATTCATAGATCTTACATGTGTAGATTATAACAATGAATATGGTGAAATATTTCAATTGAATAAATTATTACATTGTTTTCAGTGTAAGTTACATATCGTTCCCGATTACAATCTGTATTCTTTACCAAGAGATATGTCTTTACATTTGCCAGTCGAGCCCTATTTTACGAATGCTTCATTAGCTATTCAATTATCACACTCATGGATGAATATTCAAAATAATCAAAACATAAAATGGAATTATGGTAAACATGAAATAAATGAGAAATCTTTAAGACGAAATGGTATCACAGTGATCGACACGTCACATGTCTTAAACAATAGCAATAAGAATGGATTATCAAAACTTGATTTAATATATGATATTCCTGTAAAAACAATGACAGGTTTGAAAAATTGTAAATGGCCCGGTCGATATCAGATTGTTACATCTGACTACGCTCAGTTCTATTTAGATGGGGCTCATACAAAAGAATCTATGGAAATTTGTGTACCTTGGTTTATGCAATGTAACAGGTAAGAATTAATATTGGTAGGTATGCTAATAAAATAATGCTTTATAAAAAATTTGGTTGCCTGTAAAGTCGGTATACGGGCGAAAGTTTTACGTGACAACGACTTTGAATGGTAAAATCATTTTAATGTGAATATTCATTCAGTATAGTAGGAAGAAGGATGAAATAATAGTAACAATTTAAAACATTTATTTATACAAAGAATTATATTTAAAACATTAATTTATACAAAGAATCTCGCACTGAATTTCATATTAACAAAATTTTATTTTTACCTTTACACATACATACGTATTTATATACAAATATACATACAATAACTTGCAATACATTTGCAAGCTATGCACTATTCTCTAGTGCTGCGCGCGGCAGACCGATCATAGTTGAGTGGGAGAGACGCAAGGCATTCGGCGGCCTCTCTCGTTCGGTGACTCATCGTTACGTTACCGAGCGTTACACTTTTTCATAAGTGACTCCCAGCCGCAACCTAATTTAAGACGTTGTCACGTCAAAATAACTATATTATTTTTATAAAGCATTATTTTATTAGCATATTTTATGTTTTTTTTCATGTATTTGTTACAATTTTAATGTTTTATGCAATATGAACTCTCTCATGAATATACAATGACCTTTCTTAGCTTACTTATCTCGAATGTTCTATGTATGTATATTATATTCTTCTACAAGTATCTTATAATTTACATTTCCTTGTGATAATATCAGATGCAATGCATGAATGAAAAATAATGATTATAATACAGCTGAGATAATATTACAACAAATCCGGTTTTCAAATCACATCTCTTAATTTATGCCAGTTATTACATATTTTAAAGTGAATGGTTTTTTATGTAGCAGAGAACTATATTGTTATAGTGATTTAGAGGTAAGCAGGATATTGAGAATAGCCACAAATTGTACATATTTTGAATAGCCGTAAACTGAAGTTTCCAGGTGATGCAGTTGGCACAACAGAGAAAAAAAAAGGCTTTTGTGTTTTCTTCAACTTGTCTTGTTTAACTGTAATAAATTCAGGGATAATGTAATATAATATTAAGTTTTGATGAATATAATATTATTTTCCTGCTTTATCATTATTATACGTATACATAAGAAAAATTAATATATCACAAATTTATTTATAAACATATATTTATATTATAAGATATACTCACAATTATGCCTTGATGGATTTTCATTTATTAGTTTGTTCACCATCATTCACCTCAAGTATCCTATTGATATCAATTAACCACCTGACCAGACTATCTAAATAACCACCATCTTTTTTATAGCTTAAAAGCAGTAATTGTAAATGTTGGTATGCTACTTGTTGACGTAAGAGAAACTCGAGTTGAGGGTTTCTCAGTGACAATAATTTTATCATCACAATTGTTATTAAGGTCCATTGTATTGGTTTAAATATTATATTATTGGCTTTTAATTTAAATGTATTCACGAGTAAACGAACATCCGAACTAATATTTAATGTCAGAAGTCCTAAGGAACCCAACAAATCAGGTAAAACCTTATTTAAATGCTGATAGACTATACGTCTTCTAAGGGCATTCTGAGCATTCTTGTCAACCAATGGCAGATATCTCAAATTCGGCTCGTCATTTGCTTCATGTTTTTGGACTTCTATTGATTTATCTATTGGTATTTCGGTTTCACCCGCAAGAAATGCTTTAACTTTCAGGTTCATCGTTTTGCTTTCTTCCTTTAACAGAGCGTAATCAGGCAGAGGTTTTGTTGTTTTCTGTTGCAATGTCCCACTGTCAAACTTTTTGTCTTCTAATTCCAGTATGTTTAGACGTCGGCATAGTTGCTGATATTGATCATATGTATTTGAATGATAGAAGATACTATTTGCATAATTATCAATATAGCATTTCACAATATCTGTTTTATCAATGACAAGTTCCTTTACTCTCTCTTCTCCAAGTAAAAAGAAGACGGAATCAAGGCTTAACCATTCAGCTAGAGCCATTTCAACTTGTGTTGTTATAATTGAAATAGAAAGTTCCTTTTTCGATTTTTGCTGATTTTTGATGATTGTTAAATCTTTTTTGTTCGTTGGTGACCCTTTTAAAGGAAATTCTTTATTTTGATTTAGTACATTAGTTGAATAAACATCAATTTTTTCTTCTGGTTTCTCTATAATTTCTCCAACAATGTTCAAAGGATTTGTTTTTCCTACGTTTTTCTTCATTTTTATTGGTTTCTCTAAATTATGCATGATGTTTTTCTCCATTTTAATTGGTTTCTCATTGTTTTCTCCAACCATTTCAGATTTTTCACAGTTTAATTGTTGTGCAATGTCTAAATTACCATCAACACAAATATTTTTCAATTCATTTGTGTTTACAAACCCTTTTGTGGTTTGTGAAATGTCAGTTTCTACAGATATAGATTCTGCCTTAGAACTTATTTGATTAACCTTAGTGTTATTGTTTGTTTTATTTTCATATTGCTCTCTTTCATCCTGATGCATCTTCTGTAATTGCATTCTTGCAAAATCATTAACGGTTGTAAATGATTTTTTCTCAATCTGAACACCCAATTTTTCCGTCAGTGACACATCAATTTCTTGACCTAAACTGCCAGCTGTGTCGAGTGGTAAAAGGCAAAAATTTGGGATTTCTTCATATTCTCTGAACCACAGTGGACTTGTTAGCATTTGGTTTTTGATGTACATAGCCGCTTTGTAACACGAGTTACTACAAAAACTTTTGCGTGTAGTTATATCGTAAACTTTGTTAGTTTTCATGGATATTCTGTATTTTTGTTTTGGAATATCGTTTTTTGAAAGAATATTGGAACATAGGGGATATCCGCAAATGTATGTTATGGAACGCTCCTCGATAATATCCTCGAAATGATTTTGGTTTATATCTTTAAGGCATTGTAAAAAATAAATTTCCGATACTGACGTCTCGATTAAGCTTTCGACTATACCCTGTGCTTTAGCATTGCACTCACGCTTCTTTTGTATTGCATGCTTGATCTGTTCTTTAGTCATGTCTTGTATTTTAGGAGGCTTTCGTTTTAGTTTGCTTAGTCCATCCATCTTACGCAATGTAACAAATATTAAATAATAATTAACTATGAAAACAGTTGCACGAAGCAAACTCAACACTGTCAAACGGAATCTATATTTTCATACTAACGTAAACTGTCATTAACTGTCAAGTGTCAAAAGTTGTCAACCCGTCAATCAGTAGAGGATCGTTTTTACATTGGTAAAAACGACCAAGAATTTGGTACATTCCATCCTTTTAGTTATTTTAGGATTTCTATTTTTCCCAAATTGTGCTATTATTATTTTCTAATCCGTATACACAAATTAAAATGATTTCTTCTTTGACCGGGTATCAATTATAAACAATCCCATACACCGTATACATTTTTTTTAATTTACTTTAATAACCCATAGTATCTAACAAAGCAAGAGAATGACCGCAAATATTGTACATTATATTACTATTTTTATATCAAAATGTAATTAGTTTAATGATTATCTCAGGTGCGGTTGCAGCCAACGATTTTGAGGGGGTGTCATATTAATAGTAAAATAATTTGAACAATTAAAAATTTGTCTGTTTTTGTTCTTTAGACATTTTAAATAAGAAATTTTTAATTTATATATTTAGAGTATTCGTAAATTATCTATCTTTAGAAGGTTTGTCAGTTTGACATGCACGATCTCACAGGGGCTCATGACCTCTACGACGCCCTCTCGGATCACCACTGTGCGGCATGAACTTATTAAATTGTTGGTCAAATTGGAGCTCTGCTTTGACTCTATAAAATTTGTTATTTAATTTTATATATTAACCAGTATTTAATAATTTCATACAATGTGATTCTGTGTATAATATTCATTAATATGATATTGATGTTTTCAGCTTATCCCAAAAAATTTTAATATTCAGTGCGACTGGCGATCGTGACATAGAAATGTTGTTAAAACCCTTAAAATCCATAAATTTTAAAGCTATTTACTTTGTGATACCTACGGCATACAAGCGACTTAATGAAAAAAATGGTAAAAACTTTGAAGCATTATTTTTTTAATGATTCTTACGAATATTAAATTTTAAATACTCACTATATTTTATTCGCAGATAATTATTTTGCCATGGAGCAAACTGAATTGATGAGAAGATGTGAAAAATTCGCAGCCACATGGAAAAATCTTCCTGAAAATAATTGTAATGGAACAAATGTTAATATAACAATAATGGAATGTGTTGCCGATGCTTTAGTATCTATAAAACACACGTATAATAGTAACATTTCCGTGCTTGTAACTGGATCATTGCATTTAGTAGGAGCAGCGCTTTCTATAATTGACAATAATTTATGTAATGAATAAACTAGACATATAAAATCAAGATTGTATAATGAAGTGATAAATGTAAAGAAGTAAAAATACGAAAGTCTCTATCATTAGCCTAATGATAATATAGTATAAAATCAGTAATGTGTTTTTATGTTTCCTATTATTGCAAAAGCTAATAATTTGTTGATGAGTCATTGCTTTGTTACCCATACTCTTTAAAAGGGCAATACGCTTTGCTAATTTTTTGTCAGTCCACGTAAGGTTTTCCGTGTAGATTATAAAAACCGGCCAGATGCTTGACGTACTCATCCATCGAATGTTCTTTACTTTCACAAAATATATGTTTGCGCTATGTGCTTGCGAAAAAAATGTGTTTTTCTTTTCTGCAATTCCGAAACCTTAATGTATATCCAGTGTGACTTGACATCTCGCTGGAATGCATCGCCCCGCGTCTAACTTGCGGTTAAGTACGGAAAGCATCTTTGTTATCGTTGGGCGTCTTATTTGTTCTTGTTTCTAACAGTTACTAATATTGTTAGTTATTTTTATTTTTGTTGTATATGGGAACTATGTTATCACATGAGGTGCTTAGTAAGTCGCATGGGTAGTAAATCTGATTCACACTTCCTAGGTGTGAGTAAGACTTACGACGCGACTTGAGCATAATCATGCTAAATTTTACGTAATATATATTACAGTTTTTAGGATAAAACAAAAATAAGAAAATGTTTATAAATATTCTATGAAAACCCCTTAATTTTCACTATTTTAATATTTAGGATATCCGCTATAATAGTACATGTTCTGTGTAAACGACAATGTACAACTACCTTTGACGGTTCAAAAAATATAGCTTTCATGAGATGTACCTTGATTCCATCGAATATTTTATTACCGTAATTAATTACAACTATAGATTATGTTCTGTACTGACAGATACACATTTATTAATTACACTATTATTTAATAAAAACACACATACTAACAGGACGTGAGTCGTTGCAAGATAGAGTAGAGAACTTTTATGGGCTGAGTTTTTGTAAATGTGACTATGAGTTTCCGAGAATTAAAATTCATTTAAGTTTGAGAATTGCCAAAAAAAAAAAAAACATAAGCATCGTAATATCTAATCTAAATATAGGTATATCATATAAAAGATTTTTTGTATCAAATAATGTTTTACAATGATTTTTGTCGAATCTTCTGTAGCGAGCAACTTAAATATCGAAAAACAGTCTTCTATAAATGACTTTTTACTCGTTGGCTGTTTTGACGTTGATACACTTCTGTCAGTCTCCAAGAACATGAAACGAAATCTCTGAACAGGACGTTTTACCATTGTATTATTTACATATGATATGTATGTAAATATACACATCATAAATTATAGAAACGTTTTATCTGTACAATTGAAAAAACTACAATATTTGCCAAAAACTTATTGCGGGTAATATGGAGAGAGTAACAGAATTAATAAAACTATTCTAAAACCTTTTTTGGAACTCGTCAATCTCCAAAACTACTCGACAAATTTTCATAAGATTTTCGCAGATAACTTGAGCGTAGCTTAACATAAATGTAGGTTATATTTCATCAAAATCGGCCCACAGGATATCAATTGCTATTTGAAAAAAAAATGCTCGTGCTAATTACGGATATAGCTAGTCTCGCATAAAAATATATCTTCCCATTAGCATTTTTCATTTATTACTTTTTTCTTTGTTTTTAATAACTTACACTTTTTGTCGCTAAACTGTCGATTTTAGCACTCATTTACTGCGGCCGTTTATGAGCGTAAAACTGTGCATCATCTATTTTTTATAGATAAATGCTATGAAATCAGAAAATAACTCACTATTTAACATAGTTAATTCAATTTAATCGTTTCCTTGTACAATTTATTGTTTCAATTTTAATGTATTTATACCAGCTATACTCTAAGTGTGTTCCGCCGAACCCTAGGGTTCCGCGATACCCCTATAGGGGTTCCACAAGAATTTAGAAAAAATTAAAACACCTCTCTATGATCGAACGGTTAGATTCCGCTCGCCGCGCGTATACTTGTGAGCGCGCAGTCCCTTTGATAAAAGCCGTCTCTGGATTAGGTGCTATAGTTGTGAACAAGCGACTTTCGGCTCTAACTTCAAAAATATAAAGTCTAGATTGTTTACAACAAATATTTTTGTATTTCTATTTTTATTTCCGCTTTTTGTTTATCAAAGGCACCAACTCGAGTATTTTTGAGAATGTTCGAGATCGTGTCTAGGACTAAGTATAAAGCGACGATCGCGCTTCGCGCCTCGTCAGTCAGTTGACGATTAGTGTTCTGAGCGATAAGTTCCTATCTAGCTACTTACAACCTGGCTAGCTCATTGCGGAGTTTAAACGTGATATGAAACAAGTCTTTATTGTTCTACTGCCTGCTGTATCAGTTTTGTACATTTCTTCTTTGGACTAAACTTAATCTTTTATACGCAGTAACAATTGTGCATTATTTTGACGCCACCATCCTGACGTGTAAAATTACTTATTAATAAAGAAGAATGGAACGTTGGCTTAAAGGCGTTAAACATGTTGCAACATCTAATGACGTTTAATGTTCAAAAGCAGTACGCGCTGGGAATAAAGCAATTAACGATCCAGACAATGATGCCACGACGTCAAGCTGCACGGTTTCAAAGATGAAAAAAAGGAAGTATGATGAATCATATATCAGTTTCGGATTTGTTGATTCCAACGGCTCACCTCTCTGCATGCTATGTAGTAAACTGCTTCCTAATAGTTCCATAGCACCTGCCAAATTGCGCCGACATTTAGAAACTGTACACCCCGAGTATAAAGACAAGAATAAAGGATTTTTCGTTCGTAAAAAAGAACAATTATTGGAAAGTCAAAAAAATATGATGCATGTAACACAAACTGTCAATGAAAATTCCACGGAGGCATCATATTTAGTTAGCTATCGCATTGCACACTATCGCTGAGAATTTAATGAAGCCATATGTGTTAGACATAACAAAATGTATGCTCGATGAAAAATCTGCAAAGCATCGTTCTACTGTGCAGCTATCAAACAATACTGTTTCACGGTGAAGCCATGATTGGCAAGCTACGTCAGACAAGAACTAGTTACACGTCTACAAAATACAAAAACACGATTCGTCTTGCAAATAGATGAGTCAACTGATGTCGTTGGTCTGGCTATCTTGCTGGTTATCGTGAGATATCCTTAAGAAAGTTCTTTTGAAGAAGACATGCTTATGTGTTCACTGCTGCCTACAAACACTACCGGGGAATTTTTTTTTAATAAAACAAACATATTTTTTGAAGACAATAATCTCAGTTGGAACGATTGCATTGACATTTGTACAGATGGGTTCAAGATGATGACAGGTAAAACAGCAGGAGCAGTGTCACGAATAAAAATTAAAAAACCTAATTGGAGTTCCAGCCATTATATTCTGCATAGACAAGCATTTGCGATGAAGCAAATGTCGTCAAATCTAAAATTAGTTATGGATGAAGCGGTAAAAATAATTAATTTTATCAAATCACGACCACTACAATCCCGATTGTTCTCATTGTGTGAAGATTATGGCAGCAAACATAAAATACTGCTCCTCCAAGCAGAAGTGCGATGGCTGTCTCGGGGTAAAATTTTAACAATGCTATTTGAACTTAGAGCCGAGTTACAAATGTTTCTTTCGGTAAATACTTCTTTTAATTTGAAAGACAGTTGGTATGATAAAACTTGGTTGTTCCGATTGTTTTTATGGCGGATATCTTTCAAAAACTGAACGAATTGAATTTATCATTGCGGTAAACAAACAACAGTGTCCCAGGCCTATGACAAAATAACTGCCTTCAAAAGAAAATTAGATTTTTGGATTATTTGCGTTGGTAAGAGAGAAATAGAAAGCTTTACGTCACTCAGTGAGTTTGTTAGCGATAACGACTCAGAAATGTTTCAAGATGATGTGTTTGAAGAATTGGTCCAATATCTCACTTCGATGCGCGCATCTTTTGAAAAGTATTTTCCCGAAGAACAGAATACAAAAATGAAACTTAATTCATGGATTCATAATCCTTTTTTACCCAACTTGCAAAAGCCCGAAAGTATGTCAAACGAGATATATGAATCTCTTTTAGAAATGTCATCAGACACAAGTATGGAGTCATGGTTCAAAACGACGCCTCTCAACGATTTTTGGTGCAGAATCCGTGATGAAGATCCAATGCTTGGCAAAATGGCTCTGAATATTCTTCTCCCGTTCCCAACAACATATCTGTGCGAAACAGGATTCTCAACCTATGCAGCCACGAAAACAAAATATCGCAATAGACTGGACGCCGAACCTGATACAGCTGAGACTTCAGCTGTCTTCTATCAAACTTGATATCAACCAATTGATGAAAAAAAAAAAACAGTTTCATACCTTCCATTAGTTAGAGTTTTTTTTTTAATATCTTCTATTATTGTACTTGCCATGTGGTGAAGTAAGTAATAATTAGTAGTTGTACTTTTATTATGCTTATTAATAAAGAATACACATTAAAAACTATTGTTTTATTGTAGGGTTCTGTCAAGTATTTTGCTTTCCAATAAGGTTCCATCACCAAAAAAGTTTGAGAACCGCTGATCTATACATGTATAAGTGAAATACCACTGACTGACTTATCACGAGATTTTCGAAACTATAGGTCTGATTGACTTGAATTTTGGCATAAAGACTCTTTTCGGGATATAGAATCTCACTAAGTCCGACTGACCGTGGACGTGCAGACGGGTCAGCGGCGCTGGTTTCCGAGAACGGTGGAACTCTTCGACTAAGAACGGCCCAGACTTAAGACTTGGCGTGCGGCCCACGCTTATCATCCACCGACTGCCCGTGGACGAGCAGACTGGTCAGCGGCGCTGGTTTCCGAGAACGGTGGAACTCTTCGACTAAGAACGGCCTAGACTTGAGACTTAGCGTACAAGACGCGCCATACCGTTCTTAGCGGGCTGTCTATACAACCTATGTGGGCGGAGCTTCGGGCAAAAGCTAGTATGTAATAAGGATATGCTTTTATACATTTAATGATTACAATGTTGTATCTTATAGGTATTGTTAAAAAATATAAATCAATGTAAAATTATATTTGATACGCTTTTTTATTACAATAAATATCATCGGGACACAGGCGCACTAATATGCACACATTCATTCACTATTGACTGCTTTCAGCTTTTTGGCAAGGAGGCAACCTTTTTTATGGTAACGGACTTTATTCCGTTAAAATTTTTCTCTCCTCCATCTAACGGTACAGCTACAAATGACGTCACCAATATGCGATTCTTCTTGTACTAACGGCACCAATACCATTGCGTCGTTAACAAAATTTTGTAAACGCATACCGAAGTTTTACCTCAAAAATATCCAATATGTATCAAATAGATGTAAGTATATCAAAAGTAAATGTAAAATCTAATAAAAATTAATAAACTCGTAATTTTTTTTGAATACTTCTAATAATTCTTGAATTTGGTTTTACTTACATAAAATCATTGAAAATAAAGTTTAATATTCCTTATGGTCTCTTTATGTTTTTAATGTGTGTTTATTATTTTATTTATTTATTAAAAAAGGTTCTTAAATCAATAAAAATGCTTTTGATAAAGAATAAAATTTTTTTATTATTGGCTGTTTACGTAATTTAATTTTACTCTCTTAAGCTTTCGGCCATTTTTGGATTATGCTCTGGTAACACTGCTCAGAACTAAATATTTTTATGACAGATGACAGACACTTATGTGTGGGCATGTTGTGTACAAAGAATTGAAATATGTATTTTAATTCGTTTTTACGTGAGTAAATAAATTACGTCAATTTTGATAGCTGTTAAAAATGACTTACAAGTGTTTCATCAATATTCATAATTTTGATCGCGTCGTTGTAATATAATTTCTGCTACAATTCGTGTCCTAAGAAATTATCAGCAACTGATAAGATACAAGTAAGGAGTTTAAATGTAAATAGAAGGATTTAACCGTTTTTACCTCTATTCAAATTGGTTTATTGGTAAGAAATTCAAATAAATTTCATTTTTATCTGAATGTGTAAAAGTTAATAGTAATGTTTAGTTTTTTAGTAACTTAAGTAACAATCAATACATGTCCCTTCACATGTGTAAAATCAAAAAAATGAATGAACTGTAGAAAGCTAATTTTTTTTGTTTTATTAAAGATTGTCGTATAATACATTTTGCAATGTATGTATAGGTATACACAAAATTATATATATACTTCTAGCATGGCAACAGTATAGTGTAATGATTTTGTTCATTGTTTAATAATAGTCTGCAAATCATCATTTGAGTTCAAAAATATTTTAAACTTCTTAATAACAATTGTTTTTGTTTCAGAAATTGTTTTTATTCATTGTTCTTGAAATATTTGTAATAACACTCCCATTCTTTAATAATTTCTTTTATCTTATACCATAAGTTGCTATTCTTATACTCCCATTGTAAAGTTGTATGTTTTTTAATATTATTATATTTATGAAAAATGTAGAGATATTTTATTTTATTTTTTGTTAATCAGTTAATGGCTTTGATTGCACAAAGTTTTCAATTTTATTTTAAATAGACTTTTATATACCAAAACAGAAAAACAATAATAATATATATTATTTGCCAAACTGAATGAACACCAGAAAAATCTTTTGGTAATAAATATTTCAAATTAGGAATTATTTGTTTTGTGATAAAATTCAATTGTTGCTTTGACATAAAAAAAAAACAAATAAAAATAAAATTTCTTGAATCTTTGCTTTTGTGACTCTTATCTTATTATTTGTATAAGTATTTCTCAATCTGAAATAATAAGGTCGTAGGAAGATGTGTCTCTGTATCAAGTGGACAAAAATATCTAAAAAGTCCTAAAGGAGCACCAGGCGTAATGATTTATTAGACAAATAAGGATCTCACTATGCATTTTAAAAGGTCATAGTATTACAATAGTTATTAAAGTAGTTCATTTTAAATTGCTGTAAAAAAGTGTCTTTTATTAAGGTTGTGTTATTCAAAACTACCTAAGTCTACTGCAGTGTCTAGTACTTAATTTACATGGTCTTGTTACACCACAATGTGTATGGTACATAAGAGCATGTATTCAGTGGAGACATGTTCCTACAGTCGGATATTAGTCTACAGATCAAAAAGGCATATTTACATTATCAGCAAATCTATATTCAATATGATGAATTTTGCATTCTATTATATTAAAAGTTTCCAAACAATTTATGTTCGGTTCTTATTTGTTTGAATAAGATATTTCAACGTATTTCATCAATTTATGCTGATTTTTTTTTGGGATACTGTAAAATTATACCAATCAACAATTATTAAAAAAATCTCACTTTCTACGACATGTCTTAAAATAAGTTTATTTATTGTCAACATTTTTACATTCAGATAATTGGTATTGTTATTTTTTTGTTGTAGCAATTGAATAATTAGTGACTTATTTTTTTTATTGTTAACTTTGTTTTCTTTTAATTTAAGTGCGAACACCTCAATATGCATATGTGGATGTGGTCCGGTTACAGTTTGGGAGAGTTTCTATTTCCTAATCTCAATATTACAACACGCTGGTCTTTTGCTTTGACATGGATTGTGTTGTTCTTAGTGGCTCTACTGTTTGAAGGATCTAAGGTATTTAATTTTGATAAGTCATTGCTCATATTATCTTTAGTTGATGTGTATTGAGAATTTTTTAATTAATGTACTATTTGTTGAATATTTCGTTGTCTTATTACAACTTCTTCAACGGCTGCACCTAACATAACAAAGATTAATGAATATAACTAAACCAATGATACTCGTAAAATTTTATGCTATAGAAATTTATTTACCTTATCTGTTTGTAAATTTTTTGTATGTAATTTTTTGTTTCCATGAAATCATCAAAAGAATCATAAACTTATATAACTATTTTCTGTATTTCTGTCTGCACATTTGTGCATGTTAATCTTCACAAAGACAGAAGCAATTTCGATTTACTTTTCAATGGTGCATTGAGATAAACTCGGTAACTTGATAAATCACTAAAATTCAGTGATTGTTTTAGTTAGACAGGTTGATAAATAAGAAGGTATGGTAATCTTAAAGTGCATCTTGTCACTCAATGTGACCCTTGCACACATCTGAAGAAAACTTGCCAAATATATATTGGATTCACATACTGAAGGTTCTGTGTCACCGCACAATATATTTTTGTATTTACTAAAAACATTATGTTTTTAGAGTTCCATACCCTAAGGGTAAAAACGGGACCCTATTACTAAGACTCCACTGTCCGTTTGTCTGTCTGTCACCAGGCTGTATGTCATGAACTGTGACAGCTAGGCAGTTGAAACTTTCACAGATGTTGTTTTTCTGTTGTTACTGTAACAACAAATACTAAAAGCAGAATAAAATAAATATTTAAATGGGGCTCTCATACAAAAAAATGTGATTTTGTTTCTATATTTGTTTGATATTAATAACGTCAACAGGTAGGCGCTTGAAATATTCACAGAATATTTAGTTGTACTAGTAGATCACCAAGTGGTATCATTAAATGCTTAATGATTGTTTATTTTAAGTAATTTAATGTATTTCTAGTGCATTTTGTATAAAAAAATAGCTTTATACACTTCTTTTCCACATTAACTTTAACTTTGCCCAATTTCATGTTCATCCCTTTGTGCAATTTCCTTAAAAAGGGATACAAAGTTTTCGCTTTACGTATTAATATATATTCACTTCAAAAATAAATAATTGGATTAAATTAAAATAAATTAAAGGGGGCTCCCATACAACAAATATGATATTTTTTTCTGTTTTTTACTCAATCTTAATAACGACAACAGGTAGAAACTTGAAATATATTTACAGAATATTTAGATTTATATTCACTTTAAAAATAAATAATTCAAATATAGTGTCTAATTGTATAGAGAATGGCACGAAACCTTTCATACGCAAGTTCGAATCGTACTTGGCCATTTTTTTTTTATTCAATTTGGTATTTTTACATGAGCCCCATTCATATTTGGCCTGATTTAATTATTTGATGCAATATTTTAGAGTTTGCACTGTAGTCACACTAAGTTCGATGCTTGCATTATATGTTACTATTTTTAGAATAGAGTAAAAACAAAAAAAGAAGTTACAAAAAACATATTTTTTCCATGGGACATCCCATGACTTTACTTTTTTTTCCTTTTTATTATATGTTAGATTATTTTCTATAATAATATATATTATGTGAAAATATTACCTAAATGCTATTATGCTACACAAGGTATATTAAAGTTTGAAAGTAGAAAAGATAGATTGATGGATGAAAATACCATACGGGCTTAGTAATAAGGTTTTGCCAACCAAAGGGTGTTAATAGAACAACCAAATTATGCTTTTTACACAACCGTAAAAAGCATAATTTGGTTGCTTAATCGTTGTGTGCTGTTATAATTATAATTGTATCTTTTCTCCTGGCTTTTATTATGTGACTGAAGTGTTTGTGGTGTCAATCTGATTTATTTAATCAAAGTGTGAAATCTATTTGATATACAGCACAACATTTTCAATTTGTATTGAATTACTGTAATATATTAAACCAAACAAATAAGGTGGCAGGGACTCCTTCCTGCTGGCCTTATTTGTTTGGTCAAAGAGCCATCGAAAGTAGGCCTACAATATATTCTCCATTCTCATGTCCACAAGAATGGAGCCAGGGTAGAAGCTAGTGTTAAATAACAGTAAATTTATTGATGCTGTGCATAAAACAGATATTGTTTACAGTCTGATACCAAGTCAGTGGTGTCAATGTCAGTCAATGGCCATCCATTGATAAGATTAAATTATATAAAACCATATTTTTAAAATACTTCCTTTTTAGTAAAGAAAATATTTGCAGTAATTTAATATTGCAAGAAATTTAAATTAATCATGTGCACATCCAAATAGAAAGCTAATTATTTTTTGTAATCCACAATTAATGAGTTGTCAAAAACAATTTGTGCACTATTAATAACATTATAATACTTTTAATTTATAATTTTTTTTAATAGTTATAGGCCAATTGTTTATGATTTATCGCATGAATAATAATAGTATTAGACTCTTAATATTCATTTGTATTCAAAATAATTAATGTTTTCTACTTGTGATATTACTGAAAAACTTTTTTGCAGGTGTATCTAACTCATGTCCAAAAAGAAGCACATAGAAAGTTTTTACCAACAAGGTCAGATGAAAGAAGAAATCTTCTCTGTGACAGGTGACTCTTCAATTCTTGACATAAAATGAATGGTGTTATAATTTTGAACTCAGTTTCTTCTGGCAGTTCTCACTTATAAATTTTAGGATCTGATGATCCAGGTGACGCTATGATGAAGCCAGAATGTTACAGATAACTCTTGGATCTCGGCTTCTAATATAATTTAAATTGTATTGTTCCATTTTAATGGGCAGTTCTCATATATGCATTTTCAAGGCCTTGATAATTTGGATTTAGACACAAACATTTATTTAAAAGCCGGTAAGAAATTACATTTACAGATATGTGCATAAAAATTGTTTTTATTCACATAAACAGTATGAGAACTGCCATGTGTAAACCGTACAATTGTATTATCAGTCTGTAAACTTATGCTCTAATCCAGGGAGCATGGTGGACGCTCGTCCGTAACACACACTCAACCAGATCAAGGTCCTCAAAGGACATCAATAAAGATGAGGTAAGTTCTGGAATATCTGTTGCAAAATTTTTATACTACAATCATACATAAGAGAGGACCAGCTAAAGCGTAATGGTTTAACTTTTAAAATAACCAATTATATATGAATTAGCTACATTAATTTTCAATTTTGTGACAAGTTTGTTGTGTTTCAATTGTTAATTTTGATCAAATTTTTTATTTTCTCAGTAGACAAATCTATAGTTAATAATCTCTACAAACTTTAATTTTGGATATAATAAGACTACTATATACTAGATATTGATATGTTGGATGTTTGGGATGTTTGGACATTATTTTGTCTTAAAAATTTTTAATGGTAAAAATTAATGTTAATTGATTTTCATTTAGCACATCCTTATTAATATTATAGATCCAAAAATGATCATCAATTAAAATCTGAAGCTTCATATTTTTTCACACTTAAACCATGGTACTTGGTGTAATAAAAATTGGTAGGCAACTAGTTTGAAGTATATATGATACCATTCATTCATTATAAAAGTATTATATTGAAAAGTTATCCAGCAATCAATAATAGCTGATGTGTCATTTGTCTTTTTATGGTACTGCAAGGTAAGGTTTTATTAAAATATTTTAGAGTGAGGTTGAGATTGACATAGGAGCCAAGAGTAAAACTGGAATCACAACCGAAATTGAAATAAAAACTTAAAACTGATTTGTAAATTTTGTTTAAGGTTACCAGTGTGATAGCAAATGGGGTGATTGTTGGTTGTGTTAAATTCATTAATTTCATTGAAAGGATATGTTCTGCATAAATATTTTCAGTTCAAGGGGCTTGGATTTTAAACAGTTTATATGGGTGTTCTTTGTAAATATAGGTCTAAAATGGAATTAATATAACAGATGATGGAATTTTTTGTAAAATGGGCAAAGTCGAGAATGGATTTGAAAGAATTTTTAATATTGCCGGGAATGTTACTGAAGTAATTAAAACATAATGCCAAAATTTTACTATAAAATAAATCCATATTTAACCATTTGTACATTACAGACTGTTGGTTACGTTCCATCAGACAGTGTTGTTCATAATCCACAATACAGTCGGCTATCTGCTCATGCTGGTTGTCATGCTTTACAATGTGTATCTCATTCTTGCTGTTGTCTTTGGGATGACTCTAGGTGAGTGAAGAATGAAATTGGATGATATTTTCTTTTAAATTATAAGGATTTTCTCTAAATTAAAAGGATTTTTAAATTGGGTAGAAGCCGACCTCCTTTTCAAAAGGCTGGCAATGCATTAGCGACTCCTCTGGGATTGCGGGTGTCTTTGGGCGGCGGAGACCATCACCTTTTCAATGGCCATGTGTTTGTTTGCCCCTCATAAATCCTATACAAAAAAACATAGTGTATGAATTTATATTGTACAACTGATTTAGTAAAATAAAAGATAATTTAAATCGCTGTATTAAATAAATAACTGGGAAAAGCCATCACAACTGATATTGTAAATGAGGAAACACTTGTTTGTTTTTCCTAACAGTTGTAGATAATGGAACAATGGAATGATGTTCTATTAAAAAAAAAACCACATTCATTAATGAAATAATTGTATGACTCGAATTTTTATAAATAATTTTGAGTGAATAAACATTTTTCATTATTATTAGCTTTGTATATTACATAAACTTACGCTTGTTTCAGAAAAGAAAATAGATAATCTTTTTGGTAATAAACCATAGATAACAGTCATAAAAACTCTTGCGATCAGCACAAGTAACATTAACACGGTGCACTATTATTATGTTCAGAGCAAACATTAATTAATATTCTTAATCAAATTGAACAACCAACATTATGTTGATTCAAGTGTCGGTAAAACTATATATGATGATGCACTTGATGTACATATGCAGTTTATTAAATCAACTTTCACTTTAATCTATGAGAAATTGATGTTTATAAATGCATTAATTCAAACTGCCATTATATTTACTTATTCCTTTTAGATTTCCTTAATAGTAAAATTTATTACCACAGTACTTGCACTCTATATAATATAGGTATTCATTGAGAGTTTAAAAAATGTCCATGCTCTTGCAAATGAACCGATTCTGAAAGGTTTTTTGGGTTAGAATTAGATAAATTTTTGAAGAAGTAAATAGAACAAATAAAGAGTATTCAAGGATTTATCTGTTAATAATATTGACTCATTCTTCATTTACGTGCTTAAATAAATCATTAAATTACATAGTATTCTACTGTTTTTAGGGTCAATTAACAGTGACAATAGTAAGTAATAAAAGTTACAGTAATTTGCGCCTTTCCGTTTCATCGTTTTAATCTTAAACCTGTATAAAGGTAGCGTATATGACCAATGGTGAAAAGCACATCAATAATTATATGATATACTTGCTTTTGTAACTGACTTCGGTTACAATCTAAGCAGATTCTAGTCTGGATTCTCACTCCCAATTTTGACCACGGTATTGCTCCTTATTCACATTTCCTTCATGCTCTTGATTCTAATTTCCCAAACTTGATTATGACCTTGGTCTCATTTTCCATTTTGATGTCGGTCTTGACTTTCGATTCTACCCAACCCTCTTCTAATTTCGATTCCGCTACTAGCTAGTTCTGATTTGGAAGAAGCCAGAGCAAATATCAGAATAAAATTTAGACTGTATTACTTGGGCATAATATAACTCTGTATGAGCAAAGGAATTTTTAGAATCAGTTTGGTAGACCAATTAAATAGTACAAAAATACAAAGACAACGTTAGATACAAAGATTTTAGTTTTTTTTTTTTCAAAAATCTTGTGGTTCGCGTGTGTTTTCACCAGTTTTATAGTAATCCATCAAATGATTTAAGTCAAATAAGAAGTCTATCGAAGAAAATGCTAAATGTTTTTTACAATACGTCAGCCTTTTCAAAGATTAGCATGGAGAAATAAACAAAAAAATACTATCAACATGACATTACAGGCATTGCGCAACTGTATGTTGTAACTATTTCCCAAATTTAATTGAGATTGCTTCGGCCGTTATTGTAAGAGAACATAGAGAGAGTTAGAGTAAAAATTTGGAAAAAGATTGGGAGAGGCTTTTTGTAATTTTGAGATTTTTGCCCAAACGCTCGTTTACATTTTTCTATATAAAAATTTCATCTTTTATTTTACCCCTTTCACGGTATTAAAAAAAAATGATGCATATCATTGTTTTTTATTAGAAATTATTAGGTAAAATATAAATTTTGATATAAATAAATAGCTTCATCGATTCAATTTTCCACAGAACATTTCAATTATTATTTTACACCCCCTCAGGATTAATAAAAAAAAACAATGCATACAATAAGTTTTTTTTCTTTCTATAAAAATAATGAAATATTAAGTTTGGTATCTGTAGCTTAAGGGTTTCGATTTACCATACAACAGTAATTTAATTTCAAAAAATCCTTTCTTAGCACTCACTTATGTCATAAATGAGCCCTAAAAAACTTCTCTACAAAATTTAATCACTTTGGATCCAGTAGTTAGGGCTCTGCATTGCTATGTCAGTTTACTGTTACATATATATACATACATAAATATTGTTCATTACAGTGTAGTAATATAAATCTGTTTTTTACATGCTTTTACTTATAATTTATAGTATTGGTGTGCCACAAATTTTATTTCGATAAATATATCCATAAGTGGCAATTCATTAAGTATACTATGACCTTTTGTAAGAATATTATACTGCCATTAAAAAAAATGATTTTCTTGCTATTTCAATAGAATAATAAATTATTTGTTTTTGAGTAAAATAATTTTAATTTTCAGGTTATTTCCTGTTCGGATCTAAGCTGGTTCGCATCAAAATGCGTTGCTTCGTTACGAAGCGTGTAGTAATTTGCACTCCGGAGTGTGACGACACAGGTACTTGTCGCTTAGATCATATTTAATTTATATTATGCTTTTTCAGTACTAGAGAGTTGGTACAGCGGGCTTGCAAATACAATTTTGCCTTTTCTCAGCATTTCTGATGAACACTATTATATCTGGCAGCTGTCTCTGCTTTCATATTCTTCATTGGTGTCATAATTTCTTCCATGCTAATTTCATTTTCATCATCACCCAAATATTTAGGTTTTTACCTAAATTTGGGTTTGTTAGGTTTCTTCAATCTGTTGTTCAATAAGTATCCATCAATATTTACAATCCTTTTAATGTATTACCATCGCTTGGAGCTTATTGAAATTAGTATGCAATTATTATTCTGGGTTATATTTTAGAATACTTTCTGGTTTGCACAGAAATTGCTCGAGAATCTAGTTTTATAGCCATCTTTTGTCTAATTCTATTCTTTGTTTAGACTTTATTCAGTTTTCACCTTTTCAACTTATTAACTTGCTTTTCATACTGTATGTTCCTTGCACTCTGTATTTCCTTTTGTGTGCAGCAAAAGTACTTGTCATCTATTATACCTCTCCTTTAGTGATTTCACCAATCATTACATTTGCTAATATTCGCATCATATACCTTTTTTACTACACATTTATTTGTAAGTAATTTCCTGCATGATTTTATTAAATCTTCAATATAATAACCACAGTTCCATTTGCCTTGGTATAGAAATATCTAATGTTTTACATCCATTCATTTCTCTTGCAATCATGATACTGATCTGGTCCTGTTCTGTATTACAATTTTCGATTCAGGATTTTTAGATCGTATGATTTTTTAAATGAATATAAATTGAAGGAAAAAATTGAAATATAAAAAGAAGTATATTTTATGTTAACTTTTTTTTGTAATCACCATGTAAAATGCAAGACCGCTGCCATAAAGAGAACTGCACCTGGGAGAAATGTGATGGAAAATTTTGCAAGAAGAGGGATGCGCTCGATATCGAAATGAAGCTGATGCCGACTAGAGATTAGGCAACATTCTATGCGATAGACATTAACATGTTATGTTCGATTCACGCTTTATATATACGTCATGCTTTGGTATTTATTATGATATAATAAAATTGTAGTATAAGAGAGCCTAGATTATCTAGACCACTGTAATCTGGTGATTGCGGTTATCTGAACAATGGACGGGGGCTTTATTGTCTTAATACACTGAAGATTATGATTCAATATGTGTGCATATGTTTCTTCTTCAATTGGAAGCCTATGCGTTTGAAATATTTTGAAAAAAATATTACAGACTTTTTTTTGTATAAATAAATGATTATGCATTTATTAGTTCCATTGTATTACACAGAATGTCAGTTGTAATTTATTTATTTCTTTATAATTACTGAAATTCAGATCCTTTACAAAAAAAATTATAAATGAAAATAATAGTACAATTGAATCTCTTTAAGATGAACCTTGATAAGTCAAAATCTCCATAACTCGAAATATCAACTCTCTATTAATCGAAATAACCAATAAGTCCCTACAAGCCATTCTCTCTATAACTCGAAAAAATAAATTGGGCCTCTGTATTCAAACTGCAATGTTTTATTTTACAACCTTTGCAACTCAATTATTTGAAATTTATTACCTATATAGCTTGAAAAAAATAAGTTACCAATTATAAGAATTACCTGACAATGTGCACCATTGTTCTTTAGAAAATAATTTAGAAGTATAAAATAAATAGGATTACCAATTCTCAAAAATGATAGAGGAATTTATGACTGATGTTAACACATGCTTGCTTGCTTGGTGTCAGTGTCATTTCATTTGAACTTTAGTGAAACAAGTCATTTGTTTGAATTGAAAAATTGGCAGAAGTTGTTCGGTTCTACCACAATACCATCCACCTAATTTGAATACTCTATAATGTTTTGGCATCTGCCTTGATGTTCGACAAAGAGGTTTGACTGTATATTATAATTCATATAACTATGTGAACTGGCAGGGCCCAATGAACCACTTACCTGGATTATCTAGGCTCTACTGGATTTTTTTAGATTATGTGTAGGCCCTGTACATGTATTTTTGTAATTAATTTCAGTTTTTTACCAGTAGATGAAGTTGATTTAGTCTTTGTTTCCACATAAATGTGGAATAACGACTGACAAACATATATTGTCTATTTTCGTAATTCCTCTTTTATGCATGCTCAGAATGTTTAGTGATATTTATAGTAGAAACTAGTAATCAAATAAAGTTTGTCCCTGTAAATCTGTAAATCAAGTACAATCAAATTTATAGATTATATAAAGTTATAATTTTATTAGAGGAACCTTTAAGTTGCCATTAAGTTATTGTATTTAGAAGTAGCTTATAGTAATAAACATACTAATTACGCTTTTGAAATAGATAACTGACTTCATGTCTACATTTTCTAATGTTCCATAATTTTTTTTTAGCTGAAGAAATTCCCCAACACATCAATTCTGCCACCACTTCAGAATCTGAACTTTTCGTCTGTGAAACCCGAACCTGTATAACACCGTCTCATTATTATCGTGCCAGTACATCACAAGATGGTGCATCCAGCGACCAATCAAACGTCACTTGTCAGTATGGCGCCAAGAGATGTCCTTCAAAGATTTCCAAGATCAGAAATGCACCAACACCGGGTCCAAGTAAACAGTGTCATATGGACAGCGAGCTGAAAAACAATACCAGCGTTGAAGATGTGAAATTACTAAGAACAATTGAGTCCGAGTGTTGCAGATCACAATCCAATGAATCAAAGTGTTGTAATAAAACAGCAAGTCGTGATCATCCTGTTGTGCTGCATGCTGTTGAGGATCAGCACAATAAAATCGAAAACTGTGATGGGACAAATGCTGCAGATAGCGATCCAGATTTACAGTACTCCCACAGTTTGAACGTTTGATAGTAAAATGTTTGAGCCCATATTCGTCAATAATACTGACAATAATATCATTATGTGGTTTTCAATGAACTACAAAAAAAAGTATTAGCTTATCAGACAAACTGGTTTTAAGATTGAAAAAGACTGTTTGTTCTTGCCTGTTTTACATTCAAAGTTCACTGAAAAAGACAAATATGCATGAATGTTTTACTCATTTTGTAGCAAAGATTAATGTTTTTCATTATCTTATATTTACATCACATGATGCTACAAATATTATTTGAGGCTAGGGAGTAACACTGCATTGCACTGATAGGCAAGAACTTATTATTTAGACAAATATTAATTTGTCAGTATTATTGTTTAATGATAAAAACTTAATTTAATGATGTTATTTGTATAGTTTGATACAGGTCTGTAAAACTTTGAAATAATTTATTTAGTATTTTCTTTTTTTTGGCTATTTTGACCATGAATTGGCAAAAGTATTGTATTTCATATTCTGGGTCAACTTTTTTCATTTATCACGTCCATATGTCCACTTTTTGTTCGCATGGTCGAACATATATCAAAAATGTCTCATGTACAACCATTGAATTTATCAAAAGATTTACATGGCTGTTGGGATCTCATAATGAAATTAACAAACAACAACCTACACATATTTAGAAAATTAAAATTTGAAACTCTCGATAAGTCATATTTTCCTTTTAAATTCCATTCTCACCATTGCATCCTGCTCACCCATGGTATTCTTATATAATTGGGAATTGGATTCCTGCAATTAGCACTTGTCAGACACCTTACAATTTATTTTACCAAAGAAAAGATGTGTATATATATATATATATATATATATATATATATATATATATATATATATATATACACGTTCATTCATACATATATATAATCATTTCTCATTGTAGGGTCAGGGTTAAAACAGAAAATTATAAGACTAAATGCGAAATATAATGTGGAAGTGGGGAAATACAGACACATAATTTTTATGTGAACTTTTTATAATAACATTTCAAACTATATGTACCAATTTTCTATTGTTCTCTGGGGTAATACTTGAATATTTTAAAGTCTGTCATACCTATGTAGAAACAATACTCAACTACATCAAAAATATTGACAATTTAGACTTTTTTCATTAGACCAATCCTGCTGAACACAATATTTAAGATTTTCAGAAAGCCTTTGCTTTTGTCAATTTAAAGGATCTCTCTTTTTACTATGTTAGATATTAAATGTATTTTATTTTTTGTAAACATATCATTACTTTTTTTATTGATTTATATAATGAAACTATTAATGTTATAGTGCAGTGAAAGTAGTTTGATAGTGTCAGTGCCTTGTATTATAGTCTGTTGCTAAATATTGTGCCAAACATTGTTTATTAAAGACTCCAATATAATAAATTAGACATATCTTTTGGCAATAAATATTTTTTATTACTTATGTAACTTTTTTTATTCATCCATACATATATACTTTGCATTTAGGATCAAAAACTTGGCTACCATTCAGTTTTATTTGACATTTCGATTTAATGGAGCATTTTATTACACGCACTGTTTAGAGTTTACAAGAAGATATACAGGTGGATTTTTTCATGCATTTTTTCGCAAATTTTGCCTTATAAAACAATTTTGCAAAGAAACCATAGCCGTTGAAGTAACCGTTACCGAGAAAAATAGAACAGCTACGAAGAAATTTCGTACTGACCTTAGAACAACTGACATGTAGGTACTGCGTCGCAGCGCACCGCTCGGCTGGCCACCCGATCGCACCCGCGCTCTTTCTGGCTGAGCATTTATTAGGGTTTGTCTACATTATTTATCAGTATATTTTCAATGTTATATTTTTATTATAGTTAGTTTGGCAAAGTTGTTCTAAAAAGGAGATTATTCTTATTTGTGAACAGGTACTTGATAAAATCTTGTATAAATGAACCAATATTATTTATTCTCCTTAAATCAATATAGTACTTAAGAATGCTTTATTGTACTATATTACAAACTTTTGCTCTTAGTCTGCCGGGTGGACATAACATAGTACAGACATCTATGTCTCTATATTCCTAATTGTCATCTGTTGCACTGATCATCTAGCAGTACCTCGGAAAGTCATTGCTGGCACTGTACAACTTACAAAATAGATCTAATAAGACGTTTCAAGCGTCTTGAGTGAAACTCGATCGCCCAAGCATATTTAATGCAAACAATTCATTTTTATAATAATAGTGTTTTATAAAAAAATTGTAAAAGATTAAGTCGACAGAGTGTCGATGTTGATGAAAGAATAAACTTTTAATTATTTATAATTATTAGAAGTACAAAGGTAATAAAAAAAGTAAGCTTTTCAATCAATATTCTTTTTTTATTTTCATTGATATTTGTTAAATGAATAATAATAAACTTATTATTTTAAAATACTTAACACATTAACCTTAACTCTACTTGCTATAAAACAATGACACGTGTGACGGCGGCGGACTACGCACTCGCGAGAGATTCTATGCATCAGTCTGATTTTTTCCTTGGACATTTACTGATTATAAAGTAATGGAACTTATTTATCACCTTATTCATATAATGATGTTACTTCTTAATCTGTAAGGATTTCTATTTAGAACACTTGGCAAGTGTAATAAACCCTTTAATTACATATATAAAAGTTATTTAATTTAATAAAGAAGTAACCAAAACACTGCTTCTGAATATGAAAAAAAAAAAATTATTTTTTTGTTTCCATGAATGAAATTTGTTTTTTTTTTTTTAATGAACAAGTAGAATTTCTATCAATAAAATTTCTATTCTTTTAAATCACATTTTTATATTTAACTTTAGTAACAATAGAAAGTCTTTCACATAAGCGTTAAATACAGAATAAATACATACATCAAATATTTTGTAATTCTGAGCATATAGAATACATTTAAAATTATGAAAAAATATGGCAATAATTAAATGCAATAAACTAAAAATTGAACCGCAACGCATCCGCCGCCGCTCAGTTTATGCGAGGCTAGTGAAAACAATTTTAAATATACATGTAAATAACAAAATATGGCATTTTTGAAGTCCATCTGAACTCATGTAAGTTATTGTCGATAAACTTAACAAAAAATATTATAAATGATATTGCTATTAAAAAAAAAATTAAATACATATATTACAGTCTATACATGATATATAAAAAAGTTTTTGTCAGTTAAATTCTTCAAAACTAAATTGCTGTTAAGATGTGTGCATTTGATTGCAATTTATAATTTAACCAAGTTGCCATGTTCAAAAAATAAAACAAATGCACATTCTCATGAACAATGATAATTTAAAAAAATAATAATAGAAAAGCATCAATATTCATTGTTCTCAATTTGATAACTGATCACTTTTTTGTAAAGCACTATTGTTTAAAAAATGCTTTCATTTTAGAGGCTGGATTTAGTGCCTACACAGGCTGAGGCTATTACTGGACAAGAATATTGATGCAATACTGGCTACAAAGACTTGTTTTAACATAATTTATTATGTTAGTGATAAAAAAAAATGTTAGTAAAATATCACAAGGAAATTCAAAATTGAACGATCAATACAAGGTCGATCGATAAATATTGAAAATATTTACTTAATATAATTCTTAAATTATATTCAATGTAATGATATAATAAAAAATATTAGAGACATTTTACATTTTTTAATTATTAAATTATATATCACAAGAATAGTGCTCTGAAATATAAAGAGTGATATACTCAAAACTGGATGATTACAAACATTTATCAATAATGTTGCTTATCAATATTAGTATCTTTTCAATAAATAACTTCTAACGGAGTTGCCATTCATTTATATCTATAAAATTTCCTTGACTTAAATATTTCTCATACAGTTAATATTTTTCCATGTATAAATCATTTAATAATAAGATTGAAAAATTGCACAAATAATTTTTAATAGCAGGTCTACACCAAAAAAATATATATTATATGGAAAAAGATATGAAATCATACTAACAAATTAAAAATACAATTATCAATAGTTTATAAATTTATGGTGAGTTATTGAAGCCTATTTTTTTAATATATTAGAGATAACACTATATAAGTATACAATATCTTCTGTTCATACATTTTGTGTCTCATTAACAGTCAAAAGTCTGGTAATTAAACCAGTTTAATGGTTAATGTGGTACTATCTATACTGTTTCATGATAATTTTAATAGTGTTTGCAGAAATGTCAAGAATTTTTTATGAATTGTCATTATTTCACAAGTCGCCTTTGTGAGCAGCAACTCCGTTCCGACTAATACCAGCATAACAAAAAATATTTTGAAAAATTAAAGTTATTTCATAGAACAATATTCATAATTTATAAATGATTACCTAACAAGTGTGTAACATAGTAATTATGTGCATTGATATTCCATACGAGGTTGTCGAACATTTTTATTGTGGTATCTGGAAAATGTTATGATAAAGTATTGCACATATGCACAAAATACACTCCATTTTGTATTAAAGCCTTACCAGAAAGGAAGCCGAGATTTTCGATTGCAAAACAGTTTTTAAAACTTATAACAATTTCTGGACATAAATGACACACTTAAATTTCACTAATACGTTATTATGAGAGAATTTTAATATTTTAGACGAGTAAATGATCTCACAAAATGATAATTTGAAATTACCTTGGAATGTTGTAGCCTGCAAATTTTTGCATGTTATTATGTAAAAGTACGATAGGATTAGTCAAAAATAAATGAGGAACTTTTAGTTAAGATTATGCATATTTTTGTCAAATATTCAATTACACTAAACAATTCAGATGAAATTGTACATAACTGAGACTTGTTTAGAACATTTGACCAATATTATAGTATTAATTATGCACTCGAAAAATACACATTATGTATGCGTTGAGATATGCAATTCAATGTCATTAGTTCTACAACCAAAATTTGTCAGCAACGTCTATATGTCCAGTATTAAGCTTTATAAAAACCTCATATCTCTCCGCCCTTGCAGTTTATGGTGGGGTTGCTTATTATAATAGTCATTTCAGTGTCTATGAAATCCGGGATTTAAGTGGCGATCTCCCAGTAGTGCGCGAGGCGTTCCCCGGACGGCAGAGAAGCACCCACGGGCCTTATAAAGTTCATCTCTATTGACTTGAAGCGTTTCTTGAGTTCGGCATCGAAAAGCTGGTGGTAAAAATAAAAAAGTTAAGTTTGGGAGGTTTAAAGGAGCATGCCTCTAAGTATCACTGACAACATAAAAAAGAAAATAGAAAGTCATAATGTACAAAATTAGTAGGTAATGCAATAAACGTAACTTGGAATTTTTGTTTAAAAAAACCTTTTTAAAAGGAAAATTAAATAAAAAAAAACGCACATAGCTTGTGTGTAGAGTTCAGATTAACTATGCATAATGTAATTTGTATGATTTATAAAAGAGATCTTTTATTATCAGGGTAAACAATCAATTGATTTGCTTGCTTTAAAATGTTTGTCGCACATGTTATCAGTTTCATTGAAAACCCAAATGCTAGTAAAATAGTAAATATATTAAGACACTGGTTATGATTTTCTTGATTTGAACTGAAGTACTGAACTCGACAGAGTATTATACTATCACAACATGATACAAGAAAATAAGACTAATTTGAGACAAATTCATCTATGCTCATTTTCTCAGACCAATATACGGTTACAGTTTTTTTTTAAACAAAGGAGATCTCTACCTCAACATCAATGATTATTTAGTTGTCGATGAAGTGTCGCCCCACCCATTCAAGCGCGCTCGCGATATATGCGGGTCCACACACAGCTCATTATACACATACATTTGATCATAGAATCTGGAATTAACGCTTGACTATTACACAGTTAGGAATGAAGGGCTCACCATAAGTTCGTCGGGCACCTGTACGGTGACCGGCGCGGCCCGCGGATCCGCCGCGGCCAGCACCTTGTCGGCGGCGCTGGCGACGGCCGGTAACCAATGGCGTCGCAGCGCGCTCACCTCCCACAGCGACGAACTGAGGGCGCCGCTCGCACAAGCCGATGTCTCTTCCATTACATACGGATCGCTCGACACTAGATATAAAGCAAGTAACATATAAACGAATAACAAATAATTTATCAATCTGATCCACATCGTTTCTGGTCTAATTTATATGCACGACAGATTCAAAATAACAAGTAATCACGGGTAGCGATTTAGAGTGAAGTGAACTGAAGCATGTAGTAATTTATTATTTTAACATTTAAATTTTAATGTGCCTTAACAAAAAAAATTTCATGCAATGTTTTAACAGATATTAAAAAGACAAAATAAAGTGTAATAAAGAGATAGAATTTAAATAATAATTTAATTCAATTTATTGAAATGCCCCATCTGAATGAAACTCCCAAGAAGCAGAATAGTTCCTTAGAATTTAAAAACACTTAATACTAACTGATGGCAGGTGTGTCATCATAACAGATCATCCTTTTCAGTCCTGGATGTCTCAGCAACAGATTAGCTACGAGCTGGAGCAGCGCGGCCGTATCCTCGGGGGGCGCCACTAGTGCCAGCCGCGACAGACGTTTGGCGAACGCCGCTACAAGGCTTTCAGGCAAGTGTCTGTAAATATACATCTCTTTAATAAAATAAAATGTCACGTATGCCATATGTTTGTGTCAAAGTTACAGTTATTTTCTTTTTATTTCTTTAATTATGGCTTTTTTACTTGAGGGAGAATGCAATTGATGCACACGTTTATTAATATTACATGCAGCGTCGTCGACTCACGTGGAACTTAGGAATATGTCAGCTAGATGCAACAGCCTGCGCTTGTGTCTCGTCGCAAACATCTCTGGCTCGAACATAGCGTAAAGGCGCTCATAGATGTCCGGGTAGTCAATGTTGTGGTGACAAACCAGCTCCAACACACCTTGCAATGCCAACATGCTAATGGGACCACCTATATGGAATTCCAAATGTTTATAAATTGGAAACATATAAGGTCATGAATATTATATCATAAAATATGTGTACAATCTATTTATAAAATTAGACATAAATTATAGGTATTTAATATTTACATCTCATTACTCAGGGAACAATAAATTAAATCAATAATAAATATTGGCATTGTCTTTTGATTTAATTAAGTGCCTATAAATTGCATTTACGTATATGATACACAGTGAATATTTCATACTTCATTTGTTTAGATTGGTGCTCCATCATTTTTAAATCTCTGATCCAATCCCACATTGACCACAAATATCTACGATTGTCTACCTCCTGATGAGTTACAGTTAGCATTCGGAGAACTACACCTCTTATTTATTACACCGGTGCCCACTCGTTTATATACCTTAGAGGTCTGGTCATACATCTGCCAATCCGTTATTTAAGTATATTTCAAAATCTATTTCATTTAACGGCCCCAAACCCTATATTTTTGATGCTTACTGCAAATAGAAAAATGTTATAAAAAATGTAGTGGCTCAATTCAATTTATTTTATTTTGGTATACCGTTTATTGTCAAATAGATTTTTTGTTAAGTATAACCTTTCTTTTCAGACAAAGTTTAATATCAAATAAGCATATGATCATTTTTAACAGAGAAAAGAATCTTCTTAGTAACTTTTAATAACGATGTCCTGATGATAACTGACAAACTTGTGTTTGATCAACCGTAAGAAAGTATCACTTATTAATTCAGTTTCTATGAAATAAATAATCTATTTTTGGCAATTTACCGGTCTGGTATGATTCATTATATGAATGAATAAAAATCATACTAATGCCACAATAAAAATACTAACTTTAAAGTAAGTTTGTCTCACCAGCATCAAGGCTGTCACACAGCATGTCGGTGGCAAGGTGCGGTTTCATCAGCAACGGCATCAATTTCTCCACCAGTAGTAACAATGCACGTTTCTGAGTGCGAGGTTCTGCACACAGCGGCCATTGGCATGCGAATGCCCAACATCTATTGGCATGGCGGCGGCATATGATAGCATTGTAAGCAAAAGATGGCTGACCTGTAAAATATGTCAATAAATAGCGATATTATTTAATGCCCTAGTAATCGCAAGAAAATCATCAATATAATAATGTGATTAGAATTTTATTAACTGTTATCTTTTATTTGTTAAGGTTGTGCAACACGGTTATCTTTATTTGAATAAAATATATCTTATATTTGTATGTCAGACATATTTCATAAATATATTTGAAAGTGGGAAAAATCCAATATAAGAGCAGAGATTAATAAGTTAGTGTTTGGCATATTATTCTTATTATTGCAATTTTAAATATTTTTTAAATAAATATATTACGGTAAATTAAGTTACCGCCTCATTTTTGAATAATTTTCCGTTACCCCAATTTTTGTCGCTTTATGATGCCAATGTCAACTTTGTGGAAATTGTCTAAAATTTACAATCACTTTGAGGATAGCTATTACATTTGCCTTTAACACTATCACAAATCCTCATATTCCAGCCATAAAATGATAAACAGTATCCTAATCACCCACTTCCCGTTTTATGTTATGTCAATTTCATGCTATAAATACAATTTTATTGCAACAATTTACATGTGTTAGCTTCAAATCATTTCTCAAGGACGTAAATATCAGATTCACAAAACGGATGAATAAATAAGTGAAATATGTTAGCTCATACAGTTTACAAATATATTGTAATGCACAAATGTTAAGCCTAAAAATAACTTCACAAGTAAACATTAACTAGTACCTAAATCGAAATGTTTCATCATAGACATCACGAGATCAATCAGTAAACACAATAAGTGATGTTTGCAAAAGCTTGTGCCTATGTACAAATATATCCATATATTCCATGTACATATAACCCTGTTTCCATGTTGGTGCAATGTTTATTATGAATTTGATATGTCTTCGAAGGTCTAGAGTATAATACTTTGAGAAAAGCAGGTGTTTTGTAAAGTTTTTACTGACTATAAGAATAAATAGGTGAAATTTTAATCTGTATACTAGAAAAAAAAAATCAGCTAATGCAAGATTAAGATTAAATTCACATCTCCCGAATTGCAAATGTCGTCATGTCGATTAATATGCTATCACTGTTTTGACAAAGACCGAGTTATCACCGGTTCTATTTTCGACTACAGTAACTTTCCGATCTGAACAGTATGATAATTGGTGAGACACTATTTTTTAGAAGAATTTTGTATACTATTTAAAAAATAATTTAAAAATAATATGCACAATAACAAACATTTTAAACTGACCTTTGACAGCACACAATACTTTGTCCTCTTTGTCGTCATCTTTATCTTTATCTTTGTTCTTGATCTCGGGCATTATATCTGTTGTTAGAAGTTTGTCCAATAGTTCTAAATAGTTCTGCATGAAAATGGGTGTCGGCGACCTTGGGATTGAAAAAGTGGAAATTACTTTTTTTTTTTGATACTTTGATGATGTGGCAAGTGTAAAGAACACGTTTATAATGTAAAATTTATACCATCAAACAATAATAATGATAAAACAAATCGAGAGTCTGAGTCAGAATTAATGTGTATGATTTGGAATAATTTAATAAATTAATGAAATTTTAAAAATTTCCCAACTTAAGATCAGAGCACATTAAAAATTTATCTGAAATAGCAGTTTATTTTTTCTTTTCCAATATACACTTTTTCAGTTCTCAAAATGTTATATTTATTAATATTTATCTTAATGTTAATAAAAGAAAAATCTGCAATTCTTTTATACAATGAACAACTAAAACTTTATTATTTATATTGTGAAATTAAGTTAGGAGAAGAACAGTTGTGAAATATAAACATACAAATCAAACTTTCTAAATCTCACCACAAGTTTAATTTTCATTTTTCTAGTAAAAAGCACCATAAAATAGCAGTCCTTATATTTTATGAAAACTACACAGTGCAAGGTCAGTCACACAAGACTAATTATAATTAAAGAGATTAAAATAATAATATTTATTTAGATCTTTGGTTTCAATATTGATTACTTTAAAATTCGATATGAACATACAATAAAAGTAAATTGATAGTTCATTCAAATAACATTGTTTTTTTTTGATTTTAAAATGCAGCTTCTAATTTTATCTACTTACTTCCGATACGACATGGCAGCAAGAACTTTAAGGCCGTATTGCTGGACATCTTTATATTCACTAAACTCTTGAAACCGAGTGATGGGTGCTGACATTAGTATTTCAGAGTCCAAAAAAGCATTGAATATAGTCTAAAAAGAATGAAATAAGTTTTATAAAAATTTTTGATCAAATCAACATATATAAATTGATTGTACAAATAATAATGAAATATTGGGTCAATGTTCAAGTACTAGTGAGTAATCTTAATTATATTTCTATTTTTCCTTGTAATAAAGAATTTTGCCTGCAAGCTTTGACTGTTTGAGTGTAAGATAAATTCTTTAATATTGTATGTAAATTGCAACCAAATTAAAATCCCATTGTTAATCTTGATAACAATCGCTTTATAAAATTTGATAAGATTTAGTTTCAATCTTCGTTCGAATGCTGATTTATTTTTCTGTTCTTATTGATTTTCTACATGTGAATCTTATTTTCATATCAAACTACACGTTCTGTTTTGGTCCCAGACCCCCAAACTTCTGATTTTAGTTAGCTTACATATCCACATTTAGTTCAAATACCAGTTTCATTTTCCATTTTGATTGTCTTAGTTTTGGTTTTTAAATATTTTCCTACAAATATCAACATACTGTTGACTTATTTTCAAACAAAACAGCTCTTAATTCTCTTTCAAATTTTAAAACACATGGTATCCAATAATAATTGCTTTTATCACGATATTTCTATTTGTTAAGTTTATCCAAATCCATTCAGTTGTTTATGCACAATTTATTAGCAAACATAGAAAAGCACCCAAGATTTTACATTTAATAGAATATTGTCTTTGATAACATGATAATAGCATGTTTAGTTACTAATTAAAAGTATCAACACAAAAACAGTCTCACTTTAAGTCTTCCAGCAGGGAAAGAATACCCATTTTGAGGTTCTAATGGATATCGACCTTCAGCCTGGAGAAGTTTGCATGCTGTGACTAAAGCTTGAAGTCTAGAACCTCCACGTGCTTTCGTCATACATGACACAGTTCGGCTCCAGGCAGCTTCATAACATTCTCTTAGCCATCTTTTGTATTGACCTTCTGGAGTGACATCTACAATAAAGAAATTTGTCAATTATGAAAGTTAAAAAAAATATATGTAACAACAGTAAACATTATCAATCTAATTTATATATCCAACATTACAGGTTGATAGAAATTTGAAATAAATATGTAGTGAAAATGTACAAAGACTTCATAGTTCTATAGTAAAATAAAAGTATGGTTCCATTTCAAATAATTCGCACTTAATAAATATGAGATGTATAATATTATACTTTTCAATGTGCTGGAAAAAGCTAAAAAAGCATCAACAAGTGTTCTATAACAGAGTTAATTGCACAATCTGTCTTATTTCACAAAACAATTTATATAAGCATTACTTAACACAGTGAGTTACAAAATAAGACTTCATTTGAAAATACTTTTTACATAATAGTAAATTACATATTCAATGAATCTAAACGTTGTGTTAGAACGTTCATACTCAAATGAAATATAATTTCTCAGATCGATAATGTATAGCTTAAAGTATTTTATTTTTTACAACCGCTTATATAAAAGTACTTACCGTTGGGTTTTAACGGGACGATTTCTTCAAACAAATCACCTCTCTTAAGCAATTCCGTAAATATCACTTCAATCGTTAATAATACAGGTGTATAATTATCAGATTCCATCTGAAAAGAAGTAAAATGATATGTAAAATTTCGAGTCATAAACATGTAACCTAAAACAAGTAACAGAAAATTCAATATCTATCGATGTAAATTAATGGTACTCACTTCGAACATTTGAAGTATATCGGCAAGATTATTTGCATGTTTTCTAGAGTCTAAGAACTCATTAGCTTTATTACGTAGCTGCGCCGAAATCATTTTCGACGAATTATATGGTGGCGCAGCCATTTTTGTATTGAAAAAGAAAAACCAGGGCTGACAATATTAACAATCTTGTAATATTATATAGCCCATACACTATCAAATTCGACGTTGCATGTTGCAATATCTAAGGTTGCATTTATTGGGAATCAAATTACAATGTGTAATACTGTAATATTATGTAGAGGATTATTTTAATTTTATATGCCAAAAATATTTATGTAATTCCTATTACGGTCTTTAGAAGTATATTTTTTAAATGACATATAATTATTTAACATGTATTTTTTGTTTAATTTTGTAAGTAATCGCAGTTTTGCTGTAAAATTAGTAATGCATACAAACAAATAGAATTGAAATATGAAAATAATGTCTGTAAAATGAAAATAACGATTTTATCATAAAGTCATATTGTTATTTACACGTAAACAAATCCAAAATAAATAATGAAAAAAATTTTGTCTGACTGTGTGCCTGTTTGTCTGGGCTAATCTCCGAAATGGCTGAATTAACTTTGACGGGACTTACTTTAGATATTTGCCTACCACATGCAGCAACATGCAGTGTGCAATTCACCGTTGACCCTTGAATCTGTTCTTCCACTATAAATACTCATATAGCGAATTAGGATTTGCAGTATTAAATAGACGATTATTCAGAGTAGAATATAAGTTACTTTTATCCCGCATTTGTTTAGTTCGTGTGTAAATATAATTAAAAAAATATTTTAAAATGGCGTTATTTTCTTCAAAAGTTACATATTCGGATAGTAATCAAGAGCAAGATTTTGATCGGAATCGTGATTGACAGCGTGATCAGTCGATACAAAAGATTAAGGGAATCAATTTGTATCCACGCGGGTGGAGTCACCAAGTGAAAGATGATATTATTAAAATTACTGATATTGTAAATATTTGTTTATTAATAAGAATTAAATTAGTTTACAATCTCCGAATACGACAATAAAACTGATAGAGATTAAATTTCTTACAGAAAAATCGAGTTCATGTATTTTTTTTATATGATAACTGAATTAATAGTTGATTATATGTCCATCAAGTGAAATATGCATATTTAAAATTTAACCTGATATTTGCTTATATTTATTACATAAATGCTAATGTTGATCTTCTTCATAGAAAAAATATTTAATCAAATTAAAAGTTCATTGACTATTCTAAACTATTATTAAGAAACCGTAATTAAGTTATTGGAAATAAAATTAATAAAGAGTACATGGTTAAATGGTCTGTGGTTTTGGCTTATACCATAGAGAATTACTCATACTGTGTTGAGAAGTTGGAGGTTATTTTTCTGTCATATTCGGCTTTTGTGTGCTTGTGTTTATTAATCATAAACAGTATAAATTTGTGATAAATATAATAACAATAATTATGGATAGCGATTTATATGACGAATTTGGCAATTATATAGGGCCAGATCTAGAATCAGATTCAGATGATGAGCAAAGTGTGTACGGACAAGGGGAGAACCGGGACGCTGATGAAGATGCTATGGAAGAAGATGAGGATGCCGAAGGCGAACCCGAAACGGCACCCATGTCCGTGGTCCTTCACGAAGACAAAAGGTATTAAATAAGGATGGGTAGAAGGTATTGGGGCAGGTTGGGATGATTTTTTGAATGTTTCTGAAAGATTAATTTTTTATTAAAAATTTGTTTTTTTTTGCGCTTGAATGTAAAATTAATAACAATTCATTTTTAAAAAGCAACACTTATACTTATTAATTTTTATTATGTAGATGAGTTAAACTAAAAATATCTCTAAATTTGTAATTAAACATAAGATTTGACAGGTAATATATCGTCTGCTTAGTGCAAGAAATTATTAATTAGCAAATGGAACTTTTCGGGATATTAAGGGATAAAGAAATTGCCCATTTTTTTGGAATATTTATGTTAAAGGGAAAGTAATGGTCAAGAAGAAATATAGTTAAAACCGTTTATGGTGACATCGCTTAAAATAACATAGTGGTTATATTGAATAAAATTAAAGGTCCTGGCTGAATGCTATATGAATGGCATACACTTCAATCATTCTGACAAATTTCATTCCGACCCTAATGTGAAAAGTTTTGGAAACAACCTAATTTGCAGTTGCAGTTAAATTGTTTGGGAGCCTTTGCAGGCTTAAATTCGCCTATGTAATTTTTATAAGACACACTGATCTAAGAACTTTTTCACAATTTCTTTTATATCTTCTTTTTTTTATGCCATCTAGCTTCTTTATTTTTTTCTTATTTTTTGTGTGTTAGTAAGATTTTGTAAATACTGAAAATCGTAAAGGAAATTAATTTATAAATTAAGCTTGTTTGTTATAATTTATAGCAAATAGTAAACTTCAAAGAAATATTTGAATTTCCTCAATTCGTTATTTGTAGTCTTCAGGTAACTAGTCATTTTCTAAATCAAAAAATGGAGCATCTCTAGATATAAGTTTTTCCCAATCTGGATCCATAACTGAATCATCATATGAAATGTAAATTAGACTTTTTTTGCATTTTATTTTTTGTTTATTTCATTACTATATATTGGACATTCACAACTTACTGTTAAATATAAATCATCTTCAGCAGAGAGTTTGATTTCACATTACATTCTAGACCACCGGACATTGAAGGAAAGAAAAGAGAATTATATTTTTGAATATTATCTTCAATCAGTGGTTATCGTACCTGCAAGTGATGATAAATTTATAAGATACTTGCTAAAGCTGTATCTATTTTTTTTGTTGAATGTGCGATCTTAGAACCTCATTTGATTTTCCTTAATGGATAGTTATTCATGGGGAAGGTTTATAGGTCTAGTGTCCCATCCTGGTTTTACATGAGTGATGAGCCATGGTTAGAAGTGGACACATTTTATGTTTAATAAATGTTTTATATATTCTGATTTCACAGCAACTCTATTCAACTCAGAGTACGGTGGGTAATAAAAATATTAAAACAGAACTGATGCAGAGGGTTTTCAATGCCTATTACAGATATATGCTAGCCCTGTAGTAGGCATTGAAAACCCTCAATGGGATTGACATGCACATTGAGCACAGCACAATTACGCAGTAATATGATAGGTAGTAACCTATCATAGGTAGTAATATGATAGGTTACTAAATATTAAAACACTTACTTCAAAATTTTCTATGATTGAAGTTGACTGGTTACTACAGGTTTCTTCAAAAGGATCTTCTGGTTGTAGTAAATAATTTTGACCAATTGTTGACTATCGAAGCGTGACATAGAGACAGTTTATATCATTGTCTTGATCTTTTTCCAGTTATGATTATCTCTGTATGCACCTACAGTCGACAGGAGTCTAACAACCTAGAAATAATCAAAATTTTAAAACTAAAAGAGAAGTGCACAATCACCAAATGCTTATTTTATAAATTAACCTGGTGAAAGAAATTCAAATAATAAAACTTAAAAAATTAATAATTTTAGAATAAGTAGCAGTTTATTGTACTCCAGTTCGTATTTGACTCAATTTTGTTAAAAGAAAATAACATAGTGTTATGATTTCTTGTCTACCCATTTGATACATATATTATGTAATTTAAGATATTATAAGTCATAAAATATAGTAATTTTATGTGCTCTAGACTACTTATTTAACACTCAATGGAAGTTGAACAGATAAAATAATTAACAATTTAATGATTTCTGGCTATATTAAATAAACATTATTTGAAATAAATACTGAACATAAGAACTTTGTAACAGTTTGTAATGGTTTTTCTTTATGGATTTGCTTTATTGCAATGAAAAAGCTTTTTCTATAAAAAATTAAGATAAATTATTAACTTTTTGAAAGTTGGTGTATTGATTATGTACAGTTATAGACTTTATGTCATTGCAGTAAAAGCAAAATTATTTTGCATGGAATGTATTTAACACATTTCCAATGATGTATTTAACAGATTTAGTGATTTCTGGTAGTTGGTGACTTCTTGCACTTAGCTGACAATGTAAATTATTTGTCAAATGATAAATTGAATTTTTTGTGGTGCAGTCTGATTTTTACTTTTCAAAATATGTAGGAATAACAAATACAAAATAATTGCAGGATAATTGGCATTCTCATTCTGCTCATCACTTATTTTAAATCAGGTATTATCCACAAGCAGTGGAAGTCTATGGGCCTGACGTGGAAACAGTGGTACAAGAGGAAGACACTCAAGCTCTCGATAAACCTCTTATAGAGCCAATTAAGCACAAGAAATTCCAAATGCAGGAACAACAACTGCCAGAAACAACTTATGATATGGAATATCTTGCTGACATGCTGGATAACACCAATTTGATTAGGAATGTAACATTGATGGGGCATCTTCATAATGGTGAGTCGCATTATAATGTGAGTTGTTAGAAAATAAATATTTTTGTATATTATTTTATGATATGTAAATAATTTGCACTTTTGGTCAGTACACCATGTGTCTCAATACTCCATCAAAATCAATAGTTGAGATATAATTTTGAAGATTAACCTCATCTTTAATGACTAAATGTAAGTAAAATAATAATTATGTCTTGGAAACACACACAGCACTACCTGATCCCAAACTGAGCATTGAGGCTCACACTATGAGTATTGGATAGTACATTCAATACATATTTACTTTTTTTTTGTAAATATATACACATAACACATTCAGGCTCAAAACAAGCATTAATTTAAATTGAAATAAACATTTGTCTTGTGTGGGATTCAAACTCTGGGAGAGTTCCCAACGCAGCAAGTAAGGTCTCTTCCAACTGTGCCAATGAGGCAGGTAATATTTCAATTACCAATGTGAATTATTTGCATATGCTAATTAATATAAGATATAATTAGCAAATAAGGTACTCAAAAAAATATATTCTTTAAGAGTCATTATGACAATAATAAGAATAGGTATCCTTAGTATGTAATTATATATATTTTATAATTATATATAATTATAAAACATTTTTATAATAAAATAGTCTATTTATATATTTATACTTTTTTATTTAAGTGTTTGGGGGCAAAAATAGAATTTTATGTTTATAGATGCTTCATTAATACTCACCATCAATTCTTTTTGTAACAACACAATTTCTTTATGGAAATATAATTTTAATTTTTAAATACAAAAGTATTATGAAAATGCATATAAAAATTCTTGATTATTTTTATAAAAAATAAAAGCTTATTTGTAGTAAAATTTGTGTGATAAAATAGTAATTTTCTTAAAATTGTTCTCGTAATCCTTCTCCTTAGTGGAACAAGTTTGTGATTATTTATTTAAATTTAAATTATAAAAAGTTATGTAAAATGAGTTATTGGTTATTTTTTATATTATCTATAGACTGGTTATATAATTCAAGGAAGCATAGGACATTTTACAATAATATTCTATTGTATGTATTGAAAATTATTTATTTTAATTGAAATAACAAGCTGTTAAATTTCTTTTGTATTTTTTATAATCATAATTATGTTGTGAATTACTATTGCTTTTCATATTAATGAATATAATAAATTATGCACATAGTCAATAGTTATAAGGAAATCGCATCTATATTACTAAGAAATTAATGATTATTTGAGGTCAAATTTTTTTATAGGAAACTGAATGACGAACATTTTTTTTTTTAGGAAAGACTTCATTTGTAGACTGTCTCATGAGACAGACTCATCCAGGAACTGTTGACACTGAAACTACAATACCAATGCGATACACTGATACACTCTTTGTGGAGCAAGAGAGGGGTGTGTCAATCAAATCCACTCCAGTGACGTTATTGTTAAAGGACATCAAGGAGAAGTCATATCTTCTTAATATCATGGACACACCTGGTCATGTTAATTTCAGCGATGAGGTTACTGCTGCTTTAAGAATTTCTGATGGTATGTCTTTCTATATTGTCATAGAAAAGTTAGAATTTCATATATAGTTATTTTTTGTTTTATGTAAATAAATAATGATTGAGCACTTTGTATTTATAAATTTCTTCTATTACATGCTGTATAATAAGTTTATTTTATAAATCTGTATACGTTCATCTTTTCCAGATGGTTAAACCTCTTTCTCCATTTTTTTTAAATGTCAAAATGACAATTATATGGAAATAAAGAAACTAAAAATATGTAATTGGCCTATAGAGGATTGATTTTATCATGTATCTTTTTGCAAATATTCGTAATCTTCTCCCCTTATAAAACAATTTTTCCAAAGAAATCATAGACGTTGAAGTGGTTGTTTCTGACAAAAATAGCTTAGAACACCTACATAAAAATGTTGTACCAAGAGCCTTAGAACAGATGATGCATAGGTACTTCGCCGCAGCGCGCCGCGCAGCTGGCCACCCGATCACGCCCGTGCTTGCAATCTGGCCAAGCATTTAATAGGGTTGTGTCTATATTATTTTATATTATTTATAAGTATATTTTCAATTATATATTTTTGTTATATTACTTTGGCAAAGTTGATCTAAAAAACGAGATTATGAATATTTGTGAAAAGACACATAATAAAATCTACCTTTAAACTACATTTGAATGTGATATATTATGTTTAAGTGTACCGAGAAAAATTCTAGTTTTTTTTTAATAAATGTATCTACTTAACAAGTTAAAGTTAGTTATCTTTTTTTTATCTTATCTAACACTCTATCTGTATAGTTATTTAACACTCTAAATTATAACTTGTTTCACAGGTGCGGTATTATTTGTTGATGCAGCTGAAGGTATAATGCTAAACACGGAACGTCTTCTGCGACATGCTGTCCAAGAACAAATACCTCTTACTATATGCATCAATAAGATAGATCGACTTATTTTAGAACTAAAGTTACCACCTGCTGATGCTTATTATAAACTCAGGCATATCATAGATGAGTTAAACTCTATGTTAACCACCAATCAACCTCAGGATAATCCTGATGGTCCACCGATAGTGTTATCTCCAGTACTCGGTAAGTTTTTCACAGATTAATAGTTAAAAATTCTGTTATGTTGACACTCAGTTGGAGAATGTATGAGGAATTTTGTTTATCTAACAAATTATTTTTCTATTTGTGTGCTGTATGTAATGCATGACATTAAAAAGCAAAGATGTTTTTTAATTATTGTTAGTAGAAAAAATAAAAATATTGCTGTTTCTAGTTTTATAGCTTAGAAATATAAAAATAGTTGAAAATGATTTGTGTTATGTGTAATAATATTTGAGTTTTATATTAATTGTATTTAGTGGACTGAATAATAATAAAAATCAAGATGAGATATTGTTAAAGTCTATGAATGTAACTATCTTCTAAGGATTCAGAAAAATAAATAAATTTTCTTTGTGATCATCTTATATATTTTTAAAATGCAGTATGTAGAAATCTCTATGCCGCTATCAAATTACAGGCAATGTCTGCTTTGCATCATCTCTCTACGATGTATGCTTCACTTTGGAATCATTTGCGGCTATGTATTCTGCTGCTCATCCAAACACAGGTCTGAAATACAAAGATTTTGCACAGTGGCTGTGGGGTGATGTCTACTTCAATGCTAAAACGAGACGATTTAGTAGGAAGCAACCACATGCTTCTGCTCAGAGAAGTTTCGTAGAATTTATATTGGAGCCTTTGTATAAAATATTTGCACAGGTAATTGTTAGTCTTGTATGCAATCATATTGAGCAATTTCTTCAACCATCTTCTTTTAAACTGGCTTTTAATAAGAATTTAGCTTTAAAATAAAATTTGCAACTCACATTCTCCTTTTGATGTTAGGATTAAGAATCGTTAAAAGGAAGACATGGAACAAAAAATTAATTTGAAAAGTGATTTTTTGTTAAAAGCCGGTTTCAAAAGGAAATGGTGGAAGAGGCCCTAAATATCATATTTACTATGAAAAAAATATTCTTCATTTCTCTTGCATTTACAATTTAAAAATAAGAATACCTAATAGTATAGCTTAATCCAACATAGCCTGGATAGCTTATAAATATCCTGTGCCGCAGGATGTAGTTTCCTTGCTGAGTATTTTTTAGCATTCTATACAGTAAGAAAGTGCAATAAAAGTTGAGACTGCATTAGACGCATATGCATGCATGCGATTTAATGACTAACCAGCCAATGCGCAAGTATGTCCATGTGCTGTTTAAGTCTCATCGGAACATTGTTGTACAGATTGAAAGTATCAGTTATTTACATGGCAAAACTTACTTATCAGAGGTGATTTACTAGGAATTTTCACTGTTTGAAGTACATGATATATATCAATTTTTAAATCACAGTCAAAGATTTTAAAACTAGAATATTATATGGATTTTCTAAATGTAATTATTTTGTAATGTCATTAGGTTTGTTTTGTAGGGGATCCACTATAACAGTAGATTTACTTACATCAGAGTTTTTAATATCTCAATCTAACACGCTTAATTCATGCAATAAAATTACTGAGGTGTCGCAAATAGTGGTCAGGTTGCAGGTGTACAGAGCTAATTATTGCACATTGAATTGAACATGTAAATATGCAGATTATGTACGCGCCCGGACAACCTGAGGAATGTCAATGCGAAAAATCACCCTTCTGACACATCGTCCATAGTGGCACTGTTGTGTTATATTTATTCATTCCCGCAAATCGTATTATATGTGTATAATCAAATCAGTCCTGCACCGGCCCGCGTTTTCTCTTTATTTCACTTGTCTGCGTGTGAGCGAAGTACATCCGATCCGCCGGTAAGCATGTCTGTATGTCGTCTGCCCCGCACATGTCCTCCCGCTCCGCGTCTGTCAGTTATTTATATTCTAGGATCGAAAACTATTATATTAAAGGGAGAAAATGGCGTAAATAGATTAAATGATTTGAGCAAACCAAATTATTCAATTGTGGAATGTACTTTATTATGAATTTAGAATGAAGCACACTCTTTGGTTTCAGAAAAGAATGAAAAAAAACCACAGCATCTATTCATTATTTATCATCATTATATATCAATCATATGCAATTATGATAAATGACCATTGGGTGCATTCAGATAATGTCTAAAATGTTTTTGATATGAGATGGTGAATTTATACATAGTATTTTTAGCTAGGAATGTATTTTTATAATTTTATCCTAAAATATTCAAAACAGACTATCATTGTTATTCAAATTCTATTTTAGAATATATATATATATATATACATATCTCTAAAATAAATATTTAATCACAGTGTTATTGATAGTAATTTAATTTGCATGTTTCTATAGGTGGTTGGGGATGTTGATGACACTTTGCCTGCGGTATTATCAGAACTGGGAATCAAATTGACCAAACAAGAATCTAAATTGAATGTCAGACCTTTGCTGAGATTGGTCTGCAATCGTTTCTTTGGAGATTTCTGGTAAATATTTTATTCTATTTTGACCATTGGTCGTGAAACAAAAATATTGTATATCTTTGGGGTTGTTTGTTTGTAAATTGTTTGTGTATTGAGAGGTGTCTTGTGACTCCATTTTCAAAAATATGGAAAGTTGAAAATAAATTAATCATGATTCTGGACCGATATTAAAATTTGTTAAAGGGTCTGTCAAAAAATCAAAAGGTCAAAGGGTGTCAAATAAAGGGGTAAACAAAGGGGTAAACAAATATATGTTGATTTTATCAGGTATCAAAAAAAATCTAGTGGTATTAAAATATGCTTTGATGTATTAACGTTTGATAACAGAGTATAAAAGAATGCCTTTATTAAAATATATTAAGCACAACTGCATTTTGATAATAAATAACACAAATTAATATTTAAATTTTAATATACAATGTTTTATGTCAATTTTTGTTATTAGTTTGGCAGTGTGGATGTAATTGGTAATAATAAAATTAATGAATGACTTTAAAATTCATAGAATGTTACTGAAAGTTATTATTTATCAAAAAGTTATTTTACAAAACATAAGTATGATATGAAGACACTTTTAAGGTAGCACTATATTTAATTTGTGTAATCTAGAAATTACATCACATCTTTTTCTAAAAAAACTATATTGTTATCTCTTCTTTTGTAATTTTAAGTCCATAAATATTTAATTTGTGTAAGGAAATATGTTTAATCTCATTAGTACAGTTCAGCTGTAGTAATAGTCAATATAATATGCATATTCTAGATAGATTTCTTCACTTGTGTAGTGGTTTTGTGGAGATGGTAGTCCGTCATGTGCCATCACCCTTGGACGTAGCTCCGCGAAAAGTGGCCCACGCTTACGGGGGCACAGCGGGAGCGCTGAGGGATTGTATGGCGACGTGTGACCAAGCCGGACGGCTAGTCGCACACACCACGAAGATGTATCCCACTGATGACTGCACATTCTTTTTGGTTAGTCCGGTTGTCTTTTCATTTAGTAATCATAGATTTTTTTTTCAGAATTTTAATAATCATTTTAAAAATCAGAAATATACTAATAGTGTTTGTAATATCTATTTGTGTGGTAAATGAAAACAAATGAAAAAGGATATAGATATATTGATTAGAAAAAGTTGTATGGACTGGCACTTTTTAATGTTAAGTGTTTAAAATTTTAAAGTTATTAACATGAAATTTGATACAGCTGAATTTTTATTAAATTCTATTTAGTATCTAATGTAGCATTATAAGTTTATCTTTTATTCAAATTAACATAGTTGCTGTACATGGTTTACTTAGCCTAAAACCCACTGAATACCACTGGGGTGTTCTGAATGTGACTTCTACTTCATGGAACATGTTACCGGAAAGTGTGTCAACATGTTTCCAATTTCAGATTTCTGGATGCTGACACATACAAGAACTAATAGGTTATTTCACTTAGCTTAAATTTTGTTCTGTATGTTTTTTGATAGTTAAAAAAATCACTATGTATTTGCCTATAATTAGCTGTACATATCCCAGAATTTCATAAATGATCGAACCTGCTTTAGAGTTTAGATTTAACTTATCTCTTGACATCTCATTGTTGAATAGAGCATTCTCATCCGAATAGAGGAAATAAGTTTATGTAAATTGGAATGAAACTGTTTCCAATATATAACTGTCAATATTTATTTGTTCATTTATATTATATGAGCTGCCATACCATTCATCTGATTGTGATAAAACTTTGTGAATTTATAGCTTGCGTTTGCACAAAGATTGTATGCATAGTACAGTTAACTTACAATAGTTGAGTAGCGTCACAACGCGCGTGTCGTACCGGCAAATGTATTTGAAAGGGCATTTCTGCAATTCTATGAAATATAATTATATTTTTCCTTTATATATCATTCAATTTCAATAAATATATTCATTATTAGCAAGAAAATAAGTATCATTCTTTTTACCATTCCCAATGAAACTAGACAACTTTTGCAAATTTCAAAAAATATCTCCACAAATATTACTCCCGTTGCAGTAACATGCTGGGTACCGGCTACTATTAAATAATTAATATCTTGTAATAAATTCACCAATATATCAGGTGTTAGCTCGAGTGATGTCGGGTACGCTGTACGCGGGGCAAACGGTGCGCGTGCTGGGCGAGAGCTACAGCGCGCACGACGAGGAGGACTCGCGGGTCGTGCAAGTCGGCCGACTGTGGCTTTACGAAGCTAGGTACAAGGTCAGGACATTTTCATTATTTTGTGAGGATATACAACTTATTTATCATCAATGGTAAATAATTACTATGTTAACAAAGGCATGTTTTATCAAATGAGTTTTGTTACTTGTACACATATAAATATACAAAGAGAATAAATTCCTGTTACTGTTTGATTATATTTCTTGATCACATTATTATAATATGATTTAATTGATTAGCATAGTGGCATAAAATAGTTTAATAAGCAATTTTGGCATTTTTTAATATTCCTTATTTGCCTAATACCTTCAAAAATAAATTCAATTGTGAGGCTTTAAATAAGGATTTCCATCTTACTAAAAAAGTAATTACTGCCTAGCATATCATAAAAAGAAAACTCATGTGTTCGTAGAAAAAATAAACATAGTTTTAAGTTTTTATGGGATAAAATGAATACATTAAAATTACATTTTATTTTACAATATTAGAAGAAATTATTGCATTTTATTTAGTTTAATCTTTAGAAAAATTACATTAATTATAACGAATCACAATATACCATCTTTTGGTTATATTACATATGACTTTAGTATATGTACATGGCCTTTAGCGCTTAATAAAGTTATATAGCCGTGTACTTCAAACTCTCATTTGAAATAATAAAATGTTAACTGTTAAAGTTAAAAAATAAAAATGTTAAAATATGTGTTTTAACTTCACAATTGACAGCAGTTGACTAAATCAGTCTTAAGATATTGACATTTATGACATGAAATAAATATTACGAACGCCAATATTTCTTAGATTGCCAATATTTTGACATGTTTAGTTTTCAACTGTAACAGTTAGCAGTTAACTATTGCAAATGAGAGTTTGAAGCACACCATTGATAAAAATTTTAGCAAGTTACCAAATATTACATAACTCATTACTTAACATATTTTTGTCTTAAAGGTTCTTTTCAAAAATGTAAACCATTAGATTGTTCAATCTTTAGGTGGAACTGAACCGAGTTCCTGCTGGCTGTTGGGTGTTGATCGAGGGCATAGATCAACCCATTGTCAAGACATGTACAATCGTGTCTGTTGATGAGGAAGAAGAACTGCACACTTTCAAACCTTTGAGATTCAACACTCAAGCAGTTGTTAAAATCGCTGTTGAACCTGTGAACCCCTCTGAACTGCCCAAAATGTTGGACGGCCTAAGGAAGGTGATACCTATGTTCTCGTTTATCACATTAAGTAATTATATATATATATATATATATATATATATATATATATATATATATATATATATACACACCTTATATGTAAATAAGGAAAATTCCTTATTCTGTTTTAAACGTTATTAGTAAATCGAACTGGGTACAAACTGTTTGAAATAAACAAGTTTTGTTGTACTAGTACTTGTATATTTTCATGGGCTATGTCCACCATTATATTATGAAATTAAGGAATCTAGATCTTTTTGTATATCATTGATTAAAAATGATTGGTTTCAAGTATGAAATAATAAGTTAAGAAGAAGATTGTCATCAACATAATGATGGTAAACTTCACTTGCAAATAGTGAATATAGTCATATTACCAAAATGATTGATCATTTTTCGAGTCTAGTTTTTTGTTATGCATGCAAAAGTATACCTTAGGAATATATACACTAGAAAGTACATTTGCCTTATATAATTATTAATTATCAATAAAGTTAAGTTATAACAATTGCATCAAACACTGCAATCCTTTCACTAATAGCCGGTGGATGTTTTTGAATAGCAGTTCAGTTTAATAATAAAAAAAAATAATTACAAAGTAAAATAAATTAGACATAATCCATTTCAAAAACTTGCATTTTGTTATTTGGCATGCAGTAAATAGCAAGTATATTAGGCCATTAAGGTTACTATTTAATTTCTAATATGCTGCTTGCTAGTAGCAGTCTGAGATGTAATATGAAATGATGACGGTTATAGATCTTTATTTCATTTGCATGGTTCTTTATCAAATGGTTCCAAGAAGACTAATTTAAAAGTTAAATAAAGCAAAATCAAGTTTGTGCTGGTAATTTTCAGAGATTTACGATGTGTAAATTATTTTATATATGTTGATATTACTATGCCTATATAATGACAGTATTATATTATAATTCCCGGCATCATCTCCATTATATATATATATATATATATATATATATATATATATATATATATATATATATATATATATATATATATATTATTATAATATAAGCTCTGCTCATCTATACTATGTAGAATTTATCTCTGTATACACAATTTTTTTGTTGAATTTCATGGTAAATATTTGTTTTAAGTCCCACTGATCTCGATTCATAAAAATCATTTTTTAAAATCTTTGTCTGTCTATTTGTATGTCTTTTCATAACTTGAGAATGCTTTGAGCAATCTTGATGAAAATTGGTATACACTAAGTAAATGCGGTTGCGCAAGTGATATACTATATATTGTTATGATACACTATCTTAAACATAAAAAAATAACATTATTTTTGTATTTCTTTAGTAACCATATTAATTTGTTTAACATAGTTTTTGTTTCCGGGAGGGGGGGGGGGTTGCAAGTATGTGGATATGTCGGGAGCGGGTAAGCATATTCATATCCTTAAAAAACAATAATTTATTAATTTTAATTGAAGCCGAGTGAAATGGTCGGATAACAACTAGTTCAATTAATTATATAAACGTAATAATTTTTTTACAAACAAAATTAAATTATACTGTAAAATAGTACAATACATAGTATTATACTACCAGCCCATGCCTGACTGTGTCATGTTTGCTTGCATGTTTTCCTAGTTTTTTGGTAGAAGTTTTAATGATCGTAATTAATTAATTTCGAATGATATGTTAATCATTTGAAACAACTTTGTCACACATAATAATAAATAAACAAGCAATAAATACAATATATATGTGGAGATATAAACAGTTGAGTTAATAACAAGTATAAAGTCATGTGCTACAGGGCTCTACCACCTAAAATAATATACCCTCAATTCCTGTGACAGCTGCTCACGATTTTTTGCAATAACAACCGAATTTGTATTTTGGGTTTCAAATTCAAATTATCTTTATTTTATAGGTTACAAAATAACACTTGAAATGTCATAAATTTTTGCAAATTTACACTTTACCACTCATTCAGAAGATAGTTTACTCAAGAAGAATAAACAAGAAACTAAAGGGTAGCTCTAATTTGATCATGCATAGCTAAAACAAATACAAAACCATCAATTAACGAAACAGCCTGGTAAGAAGTCGAGCCGCCAAAGTTGTGTCTATGGGCACAACCATGGATATTTGTCTCCTAAATATTCGAAAATTCTATAATATCCTTTTATATTGAGTGATTGTTTAATAACACTCTTAAATTTGTATAGGGGTAAATCTTTATATCCACAGGGATTCTATTGAACATAAGCATGCTAACATGTCAACTCAGTTTATTTTTATTTCTCATATTGAGTTTATGTCGATTACTATTTCTTTTAAACATTTCTAATTTTTTTTTTTTACATATAATACATTTTCATAAATGAATTGGGATGTCAGAGTTAAAATTCCAATTTCCTTATACTTAGTTCTAAGAGATACACGAGGTCTGAGCTTGTAAATCGCGTGAACGATTTATTTATTTTCTTAATACTATCTTTTTATTTTACAACTCATTACTTACAGATTTAGTTTGAATTATTATTTGGACAGGTAAATAAATCATATCCATTGCTGTCGACTCGAGTCGAAGAGTCAGGAGAGCATGTAATCCTTGGGACGGGTGAACTCTACTTGGACTGCGTGATGCACGATCTGAGGAACATGTATTCAGAGATTGATATCAAAGGTAAAGCGGATAATTTTCATAGAAAAGACTGTAGTTTGCTTTTAATTTTTATTCTTGTTCATAATTATTTACAACGCAATCCATTAATGTTTTTCTTTAACAGATTTAACAAATAGTCATTACACAAATTTTGGTATACTCATATTTTAGTCAGCATCTACAAATCATTTATTGTGTTCATTCATTGTAATAAAGCAAATTTGTCAACACAATAGAAAATCCGTAATTTTATAATACTATTATGATTCTAATAATTTGAAGTTTAATTTAAAAAATACTATATTGTGTGTCATAAACGCTGTAAATCCGCCCCACCTTAAAAAATGCTGAAATTTAATTGTTAGTTGGCATACATGCATATACACATCACAGTACAAATAACGTAGATAATTAATTTTAAAAATACTATATTGTGTGTCATAAACGCTGTAAACCCGCCCCACTTTAAAAAATGCTGAAATTTAATTGTTAGTTGGCATACATGCATATACACATCACAGTACAAATAACGTAGATAATTAATTTCATTTTAATGTGTATAAAATTCTAGGCATTTATAGTGGGGTTGTTTACAATTGTTTTTATGTTACCTTATTTAAAGCTTTATTGTTTGAGTAAAAGTTTAGTGAAAGCGATTTTTTGATAAGTATAAAAGTACCTAAGTAATTACTGTTTTAAATTGCTGATTGGATAGAGTATGCACTAACACTTAGTGACGTCACGGTTTACTAGCGCCACATGGAATAATGTTAAACTCCGATTTGCAAGAAAGGGATAACATGGAATTTGGGATGGCTTATAGTTAATTGTTTTTTAGACGAGTTTCATTTCGATTTGACTTTTAATCATCGTGTCAAATCAGCTTATATAAGCTTTTATATATTATAAATTATATAATTTTTTAAATATAGTTTTTTTTTTTAATATGTGTTTTATTTTATTTTTTTATACATTATATAAATAATATATATATATATATATATATATATATATATATATATATATATATATATATATATATATATATATATAAATATATAATAAGCTTATAAATTATATAATTTATCAACAAATATAATCTTTTAATTATTAGTGAACTATCCTTATATCAGATTCAGTTCTTGGAATATCTTATTTAAGTGCTACATTGGCTGTCAACATTAAGATATAAATAAATATTTGTGGTGCTATTTAAAAATTATCGTTTTGAGATCAAATTATGTATGAAATATGTTTCAGTGGCTGATCCTGTGGTATCGTTCTGCGAGACTGTCGTCGAGACATCGTCTCTGAAGTGTTTCGCGGAAACGCCTAATAAACGTAATAAGCTGACAATGATAGCAGAACCTCTGGAACGAGGGCTGGCCGAGGACATCGAGTCGGGCACGGTGGCCATGACATGGGACAGGAAAAGGCTTGGAGAGTTCTTCCAGACCAAGTTAGATCATATTTATTAACATATAGTGTACTTTTGTTTTTTTTTTTATATTGTAACATTTTCCAAATAAGGCTTGCATTATGTACAAATACCTCGCTATAATGAAATATTAGAATATTGATTACAATTTACTTACTTGTATTATCAATATGTAATCCTTTATCTTTTGATATTATTTTCATCATTCTAAAAAAAATATTGAAGGTAAAAATATTTTGAATTTAATCTATGTGTGCATATCCCAGTCACATCCTGGGATTTCAAGCGAGAGAGTGGTTTTTTTTTGAAGTTAAAATCACATTATTTAAAAATATTGTGTTCATGATATATAGTTATATACATACAGCAATTTTAATTAAGCAATGAAATTGCATTTCCTAAATATTACTTATTCAAGGTAATCACTATTAATTAATATGAATTTTATTTATAATATATGTAAAAAATAATTTAATGCATAGATTACAATTTCCGTTTAGTTGAATCAAAATAAATTAACAAATTTGTATTGAACATCGTAAATGCTATCATAACACTATTCAGATATGACTGGGATTTGTTGGCGGCCCGTTCCATATGGGCGTTTGGGCCAGACGCGGCTGGGCCCAACATCCTGGTGGACGACACATTGCCCTCTGAGGTCGACAAGAATCTACTCTCCTCAGTAAAAGACAGCATTGTACAAGGTATGATATGACCACTGTTTAGTATAATCTACTTATTAACCCTATATTTCATCTATGAAACAATTCCTATTAAGAGACAATTAATATTATTATTTTTGTTTCATCCTTGTGGAATATATAAAAAAATTACTTGAAAAAATCTGTATTAATTATTAATATTTATTTATCTCGAGTACAAAAGTGGTATTTGAATTTTTGCATAAGATTTTTTTTAACGTACACTTTCTTATTTATTTATTGAGTGTTCATTATACAAAATAATAGAAAAGTCATTTACATTTTACTGGTTTGACACGCATTAGGCTTCCAGTGGGGGACACGGGAAGGCCCACTGTGCGAGGAACCCATTCGGAACGTCAAATTCAAAATCCTGGATGCGGTGATCGCGCAAGAACCACTGCACCGCGGCGGCGGACAGATCATACCCACTGCTAGAAGGGTACCATGCAATATAATAAGACGTTACTAAGTTTACAAAGTGCAATATTTAAATTTTCTTCTAAATAGTTTATTATATCTAAATTATTTTTGATCAAATTTGGATCAGTTTCTTATGATTGATTTTCTTTTTAGAAACCTGTTGCTGTTTTTGTTTATAATATATAGATTACAAACATAAGAATAATACAGTGATCTATAGTTTTGGACATTGTTTAAATGTTGCCAAGATAAAAAAGGAATACTTCAAATGTACGATACATCAAAGTGATATGTGGGGCACACTAAGTTTCTGGAATTGGCCACTTACATAAACAATATTTAAAAACTAATTTCTACATTTAAAAATGGAACTCTGGCTGTAGAATACAGTTTATTTCATCTAATGGTCAATTGTTTCTACGTTTTAACGTCATGTTACAAAATTATCTTCACTGTGTCTTCATCACTGGATTTAAGTCGTGAAAGTTTTCGTAAATGGTTTTCTGCTATTTTAAGCCTCACTAGGTGTCGAACTGCTTTTGACGATGCATTATTATGCAAGACGACTATTTATAACTGGTTTGCAGAATTCAAGCGCGGTCGTGTCAATATCAGTGATGAATTTAGTGATGATTGCCCATCCATCGCTGTGAACAACAAAAACATCGACGCTGTGCGCCATATGATCGAAACAGACAGGCCTGCTATGAGCTTTGGGCATCTTTAGGTATAGGCATGAATCAAATAAAATCAATCCTACACAAACATTTGGGTATGAAAAAGCGGATTGCGTCACTTAGTGCAATGCCATGCTTACCAGATTCAAGGAAGCGGAATCAAATTTGGTATGGGACATAGTAACAGGCAAGGAAACATGGATTTATTGCTACGACCCCAAAACAAAGCAGCAATCGTCTATATAGGTCTATGGACAGTTAACTGAAACCAACCCAAGTGGTGCGCGAGCGAAGTACCTCTAAGCGGATGATTACTTCTTGTTATAATAAAATTGGACACGTGGCTACTGTTGCTATGAAAAATTATTGTACCCGTAAATAGTGATTGGTACATGGACCATTTATTTGCCTGAAGTTATTGACGAACTCTATAAAAATAACCATAAATGTTGTATCATCTTGCACTATAACAATACCAGTTCTCACATGGCCAAACAGACAAATGAATTTTTGAAGGAAATAAATGTAGTACTTACGAGCAATCCTGCATACAGTTCTGATCTGGCACCTTGTGACTTTTTTGTTAATAAAATTAAGAAACAATTACGCGGTCAACGATTTTCATCATCAGAAGGTGCTGTCGAAAAGTATGAAAAACATATTTCTGAGGTCACCAGGGTGATGTGGCATAAATGTTTTCATATGAAAATAGTGTATTTATGCTAGCGGAGAATATTTTGAGAAACAATAAATTAATTTTTGACCATTCCTAGTAATATTTTCTCGTTCATTCTAGAAATTTTCAGTGCGTCCTACATATAAGGTGCAAAACAGACCCTACTTATTTCAGTGTTACAGGAGAATTGTACACTCTTCGTCTACAGACAATTTTAGTCCTTATTTCACTAATTATGTGTTTTCTGCAATGTAGCAAAAGAATATGATATGATCCATAAATAAAATTTAAAGATTTGTATTGTTTAACTATATCCAAATGTAGAGAACATAATGTCTTGTTTGTCAGGTGGCTTATTCGGCTTTCTTGATGGCGACACCCCGGCTGATGGAGCCGTACTTGTTCGTGGAAGTGCAGGCGCCCGCAGACTGCGTCTCCGCCGTCTACACGGTGCTCGCTAAGAGACGAGGTGAGTTAGCACATGTCGTGACTTATTTTCACTTTTATAAACTTATGCCTATTTTTGAGAAGGGTAGGCAGAGACCAGATATTTCCATATGGTACGATCTTTACATATCTCTTTTGCTTCACTGACGGTGGATTTACCTTATGGTATTCCAAATACTACATAAAAATAAGACAGTCATTTCAATTTTATCTCATATGACGCAAAACTTTCAATTACATTATTTTGTAACAATAATATATTCATTACAACTTAACTGTATGTAGATGTTTGGGTAAAGACATTTGACATATTAGATTTACTATATATTTGAGATGATATGTTAGTGAGTTGATGTGTATTTTCTGTGTCAGGGCACGTGACCCAGGACGCGCCCGTCGCCGGCTCCCCGTTGTACACCATCAAAGCATTCGTGCCTGCTATAGACTCTTTTGGATTCGAGACAGATTTACGCACTCACACCCAAGGCCAAGCATTCTGTTTACAGGTGTTCCACCACTGGCAGATTGTACCGGGTGATCCCCTGGACAAAAGCATTATAATCAGGTATATTACTTATATTTTGTATCGATCAAAACAATAAAATTGCCATAATAATATCGCTACATTGGTGAAATACATAATTAAAATTAATTTCATCAGTTGTAATAAGTATTTAAAAATATGTGTTTATAATTAATTTAAAATTAAATAAACTTATTCCTTGTAGGCCATTAGAACCACAGCCGGCGACCCACTTGGCGCGTGAGTTCATGATTAAAACGCGAAGACGCAAAGGGCTCAGCGAAGACGTCTCCATCAACAAGTTCTTCGACGACCCTATGTTGCTGGAATTAGCGCGACAAGATGTACTCCTAAATTAAATGTATCATTAAGAATTTCCTCATCAGTGTATGGTTTTATTAAAATCTATAAATTAAGAGAGAGCTTTAGAATTCCGTCATGCATGTCCCATAAAATGTCAGCGTCACGTCGACGTTATGCATTTGAAATCACATAAAAACTGCTTATATTTTGTGTGAAAATAAATAACTTTTCCGAGTTCGAAACTTATAGTCACCCACCCTAGTTGACTCCATGGAAGTTTTTTGTTACGATGATTCGAAATGACTACCAAAAGCTAACACGTGGAGAGATGGCACTGTGTGGCTGTATTACAGAAAAATATTGAATTGTGCCCCAAATGCTAATTTGCAGTCAGACAAACCCAGTTTCACGATAGTTATTTTTTAGTTTTACACATTAGAGCACAATGTATTTCTAAACTTATGGTATAATTAGAATAATATGGCAAATGTTATTTGTTTTACAAACTTTTTAGTTTTATGCTATTAAATATAAATCAAACATGTCTATGATTACTATAATTGGCTGTTTTCAAAAAGGAGTGACTATGAATAGGCCACATCCTTTTAAGTTATGACAAAATCGTTGAACAAAATATATCACCAGGGGGTACTGCATTGTGTGACAATTTTATATTTTTTTATTAATATGGTCAAATAAAATATAAAAAAGAATATTGTTCTACGATTGTTCAATAGTCAAACATCGAAGAATATTTTCATGGTTTTCTATATAAATTATAACACATATTTAGGGTGCCTGTGTGGAATTATTGGAAAACTTGAAAATGAAATAATTTTATCATATTGAATAAAAGTTTGATTTTGGAAGATTGGAACCGGAATTGGGATCTAGACCAAGTTGAAATCAAGGACGAGAACCGGGGTCAGGATCATGGTGGACATAGCATCATGAGTCAATAGAAAAAATGTAGGAATCCATTCTATATCCACATGCATGAAGCTGTGAAATAAAAAACATCTAGAGTTTGACTCCTCGTTAGAATAAAATAGAACTGAAACCCATATAGTTTAATCATTTATGAAAAAAATGAAAACAAATATGAATAATGATGAGATATTTGTAAACAAAAAAAAGGATATTCAATACATTTTTTTGAGGTTCCATAAGAATTTCTAAGAACAACCAACCCAATTTCAATAAAATATAGTATGGCAATAAATGAAAGCTAATAAAAAAGGTTTGATACCTTTATAAGGTTCCGTGAGAATTACGACGAACCCTTACAATTTAAACTATTTTACTAAAATTTAGTTTGAAGGTAAATGAAAACCAATAAAGAGATATTTGACACATTTTTAGGGTTTTGTGAGAATTATTAAGAATCATAATTCAAGCGGTTTCATTATAAATACAACTGATAACCAATAAGAGAATTTCTGATACATTTTTGGGATTCCGTGAGAATTACTGAGTACCCTTATAATTTAACTGATCTCAATAAAATGTAGTACGTAGATAATATTTAAATTTATAGAACTCTGCCAATCTTACTCTGTACAGTACGACGCACGAAATTCTGCCGCTGTTAAGTTAGTCACGAAAGCGTCGCAATGGTGTATTTAAAATGGGAACGCGGGGAGAAAGAAGAAATGATTGGGGGGCGTTAAATCTTCGCATTGCGCGTCACTGGTAGGCAATCCAAAGCGGTACAGTTTCGTATGTTGTACTGTATATTGCATTGATCTTTCGTTTGTTTTTACAAATTGGTGGCAAAAAGAAAATTGTCCAACGTCTACACGAATTTAATGCGAGAAAATTTTCGTGCAATAATTTTCTATGGCTTTCGTTGCCATTTAAGCCAACAAGAAAGTTATAACAGACTTCGGCTGGCCTTTCATGATGAAGTTTCATGATTTGCCACTGTTTACAACTATTTAACTTATTCAAACGTGGTCGTATTACTGTGACTGACAATCTGCGTGAGAGACGTCCTTCTACGGCGACGACCGAAGACAACAGGGCCTATATATTCATCTATGGAAGACAACATCAGTGCTGTGCGGCTCGTGACAGATTGACAAAGGAATCACGACAGTAGATTGGAATGAGCTTAGGTATCGCTATAAGTCAAATGCGCAAAGTCCCTAATGAACATTTAGCGGTCAGGAAACTTTATACTTGGTGGATGTCTCATAATTTGAACGATGCTCAAAACTTCCGTCGTGTTAATTGTTGTTGCGAAATGATGCAAAGATTTATTGGTGGTGACTCAAATGCTGTATACGACAAGATACAGCTGACGAAAGCTGGATGTATTGTTGCGATCCCGAAAACAAAGTAGACTGCTCCGTGGGTGTTTCCTTTTGAGGAGCTGCCTACTTCTTAGTAGGTAAAATTATATCGAAACGTCGGAAAAAAATAGTGGCCACTTTCTTGGGAATGACAGGTCATTATGTAATGATTGTTTTGGAAGATAAAAAAAAAACAGTCATTGCAGTGATGGCTACACTAACGAAAAGTTCAGGCAAAACGACCGAACACCTCACCACATACCGCCAGACAAACAACTGACTATTTGGGGACGTTAGGTATGGAAATACTGGCTCACCCGCCTTACAGCTCCAACTTATTATCATGCGATTTTTATTTATTTTGTAAAATAAAAGAAAAACTTCTTGGAAAGTGGTTCACAGACGGTGAGGAAGTAGTGGCTGCGTATGAAAACGCCGTCGAAGCGACCTCCAAGTGCGAGTGAGCAAAGGGTTTCTCTTTGTGGTTCCATCGAAGGCAGCGATGTATTAATCTCAACGGACACTATTTTGTAAAACAATTATAATAAAAATAACTTGCTAGTTTCGTTAGTTTTCCATTATATAAGAACGTTTAGAATTACTCACGTTTGAAGGTAAATGAAAACTAGTAAAAGGATATTCAGTAGGTAATTTTTTGGAGTTCCGTGAGTATACTAAGAATCCATATGGCTCAAGCGATTTCGCTGAAATCTTAAACAAACAAATTTATTCTCATCGTCCTCCTTTTCGTCATTGTCATCGTCGGATCCATTAAAATAACCTTAAGTCGCAGTAATAACTGTTAATGTCAAAAGTAAATAAATAAAGAGAGTTTTCCAGACTCCGATGCTGCTTTATACGTGCTGACGGATTATACTGTCGTGCTGTCTTTCATTAGATAAAAATAAATAACGCGGTTGTTGTCATCGCGAATGTGTCTTTCACGCCTGTATAGTTATTGCTGTAACATCAGTAATTTCTTTCATTCTGTTTGTACATGTCTCGACTAAATGCCTTTAAACTTATATACTGTCACTTGATGTGACAGCCTCCAATTTTGACAAATATTAATATACATTTGCGTGTTTATAAATGCAATAAATTCATTTTTGTGTGCATTCACACGGATGTAAATGCTGCCGGTTCTTTATGGATTTTAAAATGAAATATAAAAACTAAATGATCTTATTTCTTCGAAATCACGTAAAGAAATTCACATTTTCTGAATATTTTTTAATGTTAATTGTGGATTTATTTCTATTATAGAACGAAAACCTGCGAATAAATTTGTATGAAATCGACTTGTTTCGATTACCCATAACATACAGTTTTCGAGAATTTTTTTTTTTTGGCTAGGGATGGCAAACATGACTAATACAACCAAATCATGATTACTTTTAGAGATATAGATTTTGCAAAGGTGGCCACAAGAGATAAATAGATACAGAATGAGTTTATACTTGAAACGTACATAGAAGTGGCCCCATTTTTGAGCAACAAATGATATTGTTTCTAATAAACGCATTTATTGCCATTCATATCCCGAAGGGACAAAACGGGAAATGAAGTGGCTGGCAAAATACGATACAAAGCTTAATATGATAATGTCTGTAAAATAAATATCAACTGCCACACGCACCTAGATGTATGTAACAGCTTCACATAATAAGTGCTCGATCTATTTGGCTGATCTATCTGTTTGTCCGGGATATCTTCGGAACGACTGAACCGATCGCGATAGTACGACTTTCACTGGAAAATAAAAGAGCTTACTCTTCTACATTTTAATTGTATCTCCATCATTTTCTTTTGATAAAAATAACGGAAATTACTGTAGTTTGCATAAAAGACGTAAATCTAGTCCTTAGCTTTTTTACAAAATCTAGAGAAAAATCTTTACAAGCTTGATTATTGTTAAAAAACACCTGTTAGCCGAGTTTAAATTAATTCGAATCTACAATGGGCACTTGGAGAACTCTTCATGAAAATAACATTTCTTCGAGTTTTACCAATATTATTCAAATATTTTTTGGTTTTTTTACAGTGAGGTCTTTGAGGTCTAATCTTTTGTTGGCTTTATATGATGTTGCTGTATTTTTTTTTTGTGGGAAATAATTTTTCCATAATGTCATTAAACACAAATAAGTAGAAATGTGCTTTGCAACTGACCTTCTAAAATCAGCTATTGTAAAAAAGCATACGTATTCTTACAGTCCATTTTTGTTTTAGGTGAATTAAATACTATATATTTATTTTATAATGATTAACAGTTACATATTGTTGCAAATGGTGTGTGTACCGACTGATGCAAAACACTAAGATATTGAAATATTCGTTATTAATCATAAGTCCGTTTTTACGTAATCTATAAATAATTAAAAATCAGTTCTTTCTTAATAACAAATATTGCATTTTACAACTTTATCCAGGTTTTCGAAGTCGTTCAAAAATTGCTTTGTATATTGTCCTAGATATTAATAATAGTTCTGTGCTCTAAAATAAGACTTAATAAATTCTGCACTATTTGGGTACTAGATGACGTCGTCATTACATAAATCGATCTGTTAAACCAATGCGAGTCGACTATTCAACTACTAATTCTATATGCTTTTCTGCGTCACACAGAGATTTAATCTCTGTGTGGTTAGAACTCTTTGTGTACGTATACAATGTTCTGTTGTATTTTAATTAATTACATATTTGTAGAAAGAAATCGATATTATCTTCAATTTCATTGCCTGGTTTAATATTTGTAACCGGATTTATCAAATAACCTTTATTCCTTCTTTTGAAAAGGCGTGTTTCTCCAATCCTGTAATTTAAATTAACTTGATTTAAAATCAGACACTGATTTCATCACGGCAGCTTGTTCCACATTCGACTTGTAGCGCCGCTCGGTCTAAAACTTGCTCGGTTGAAAGTGACCGTTAAACTGTCATTTCAGAAAATAATTAATTATATAAATTTTATTGTATCGTGAGGAGAATCACATTAAGCTTTCTAAATGGAAGTTATATGAATATCTAATCCCTCGTAAGGCATACCTTATGAATGCAAAGTATTTGTCAGCGGATAGTTTCGTCCCGTTGCTTACTTTAAAAAAACGTATTGTTTATTGAATATACAACTACAATTATTTTTAAAAAGGGTTATACAATTTGAGAAAATATCTTTTTCCATATTAAATTAGCTGCACAATTTACAATAGTGTTTTATATCATGTAGTCGTTTCGGAATACCGCTTGACAGCACAAATGTCAATGTATAACATAGCCGATTGACAGTTGTCATTGTGACTGCTCATGAAGTTATAGTACATGTGTTTGAATCTAAATAGTTTTGTTAATTTTGTTCTGCTAGAACTAATTTTTAGTAATCATAAATAAAAATAAACCTGATTTTATATCCCGTTTGAATTTAACTTACGGTCAATAGTTTCATTTGGGCTACATTGAGTGCAGTTCAAAATGGCTCGCGGCAAGGATAAGAAAAAGTGAGTTATTTCGATTGTGTCGTAATAACTGTGTCTAAATAAAAGTACTGTTTAATGTACATACTGTATAAATGTCTGTATTCCAATCCAATTATAATACATATACAATTGTACTTTAAAAATAATACTTTTATAGGCGTAAATTAGAAAAGAAACAGGAAGGTGACGATGTACCTAAAAAAATTCCCCACACTTTGGAATCTCTTCGAGAAAAAGATGAGACTATGTTTGCCACAGCGGAAGCTGAAGAACAGGAAGAGGTGAGAATGAGTGTTCATTTAAATCACATTACCTTTTTTATGTAAAAATAATGTTTTATATTTTTTTATGGTCGACAGGTACAGAAAGATTTAGAATTGGATGAAATGGCGACGTATTATGAGAATTCTTATGAACCAAAAGTTTTGATTACTTATTCCGATAACCCTCACAATAAAACTAGGATATTTGGCAGGGAGTTGGCACGGATAATACCTAATTCATTATCCAGATATAGACAAAGGTTATTAAAATACTGGTGTTGTGAAACATTTATTGAAACTCAACAATGGGTGTAAAATTAAATTTCTATATTCTTACAGATCATCAGTAAAAAGAATTGTCACTTCAGCAATTCGTGAGAACATGTCCGATGTCATCATAGTGAATGAGAACCAAAAACAACCAAATGGATTTTTGCTCATCCATTTGCCAAATGGGCCCACAGCACATTTCCGCCTGTCCAGTTGTAAAATAACAACAGAGCTGCGAAAGAATCATAAAGATATCACAAATCATAGGCCAGAGGTAACATTTATTTATTATTAGGTAAAAACACTGCTTAAGTTCATATTATACCTGTTATATAAGCAATAGTAAAATCATTGCATTTGAATATTTCAATATCAGATTCAAGGATTTATTACTGCAACCTCAAAACAAAGCAGCAATTGACCATATGGGTCTAATGATATGATATAAAACCGAAGTGGTGCTCGAGCGCAGTACCTCTAAGCGGATGATTACTTTTTTTTTTTTAATAAAACTGAACACATAGATGCTGTTTGTTTGGAAAATTGTTTCATACTATGAATAGTAATTGGTACATGACCATTTGTTTGTCAGAAATTATTGACGAACTCAATAAAAATATCACCTTGCACCACAAAGTGTAAATATCAGTTCTTACACGGCCAAACAGACAAATAAATTTTTAAAGGAGAAAAACGTAGAACTCATGAGCAATCCTGCATACAGTTCAGACCTGGCATCTTGTGACTTTTTTTGTTTCCTAAACATAAGAACCAATAACGCGATCAACGATTTTCATCACCAGAAGAGGCTGTCGAAGAGTATGAAAAACATGTTTCCGAGGTCACTAGGGAGATGTGGCATAAATGTTTTCAAAATTGATTTATTTGTATGAAAAAGTACATTTATGCGAGCAGAGAATGTTTTTAGAAACAATAAATTAATTTTTGACTATTTATTCATATGGTCTTCTCATTCTTTCTGAAAATTTTAAGTGCGCCCTATGTAGTATCTAGCACATCAACTTGACATTCAAATTATAAACAAAAATATTCACTTTGCATCATTGCCAAAGGAACTTGCATTTCCTTTATCCTTTAGGATGTGTATTGCATTCAATAACATCAATGTTAAATTGCTTGGTAGGGACATTCTTTTCATGTGCCTACATTTATTTATGGCTTTAATTTCTAGGTTATCCTGAACAATTTTAGCACTCGGTTGGGTATGACTGTTGGCCGTATGCTTGGTGCGCTGTTCCACTATGAGCCGCAATTCAGAGGTCGTCGAGTAGTTACTTTCCACAATCAACGGGATTATATATTTTTCAGGCATCATAGGTAAATTTAAGTGAATATTTTTGATAAGTCAGCATGATGTTTTTCATAGTATTATGTACAATAATAAATCAGTGTTACAGACAATTCTATTTGATTATTTTATTTTTGTATAAGTTTGTTAAATACACTATATTGATTTCAAAATTAATTTTTTTTTAAGATTGTAAACAAACATTGCAAAATATTTGCAAAAAATGTATTGTTTGTAAATGTATGTTTGATTTTCAGAAATAATGTTTTAGAACTGCTATTGTATAAAACCTCACAATTATTCATTAATATTATTTTAGTTAAGTTGGTCATAAACAGTTTCTTTCAATAATTTGCAGAAGGTTTATTTTTTGGCCTTGTTTGATTTTTAATTATATATATTTTTTTAATTATGGAAGCCTATAGCATATAGAATCAATCTCGCATCTTTCCGCAAATATTCATAATTTTTTTAGTGTTTTTTAATACTGTGTATGTATAATTAATTTCTTCCTGTATTTCCAATAGATAATTTTCTACAAGACTAAAAATTCTTCATCACTTTAAATGTGTCTCTATGATGTTATGTGATGAGTCTAAGTGCATTTCAATTGCATCTGTTTTTCAGATATGAGTTTACAGCGGAGGGGCGGCGTGCTAGGCTCTGCGAATTGGGACCTCGGTTTACACTCAAACTGATTTCCTTGCAGCAGGGCACCTTTGATTCCAAGCGTGGAGATTATGAATGGATCATAGCTGGCCGAAGGCATCAAATGGAAACATCTAGAAGACGTTTTTTCTTATAGCCATATACAAATAAATGTTTTTGTATGGTTTTTCATAGTTTTTATTAAATAGTAAAAAAAATGCATTAAATATCACAATTATATTACCATAATACAATAATATACCTACAAAATACTTTTGCAGATCAATACTAAACAAAAAATAGTTGCTGATCTTTTAAGTAGAGCTGGTTAGCTATCTTTACTTGTATAGATCAATATAGTGATGGCAGACTATGATGAAATAGTTTACTTTTGTATTTTTATAATAAAATTACGTTTTCGTACCTTTTTAAATAATCCCAAAAAAATTACAATTTTTTTGGTTGACTCCAAATCCTTTTATATATATACATATATATATATAAAAGGATTATATATAAATATTGATAGGTCATATACAACCTTCTCTTTAAGGATATAGATTACGCTATAAAATAAGTAAATATATATAAATTTTATTTATTTATTTTATACCAACCAAAGGTTATTGAATGTAAACTTCGTTGATCTTTCTTTTTCTTTTTTTTAAACACATAATACTATATTCTGCAATAAGCAATAGACGGGTCATTGGGTTAATGATTTTGGCATGAAAATGTTACAAATAAACACTAGATACACTTCTTATTCCTTATCCCAGCTCTGCCCTCTTAAACAGCTTTATATTAGTAGTAGCTATCGCGTCGCGGCCACCGTGCTCCTTGGATCGCGAGCCTCATAGCACAATGTATAGTAGAACCGTGCTGTGGCTAACTTGGCTGCAGAACAATAATGAGTCGGCTTGACTGGTGAAATATCACACTAACAATACTAACATGAAATATGAGTTTTAGCTGTTGTGTTTATCCAGTGAGAGTTCTGGTGGCGCACCCCTTTTCTCCTCGATCCCTCTCTATTAGATATCCTATTCCCTCCCAAGAGGCTGGCAAAGCACTGATAATTTCTTGGATTGCGTGTATCCATGGTACTTTCTGGTGGCCCACCTGCTCGTTTGGCCCTCAAATATGCTATAATAAAAGGCAAACTGATATTGACCGTTTTCCAGTTTTAGGTGCTCTAGAAGCGCGAGCATGTTGAGACAGTGACCGGAAACTCTATATCTATCATAATAGATAGTCTTTTTATATGTGCAAACACATCAACGTTTGTAGAACTAATCTCATCTTCACCATTTTGCACGCTTACCGTTACGAACAGCAAAACCAAGTTTTCTGATAGATTGAAAATGTGCTTTCTTTTAAAAACTTAAAATTATCAAACTATAGATTTTTCATTGTGTAACGAGTTTAGTTCTTGTCCCAAGCTCATTTTCATATCAGTTAAGAAAAGCTTTAGGTAGTGGCTCAGTTGTTAAGTGTTTGCATTTGTACCAAGTCCGCGTTGGATCACCATCACGGAAGAATTAATAAGTTTGTAGCCTAAGCCAAATTAAACCACGAGATCTGTGCCTCGGAAAGTATGTCAAGCTATCTGTCTCGGATGCTTTCATCGTACTAATTTAGAATAAGTAAACAAATAAAACAATGTTATTTCAGTTACAGAAGTTAATGCATATAAAATTCACTCGTTGTCTCAGTCATAGAGGTAATTATGACGATAAAATCGAAAGAAGGAATCCCAGATATAGAGGTTCACTTCGTCCCACTAACAGAGGTAATTCAGTTCCAAAGTGTTATCCAGGTCCCACTTAACCAAGTTTCACTGTATATCTACAACTTTATCAATGCGCATTTTTTTTCTTGCGGTCGCTTCGAGGAACGCCGACGCGCACTTGTTGATCGAATGCTAACGATAGATCACGGCTATTATTGGTGGGAGATCCGTTGCGCGTGCACTGTAATGACCGTTTCGTGCTCTCTCACGCGGCGCGGGTGATGCCCGCTAAGGATGCTACAGGGTCAAGGTTTGTCGAGGTAGCTTTTTCCCGCATAGTGGGTGAATCGTAGCATTTAGCTCGCACCCTCGGTCAGTGCGATACAAACTCCCTCGTACGAGTTTAATGTTATTTTTTTTATTTGAGTTTATTATACACATTTAAGATAATTTTTTATCATATTTTATTTACATTAATTATAATACATATGTACCATTTTGGTGCAACAACTTGTTGCCATAGTGTAGGTAGTACATAATCCTATTACTGCGACAAGTAGTAGACAGTCCTCTCTTGATGTTCACCTAACACTACCTAAAGAATTATGAAGAAATCGAAACAGGTGAAAATCTGAGGATGCAAGGTCAGGGCTATATGGTGAATGCATTAACACTTCCTAACCAAACTCTCCATATTTGTTGAGTAGCTAAAGATTTGTGTGCTCTGGCATTATCATGGTGAAAAACCACACATTTTCAGTTGATGGATTTAGGCCGTTTTTTCTCTACTTCTTACTTGAGTCTCATAAACTGTTAGAAGTAGAGATCCAATTTTGTTCGGCGGTAAAAGCTCATAATAAATAATGCCTTTCTAATTTCACCATACACATAACATCAACTTATGAGTTATCCAGGTGTCGCTATAATGAAACTCGGGATTAACTCATTTTAATTGTCAATTGATTAATTGACTTATTAATTGAATTATTCCAATAATGACTCAATTAACAAGATCCACAGTCTGTGGACCTTGCTCACCTTTTGACCATGAAGTTTTTCATACGTTCTTGTCGTAGATAATGTATTTTTCATCACCAGTGATCAATCTTTTCAAAAAACGGTTCGGTTTCATTACATTTCAATAGAGAATCTCAAATGAGCACATGATTCATTAGATTTCTTTCAGTGAGCTCCTGTGGGACCCAAGTATCGAGCTTTTTTGTACATCCAGCTTTTTTAAATGGGTCAAAACTGTTTTGTGCTCAATACTCAGCTCTTCAGGTATGTTGTAAGAACTAATGTGCCGATCTTGCTCTACTTTTTCCAAAATAGCATCGACTTTATCCGTAACAGGTTGGCCAGAGTGAGGTTCATCTTTGACATAAAAATATGCTTGAAAAAAATTGTATTACTCTTGCCAACACTGCATTATGCCCACAAACGTCACAATTTTTTTTTGCGGCTTGTGTCGATTATTTCTCTTTTTCATAATAAAACTTCAAAATGTATCGAATTTCTACGTTAGATTCACTCATTTTGGTAGACAGAAAAACAATAGAAAAATGGCGAGACACTGTTTTCACTTTTTCTTTTTAATTTTATCTATTTAATAGTATCTAAACTAGACTGAACAAACAGCACAATGAAAAAGATTTTATTGCAACTTTTTACTTATAAAATATGAAAAAAAAAATTTTCACCGAACTAATATGAGCGATTTGCGGTTGCGCTCGCATTTATGTATAGAGCAAAGCGAGTGCGGGTAGGAGCAAATTGGGTTGCACGCATAAAGGAGGGGGCTATCTGCCAATGTATGTAATTTCGAATATATGGCAATTACATGTCGAATTATGTTTATGAAATTGGAGTGCTTTAAGATCTATGAAATCGAGTTTTGAATGGTCTAAAGTAAAGTTAAATTAAAAGTCACTTATTAATGAGATGGAGGAGTTTGCAGAAATTAAAACTGCCAAATGGGTTAAAACATCTATTAATATAAATCGTTGCATCTGTGAAATCAATAGCTGTAAAGTAGTGGTTTAACATTAACAATACCTCAGGAATTTTGCTATTTACATATAAATATTATAATAGAAACAGTCTTTAATTTATACAAATTCTTTTTTTACCAAAAGCTTTTTTTGTACATCTATTAGTATTACAGTGTAAACTCTTTATAACGTTATCCTTTATAACGATAAACTCCATATAACGTTGGAGTGAGCCCAAGTTGGTTGGTTTGCGTTAAAACTCACATATTGAAACACTCTTTATAGCGATACGCCATTCTCTATTACGAAGAATTATGAAGAAATGTGTTCATATTTTTAGACAGTAAATATTTATTATCGGTATTATTGTTTATGTTATGCTATCAGGTAACAAAAGACTTTGAAGCTCCGAAACATCCGAGGTTGGTCTAGCTTTTGTTATCCTTAATTGCCTTGAACACGTGCAGTATGACGCATTGTTTTCTCGGAAGTGATGGTCTTTGACCAAGCATACTGGGTACCTATCGTATTATCAGTCGTAAACCTATATGTGTAAACAATAATTTATATGTATAAGCATTTATTATCTAAGACATACATACATATTAAAAATTCTTGTTAATTTGGTTTTTTTTTGTTCACTCCATATAACGATAACTCTCTATAACGACAAAAAATGCTCAGTCCCTTGAGTTTCGTTATATAGAGTTTACACTGTATAAAATTAAATTTAGAAAACTTTTTAACAACTAAATAATAATGTGATATCATAACTAAATATTCATAAAAAGGGGTGAATAGAGAAAAATGAAGAAAAAAATATTTTTTGCTATACCAATTCAATTCTTCAAATGATTCTAACAGTGGCATCGAAATCGACAATGTCAGAATTGACAGTTTTTTTGGTCTTTTATACATACCTAGCTAAACGTTATAAATCGTATAGGTTAAAGTTGAAAGGTACTTGGCTAAGCGACGGATTGGGCATCGAGATTTTCAAGACAGCAGTGGCTATGGAACATGCTATTTTCTGTGTATTCTGCGCTAGATATCCAGATGAATAACTTGAAACCGATTTAATAGTATTTTTATGATTTGTTATTGTGAAACTTTATTTATAATAGTTAAAAGGTTTTTGTTTGATTTTTTTTTTTAATTATTATAAGGTAAAAGATAGATTAGGACCAAATAGTTAAAATTTAATTTGATGAGTTTATTTCGTTACAAAGTCTATGAAACTAAAAATTTCAGTTATTTTATTCTTTATTCCGGTTTGTAATAAATAATATAAACACTTTTTATTTAAATAAACTCAAAAACCTAATGTGTTTGTCTCACTCACGTCTGTGCTACGAAATTGAATCTTACGCTCGCTGGGTAATAGAGCCAGGAGTCACATGTTTGAAGTGAAGTGGATATATGTGGAATTTTTTGGGAAATATTTCTATAAAACATGCTTTGATTCTAATACATTACTAGAAGTATCAATTACTCAAAATAAAAATGATTTATATATAATAATACCATAAATTACTCTGAAACAAGGGAATATATCAAACAACAAAAGTAATGAAAAAATGTTCAGTTGTCATTAATTGAGGAAGAATCAGAGGAATGTTTGTATGAAAATATTATTGAAAAACAAACAGTCAAAGACGAGAAAGGAAAACAGACAATAAATTTGATTTTAATAATACACAGAATGATGCTTTTATTACTTTTGATATCAAGGTTAATTCCTAAATAATTTATTGATAAATGTGCAAAGGCGTTAAATGCAAATATTTAAGCATAAATGACTATTAAAAAAATGAAATAGAAAAATATATTTTACAGTTACATATCTAAATTACAAAATAAATGCATAAAAAAGAATCTAGAAAAAGTTGTGTATTAAGGAAGATATGGACTTTTAAAGTTCGACGTTCAAATTCTGTTTTTGATAACCTAGTCTTTTGTGAGATAACACCTTTGCAAACTCAACTCTTCAATTGTGAAGAGTTACTGAATTGACGAACCCTTCACTCATGACATCTTCAATGGTTCATCACTTTTAAGTGATGGACCACTTTGAAAATATATATATATATATATATACACATATACGCATGTATATATATATTCACTTACATCTATAAATAAAATATGACGAAATATAAAAAATATATATTTATTTACATTACAATATATATAAATATGTATCTACATTTGTTTATAGACACTTCATTATCATTCTATATTCACCCTTTATCCAATTACATTGACACTAAGACAATGATTATAAGAAACTAAATAGATAGTAAATGTAATTTAATTTGACTATTCTGTAAAAATTGTATACTCCAATTTTATGACATTTATGATTTATTGAAAAAAGATTTAGAATAAAAAAGTTAAGTAAAAAATATATATCTCTATACAAATTCAAGTCTTGTTGCTCCTTACCATACCTGAAAAAAATAGAAAAACAATGTAGGTACAAGTTGTAAACTGAGATATGTAGAAAATATGCCATTCCGTAAAATATAAATGTTAATTTTTGTACACATGTACAATAACTGTGGAAATACCAGCTTAATGGATTCACTTTTTGATTGATTTGATTATGTAATACAAATAAATATTATAACACATTTGTTTCAATATTAAAAAATGTTCTACAATAATTTGAAAATATAAAATGTTTTTGGGTTTGATTTTCGAAATTAAATATGGTGGAAATCAGATTAGATATTTGGCTACAACAATTAAATCTAAAGATTGATATTTCTTTTATAATTTTGTTTTGTTGAAAGCTTGCAGTAAATTGAGTGTACACCTATACTTGATCCAAAGTATATAGCAGCCACATTATCTATATAGAATTCATACTTCTCTTGAACCAACATTCTTCAATTATGGGTACTAAAATTGTTTATTAATATGGAAAATACCAGACACCTACGAACTAAAGTCCCTATGGAAATTCAAAGTCAAAAACTAATGCAAGTAGAGATAAAATAAATATATAAAGCTTTCAATCCTTACAATAAATCAATTAAATAATAACATTGAATGTTATACATATATAACATAGAAAATATTTTTATGAAGTTTGAAAATGGTTCATAATGAATATTTGAATGCAATTTCTTTTTTATGAATAGCTGCATGGAAACCATCACTGGAACTATTTTAAATTCCAATTCATAGCAATATCTGTTATTTAGAATAAAACATTAATTGCAGATGTACAAGACAAATATAGAAGTACCAATAAAGGATATGGTGCGGATGACCTTCTAATTATGGGATTTTTAAAAGGTTCATGGAATTATTAAGAAAATTAAAAACTACTTAAGAAGTAAAAATATAACTGTAGAGGCCGTATATAACCGGATCGAGCTCTAGCCACGTTCGGCAGTTTCGGCCCCTTCGCTCTGTCCGCCTGTCCGAGGATGCCGAAATGTTGACTGACGGCCTCACAGGATAGCGGACATCTCTGATCTATTATTACATATGAAAATGTTTATATCTATATGATGTAAGATGCAACCAACATTCAATCAATATAAAACATTTTCTTGGTAAGATATATATACTTGATTGAAAAATATATTCAAGATATTTACTTTCAGCAACACTTTTATTAATAAAAATACTAGCGTTCGTTTGTGGCTTTGTCCATGTGGACACAATAAATTTCTTTATTTTTTATTATGAGTAATCTCATTTAATCATGATCCCCATTTTGCTTCTATTCTTGTTTCAACTCGGTTCTATCACTTCATTTCAATTACAGTCTAATCCTCATTTCTAACTTCAATTCAACATTCAATTCCGAAATCAGTCCCGCTTTTTTTTCAGATCAAAGTCTCACTTTCAATTAAGATTTCAATCCTATTTTAAATTCCAATCTCAGTTACAATTTCCAACATAAAATAGCCTTTTTTTCTTAGAGAAATTTATGGGCCACAAAATTTAAAATAATCTTAAAAAATCCTGTATAGTTAGAATATCCTCTTTAATGGACAATATGATTTCATAAACATATACTTTATCTTTTTCCTTTATATATATATAAAAAATATATATATATTTTCTGTCAATGAAGTTCATGCTTAAGAACACTGCCTTTCATTCTAATTTTATGTGTATACATATATACATTAAAAAACAGTGGAAAATAATTTATTATTTTTAGGTTTTCATAATATATGACAACAACAAATATTTCATGCTAAGGTTGTATTAAGCAATCCACTCACCATATAAATGTGAATTCTATGAAGAACACTCAAGCTTGGTAGTTTTCTGGAAAGATAAAGAGAAAGAAATGACACAACGGTCAACAAAAGAAAAACATAAATAACAATTTGCATAAAATCAGACGTTTGTGGTTGGTCAACATGGTAGATTGGGTTCGCTCTGTTGAGGGAGACCTGATGGTCTGGTCATCATTAAAAAAAATATCCTAACTTAAAATCTCATATCTCGCACCAAAAAACTTGACCCATGATGTATGTTCTTTTTTACTGTTTACGATTACAGTTGCACCTCAATAAGTTAAAGTCCAAGGGAAACACAAAATATTTTAAGTTATCAAGGGTCTATATTAGGGATAGGTTAATACAGAGGTAGGTATGTACATATGTATGTACCCTTGTTCCACCCTTTATCAGTGTATGTGAGTGTTGTTAGTTTTCTTTTTGAACTCATTTTAAGCCAGTTTTATCACACAGTAAGTAAAGCGATGTTTCCAGGACAATGATCAAAAACTTATGATCCAAGGCTTACTTATGTCTTAATGCTAACCGCCGTAAAGCTTTAAAAAATTTCGAAGAAGCAAGCAATAGGTGACATGTATTGTTTGCATTAACAATTTAACTAGTGAACACGTCCAAGCAATAAATACCGAAACATTTTGTTTTGCACACTCTTTCAAAATGACTCATTGACAAACAATTTTATGTTATAGAGGTTGTGGAAACATTTCTTTAAGTTACTGAGGGCCAATACAGAGATTACTTATTTAAGTTATAGAGGTTGTGTATTTTAAGTTATAGAGGTTTTGGGCTCTGATGGGAAGGGAACATATTATTTTTTGAAGTTATAGAGGTTTTTAAGTTACCAAGGTTTGAGTTATCGAGGTTCTACTGTACTTTTATGCTATACATATGAGCAGCCCAAAACTTCTTCACAATGTAAAAGTATAAAGTAAATTTGGACATTTCTGTCTCAATCATTTTAATACAAATTTGTTCTTTTTATTTTACTAATTTAGATATTGTTGAAAAAAAGTGTAATAAAAATGAAATTGCAAGTAATAAACACATTTCATTTACTATGCGAGTTCAACATCATTAATACAGACTACAGTTACGAATATTCATTATAATGTTATTTGTTAAATTGATGAAATTTTCATTTTCCAATAAAAATTATGGGAATATCTCGTTATTTAAGGGTCACCTACAATATTCTTACTTTGATATTTATTAAGTTGGTGCAACCCAATTTGTAGTTTCAGTAAAAGTATATGTAAATAAAAAAAAAAGCAGAATTCTTCAAATCCAAAATAATTTCATACAACCCACTGTTAAGTCTTTTATGGCATATAATTGGTTACTTGCTACAAAAAGGTTTGCATTGACTCTTTGCTATGGTTACAAGTTACAATGTCGCCCGCGCGAAATATACAGTACCTACAACAAGAACACCTAAAAATAGATCATTGCACAGGTTTAAGTTATTCGCTGTGAGCAAAACTAATCTTTCCTGTAAGATTCTAAAATTTATTTTATTAAAATGTTTCTTACCTGTTTGTTTAACCAGGGCATCAGACTGTCTGAAATGAATACATTTTATAATTAGAATATTATTTTTTAATATATCTCACAATATGAATTAATATTTCAATCAGACGTATGTGGTTGGTCAACATGGTAGATTGGGTTCGCTCTGTTGAGGGAGACCTGATGGTCTGGTCATCATTTTAATTGAAGAAAAGTTCTTATATCCACATTCATTTTATTTTACTACCATCTTTATTAGATATTATATATTAATTTCACTAAAATGTTCCTCACCTGCCAATCTCACAACAGCAGTGGAATGTCTGAAATAATATATTTTACAATTAAAACTTAGATTTTGGATTTTATTTTGCAATAAGAATTAATATTTCAATCAGACATATGTGGTTGGTCAACATGGTAGATTGGGTTCGCTCTGTTGAGGGAGACCTGATGGTCTGGTCATCATAAAAAACATAATAGCTTTAAAATGTTATGAATATTTATTGTAAAAATAATTACCTAATAAGACTGCCTCGCCGCAATCCTGAAAATAAAGTTATAAGATTAGTACACATACTTTTCAATGAAAATGAAATAACTTTTAAAAGTATAGGTTCAGTGAAGATAGTTATATTGACAGCATTATGCATCAGATGTCCCTATCTAAAATCATCATCAGAAAATCCTGATCTGAGACAATATTAATTTCATTTATTCACTTTATTTATATACAGTGGAATCTCAATGACCCGAACCTCGTTAAGTCGAAATCCTCAGTAAGTTGAAAAAAATTGCCATTCCCTTCCGATGAACCCCTAAATATGCAGTATCTCGAATTTTTTACTTTGTAACTCGAACAAAATGTTATTTCCCTAAGAAGTATTGATAATACACATTTATACTCTATAACTCGAATTTCAAAAAAGAGACTGCAAGTTGTAGTTCGTAAAATATAATGATGTCTTACTTGGAATTCCCCAAAATAATAGCAATAAATTCCAAAATGAATGTTCGGGTTCGAGGCTTTTCATCTATTGTTTTTGTCTTGTACACGTGCAATGAATGAATACATTCATGAAACTTTCTAAGTAACACGGCTGTGAACGTTATGTTTGTTCCTTGTCGACACAGTCATGTGTATCTCGAAGTTCTCGTTAAGTCGAAAACTCGTTAACTCGAATTTTTTTGCATTTCCCTTGACATTCAAGTTAATGAGATTCCACTGTATTATAATTACAGTAAAATTATGCATACTTGTTTTTTTTACGATGCCGATTTGCAGCTTTGGATGTGAATAGCATACAGATTCAAGAGAATGAAGCCATACAGTCTGCTTGCGGTCGTATAGAAGTTCATTATTGTAGACCTTGGACACTGCAGTGGAATAGAAAGCATTGCTTCAGTGAATTGCATGTTGGCAGTTTCATATTTTCAGCAGACTATGATGCAAAATATACACTGAAACAAATTTAAATGCATATTTTTTACCTCCATTTTTTCAAATAACATAATAATGACGCAAAAGAAATTTAATCAGTGAGGATAGTTATGTTAACAGCATTATATGTCAGATGTCCCTATCAAAAATCATCATTTGCAATGTTTCTTCCAAATAATTGTACACATTTTGATTTTGTGGAGATATTATCTTATAATTGAACAACATTAAAAAGCTGGCATTAACAAAATAGATGTTAAGATGTTTGGCCCTTAGCCCTCCATGCTGGTCCGATGCAAGTTCATGATTTGGCAAATCGACGATTACAGGAATACTGTTGTTGAAAGCAAAGTTGTTCATTTTTAAGTGTATACAAGATTGTATTAATGACTAACAGTATATATGTTCGATTTGTATAACTTTTTAATGTTTACAATCAAATATGATTATAGTCATATTTGTTTACATGTTCTCATGAAGAAATCATATATATGTTTTGCAAATTTTTACTTTGATAAGGGTATACTTATCAAGTTATCTGTATAAGTCACTTTCTTGGAAAAATGTGTTACGGAAAACCGAGAAGATATTTTGTGATTCGGCACAACCCCATACAAATTCAAGTATTGTCCTTTATTTATTGAAAGACAATTATGTAAGGAGAATTAAAAAGAATTTACGACGCCATGCTAACATGCAAGTAATCTCTAGTTTTCCTTTTCGTGACATCCAATTTATAATATAAAAAAGCCCTTATTTTACAATATTACCTAAAATTTAAATTCTTTAAGGTCCTTATTAATTACTTAAAAATAAACTTACTTAACAGCAGTGAATTCATGTACTAAAGCAGTCAGATCATCTTGAGTCTTTCCAAGTTCCTGTAACAGATTTTTCTCTTAGTCTTAATTGTAGTTCAAGTACACAATCAATTTTTGTATACATTTTGATCAGATAGGAGCGAAAGACATTTAACTTTATAACATCAATGTATTCAGATGAACTATGTGGTCATCATTAGATAAATAAAAAATAGATACTGACATAAAGAACTTAAAAATAATTCTGTTTTGTGTACCTTCAGACAAGTATAGTGACAAAAGAGATTGACTTAAAAAAAATTATTTACAAATCATGAATTGATTTAAAAAAAAATGATATTTAAATATTTACCAATAGGCTGGAGCTTTGAGTTGCCACCAAAAGTGAATGATACAAAATAGTCTGGAAAGAAACAAAAGCAAACAAATTCAAAAAAAATTGTTTTTATTAACAACACGAAAAAGATAAATTGATAAAATCAGATAGGAGCGAAAGACATGTCAATGAGTATACATCAAAGTACTCAGATGAACTATGTTATCATCACACAATATTTTCAATACATGGTTTATATTCTTGTTTGTGAAATTCAAATTAAATATTTATACAAAAAAAAACAATTAATTAATTTAATATACTAGTTCTGTTGAAAAAGCTAGAGTATTACAATTTAGATTATTTTTGTTTAAATTTTAACTTCAAAAATACTTACATCATTATAGTATTGCCACTAACATTACTTTTTGATCTGTAACAATATTATCAGATTTTATTCTTAATTGTAGATAATATTTATACATATTATAAGAAAGAGATAAAAATTGCCAAGTTTCAGATTGTATAAAATTATGATTATACAACATACTTCAGATGAGTATCCACTATGACATTAACATTAGATAGACAGACAGACAAATGACAATATGGAAGGTTATTACCTCATTAGGGACTGATGAAATGAATGTGAATGATGTGAATAAAAATATATATAAAGGGATCACTCATTTTGAAGTGACCAAGGTCTTCTGATGCAATGCACTTTCATCGCATAGTAAATATTTTATTATTACATATGAAAATATATTATTTAAAGTAAACATAGTTATAAAAACAAGTTAAAAAAAATCTATGAGAAAAAAATTTCACCATTTCTCCGTTTTAACCTTTTTATTTTTTATTACACCTATCAAAATATTATATTAGTTCAGTTTTTAACTTATACAACAGTTAAAAACTGTTACTGTAACAGTTATATTGGTTTTTAACTTTATAATAATTATTGTGATTGTATTTGCACTTGTCGAACCTATACACTAAACTGAAAGAAATTGACTCTTGAAAAAAAAAGATTGCAGGACAAGCCTCTATGCTGACATAAATGAAATTTTTCCATGCAGATTTTAAGGCTATATTTTCCTTCTCTGCACAAAGAATTAATGTCTGATGTTCAATAAGAACACAGGCTAAAAAAACATTTAAAGCAATTTAATTTCTAGACTTTACTACTTTCTTTCAGCCAATTTTATAACAGATTTGAAATTGTGACTTTGATATTTGACATTTCAGAAATGTGTTACTTTTCCTATAAATCTTAATTTTCAAGTATATTTATATAAAACATTAATAAAATACCATGTTTTTGGTAGGAAGTTCATTCATGTAAGCATCATTCACATATAGAATGAGCAGAATTGAAACTACAGTACTCACACAGATACATTTCTTAGATATTTTTATGAATGTTGTTTAGGGTTCTTTACCTAACTTACAACAATATTCACATTAGCAACGTTATTGGCAATGCTTTTTCAACTGGGTGTGTTTCTCATATTAATATGAATATTTAAATTATTATGTTATAATGCGGCAACCGATAAGAGAGAATGAACAACAGAAGCAATGGAAGATGTAAGTTTAATGAATTTGGTTTGTTGAGTTTGAATGAGAAGACAAAGAGAATGAGATTGCCTTGTTTATATCACAGCACTAAATGAAACTAAAGTAAATGAAATGTTTATATTATAAAAAAAAAATGTTGAGATTATACTCCACACAATACACAAGAATAAATGTAAACACAATGATAAAAATCAAATGAACATTTGTCATTGTATTCTGGCTAATGGCAGGTTGCACCCCGAAGGTAAAAATGTCATTCATAAACGTAATCCGTAAGGTAATGTATGGAAAGTCTGTCAAATCGTAAGGATTATTTTTATGAATTACGTTTTTACGTGAAAGTAAAAGTTCCACCAAAGTGCAATCACTGAAATACATAAGGAGATATGAAAGGGCATTGTGTTGTAGTTTTGCAATGACATCACCAAACAGAGATACATGCAAATGTAGCCGTTTTTACTTTCAATTCTCATTGCACGCACTGCAGAATTCACTATTTATAATTTATTTTTGTTTTAGTCAAACCAATACAATATTTGGTTTTATATACATGTTTGTAAGCTGCTACCTAATGTAGAATAGTAAAATTAATACTTGTAAATAAAGAACTAATAAATTCTACCATACAACTATTAACATAGTGAAATAAAAATATATGACTTACTAATTGTTGGAATTTTAGTATCACATACATCACTACTTCTTAGGGATATCTGTAAATAAATAATCTTTATTACAGACTTTAAAACAATTTTCTGATTCCTGCAATACCCAAGAAAAGATCAGATAGAGCTAATTTACATACACAATCATTGGAAATCTCAATGGTTAGCATTTTTCATCATAAATTTGTTCTTAGAAGGTAATGAATATTGAATAAGAAAAGTAACAAATATCAGTCAAGGCAGTGAGCAGGTACACATTCCAATATGATAATTAACATTTTAAGGTGAAGTGAGTTCAGGGAATACTCTTCTTTGAAAAATCATTGTAATTAAACAACTTCAATTTATTTTCCAGAAATTTAATATAGTAATCTTGAGGGCTTTCTGCAGGGACAAACGCTATTCAAAACACGATTGAGCATTTTGGCTCGATAAAAAAAATCGTAAACATGGCTCTAAATTGCACTTATAAAAATTCTAACAATTCAATGCAATCACCTTTTTAATGAAAATTATACCAAAATTGCACAATTTGCATTACGAGCGCAATCCGCTATTACTTTTAAAATAAAATTATTTAAATGAAATGATGAAAAACAGCGATTTTGCCCGCGCGCCCTCGCGGCTTTCGATCGCAACGTCAGTGCTCTGAGAGCTTCGTTCAGGTAGCACCTGTGCCGAGGTCCGCGCGTCAAATTTAAACAAAATATATTGAATAAAAGTTGTGAAAAATGGGAAACAAAAAATAAAAGAAAACGTGCAAGACTCCGTCATATTGAGACTGTGAGAGACAATGGACGGAAAACTGCTGCAAAACGGTAAGCTCAAGTGCAATTTTGTAAGGTAGGTAGGCAACTATAATACCTACATTTTATTTCACGCGCAAGGCAATTATGATAAACTAGCTTTTGTTTGCCCCACGACTTTGTCGGTGTAGAAGAAATATAATCTATGTCTGTTCTCGTAACTCAAACTATCTCCATACCAAATTTCATCCAAATCGATTCAGCGGTTTACCCATGAAAGCGTAACAGACAGACAGAATTACTTTCACATTTATAATATTAGTATGAATTATGTACCTAATTATTTCCTTGTTGTCAATGTAAAAATTGTAATAGGTATAATCTTGCTTTTCGCTGTTTTAGTTGGTCGGAGCACAATAAAGATATTGACGAAGCCACGTCAACAACATCAAATGCGTAAGTGTCAATTCTTGATTCTCAAGTGTCAATGAGTGCCGTCCTTCTCTCAAATGAAGTTTGACAGGAGATCGAGAGGGACGACACCGCAGACCAAGCGAGATATAAACACAGTGTAGAATATTCAGTAGAACAACAACGCAACGTGATGAAATTATTTTATATTATAATTCTATATACCCGTATTTTATTTCCACACAATAATCACACTTATTCTTTGTAATATTTATTAATTTGATAATCGTGATAAATCTGTTCACGTTTCATAATATTTTGGTCAATACGAAGAAATGAACGTATTTAATTTTATTTTAGACTCGAAACTTCATCACAACATAGTACTATGGACTGTGTGGATGATGAAAATGGGATGTCTCATACATGGAGCTGCGACAGTTTCGCCTATTACATGCCACTACGTACAGTTACGACACCGTAAGTATATGCATAAAAAATAATTGAACACACATAACATAATAAAAACAGAGTTGTTTTCGTTTTTATTTTGTACTTGTATACAATGATCGTTTATAATTTTATTATTAGTATAGATTTTAATATTAATATTTTCGACTTATTTCAGCTGTGAAAATTCATTGGATGATAATATTCAGCCTTGGTGCAGTTGGATACAGTTTTATCAACTCCGTAAGTAAATGTACATAATATGTATTATATACATATACTAGTTCACCCCTGACTTCTTCGTTTAACTTCTGTATATAAGTATACACTTCTCGTCCTGTCCTGCTCCTATTCGTCCTGTCTCGTCCAGTTCCGTTCTGTTCTGTACGGTCATGTCCCGTCTCCTTTTTTTAAATATACTGCATGTTTCGTCCTGTTCCGTCCCGTCCTACCCGTTTCCTTCTGACCCCATCCCATCTCGTTCCAACCGCAACTCACCCCCACTCACCATGCACTCACCTCGCAATCACCCCCACTCACCCAGTACTTTTTTCATGATTGAGTAACAAACACACAAACATCAAAACATAAAACTTCCAAACATCTTCACCAACTTTCACATTTATAATATTAGTAGGATGATAAATACTTACTCTTGATATTTTTTTACAGGAGCCAGGAAAACGAATCATTAATAATAGAAGAAGAGTTTGAAAATAGTAAAAGTGAAACCAGTAAAGAAGAGTAATAGACATGACATACTTTTTGAACGCTTGCAAGAAATATCAGCACATACTTCGTTGTTTAATTGTAATCTGAGTAATATAATTATAGCTGGCGAAAAGCGAATCGGTTTTATATCCCATTTTAAATTCAAATGCGAACTTTGTGGCACATACTTTTCAGTTTCGTCAGATGATCCAAATAACACTAAAAATGTTGATATAAATACTGCTGTATGTTCTGGCATAGTCGCTACTGGCATAGGATACTCCCAATTAGAAGAAATATGTAGTGCTATGGATGTGCCCATATTCACAGAGAAATATTTCGCAAAGTCCAAAGTCAAGTATATGACGATTGGGAGGCCACCGCTGTAGAAGCTATGGAAGAAGCAGCAGGACGAGAGTACGATGCGCTATTGCTGAGGGTCGAGTGAAGGATGGCATACCCGTAATTGACGTGTACGTTGATGGTGCTTGGTGCACTCGCTCCTATGGAAATAACTATAGGGCTCTTTCAGGAGTCGCTGCAATTGTTGGAAGGAGATTTGGTGAGGTTCTCTTTATCGGTGTGAAAACAAATATTGCTTGATATGCGCACGTGCTGAAAAGAAGGGAGAAACCCGAAAGAACATGTGTGTTATAAAATTACGAGGGCTCATCGTCTGGCATGGAGGCAGCGATAATCTGTGAGGGATTCATGAAATCTATTGAAATGTACGGGCTAATATACGGAAACGTAATTGGAGATGGAGATTCCTCCACTTACTCAAAATCGTCGCTGCAAACCCATACCCCAATCATGTGGTAAGTAAAATAGAATGTCGGAACCATATTTTGAGGAATATGTGTAACAAGTTTCGGCTATTACAAAAACACAAAATATCCACTTGCAAACAGGAAACTGATTACTGACAAAAGAATAATGAGTTTAAGAAAAGTAATAACAACTTCAATAAAAACACAGTCAACAAATCGGTAACCGAGATAAATCGATGAAAGCTCTTCACGAGGATATTTGCAATTCAATTAACCATGCATTTGGAGATCATAGATCATGCAAAGATTACTATTGCAACAAAGAAAAGTCGTTTGATGAGAACGTCATACCTCAAATAGAAAATTCTATTTTTGGTTTAGACTCCGTGTCATCATCAACTCAGTCGCTTCAAAGTCACGCAGCCTTTTAGAAAATGTTGACACAAATACAGTAGAGCGACTGAATAGTGTCATAGGAAATTTGTGGGGAAGAGAATAAATTGGTCTTTACGTAGATCGTATCAATCGAGATGTTCAGCGGCGGTCGTAGCATTTAATACAAAAGACCAATTTATACACTTCACAAGAAGATTTTAGGCACAAGTCCCAGAGGAAATTTAAAAAACTCAAGAAAAAGAGACAAGAAAAGAAATTTGACAAACCTCGTCCCGAGGAAGAAAAATAGAAAGAGGCAATTATTTCAGAAACAAAATGATTACGGTGAATCTGCAGCTGCCCCGATATGAACGAAGAAGAGTTCAAAAAGCAAAGACATCCTTTTGAACGACTCAAAGATTTGGTGAAAGACAGAAAAAGTATTGAAAACAGACAGTATTACAACGGGATTCTAGTGAGTGGCTCGAGCTAAAGGAAGTTGATCTTAACGGCATCAAATTTTGGAAAAGTGATAAAAGAAAAAGAATTATGGAAATTGCGTCAAACAAATTTTGTATAAGAAGAATATTTCATTCGTCCGATCAATAGCTCATGGAATAGAAAAAGAAAATATTGCACTTCAACAGTTGGCAAAACAAGAAAACATTGAGATAAAACCATGCGGTCTTTTTATTGATCCAGAAATCGATTTTTTAGGTGCTTCTCCAGATGGAATTGTAGGTGATGACACTGTCGTCGAAGTAAAGTGTCCTGTGGCTGCCAACAAAAAAGGAATGAGAGCAGCTATAACAGAAAACAAAATCCAAATTTTGCGTTACAATAAAAAAACCGGCAACACTACTATAAACAAGAATAGTGACTGGTATTTCCAAGCTCAAGGTCAACTACATGTGTGCCGGAAAAAAAGGTGCATTTTTGGTATATGGGGAGGGGAAGACCAAAAACTGGAAATATTATATATAAATAGAGATGAAGATTTTTGGAGAAAGTGTATGGAGAGCAAACTTAAAAATTTATTTGGAACATATCATTCCAGAGATTGTGGACTCTCGACAAGCTCGGGGTATGCCTTTACGACATACACAGCCAGACTCAGAAGAAGTTACGCCATGTACTTAATACACACACACGTCCACGCGCACGCGCACGCACACGCACACACACACGCGCACACACATACACACATACATACACACACATTAACAAACACTTGTGATATTGTCATTAGTTCACTCTAGCTTTTTTGGAAATTTTATTATTCATACCTAAACCTTTCTCAAAAATCACTCTATCTGTTGGTGAAAACAGCATGAAAATCCATTAAGTAGTTTTGAGTTTTGTATAATATGTAGTGATAATCTGATAATGTCCTTTATCAATAAATATTTTTTTTTATTTTTATGTGTGGTTCATTTATTTTCTCATACCTAGTATAAACACATAAACTAGAAACAAACTTGAAAATACTTGGAAATTGTAAGGTATAATAACTTGTAAAATTTAAAAAGTTATTTTTTTCAGTATGTGTAGGTACAATTTCCGAAATTCAGAAATATATTGTGCTGACGGGTGTTGTAGGTACTGGTAATCGCTATACTGTGGCATCTAAGCAGCGAGCGCGCGAGTGCGCGATAGTAACTATGTATTTCGCGAGCTCGCAAACGGTGCAGCGCCCCGCGCCTGCTCCCCTCTAGCCCCGCACTTCACCCCATCAAAATCGGCCGAGCTCTGAACTTACGTCACCTTAATCACCTCACTATCAACACTGTTGCAGAGCTTAGAGATGGTTAATAACAGTTATGTAACAAGTATCGGACATTTTCAAAGTAAAATTATTAAGGACATATATATTTTAAACTAAGCTTGAAGAACTACACGTATAAACAGGATATAGTTCCTTGAACTTAATGACTTTGAAATGATTAACTTCAGCATTGACATATACTTCAACCATGATTATGAATGCTATAATAAGAAAGTAAGAAAAAATTAGAATTTTCTTTTAAATTTACTTCTCATTATGCTTTCTTTTTAGAAATATCTTTATATATAATAGTGAATTGAATCATACCTTTTGGACAACTAGTCTTTCGGTATTTGCCCTGCACAAATATACGGGGCACATCAATCTTCTCTTTCAAATTGACTGTGCGGCGTTCTACATAGGTGTTCATCAATATCTCAAACCCAGCTTCAGTAAACAATTCTAGGAGTTCTTCTTCGGTGAAATAATAACTCCTGAAATCAGTATAAAAATTCAAACACTGTTAGTTATAAATCTCACCTAATCGACCAAAACAGAAAATCAACTATAAGATTAGCGTAATTTTACTACACTTGACATAACATTTATCTAATATTATGGTATTCTCAATACTACATTTATAATCAAATATTAATTAAATTTAATACTAAAATTTAGATCTCATTACTTATCTAACTTATCAATAACAGCTAACTAAATGGATGTCCTTACTTTGAATACATATCAGTTAGCAATAGTACATAAGTGGTGACTATTACCTTGTGCCATCTTGTCTCATATAGAAATTGTCAGCAATCTTATGCCCCGGTTTGAATCTCAATTGTGCCATATCATAACGTCCATAATCTCTAAATAGTAGTATCCCGCCTGGCTTCAATGCGCGCCACGCTACATGTGCAACTTTGTGCCAAGAAGACGGCGACACGGCAGAAAGAACGAAAATTAAACTAGCCACGTCCACGCTATTATCCTTTACAGTTTGAAAAACCTCATCGGTAGTTAAATCGGCGCAAAAAACTTCCATCTTACTATCATCATATAGCTTGTTTGACTTGACGAAACCGACAGCACGTGGTGAGAAATCGCAAGCGTAGAAACGGAAATTGGTAAAACCTTCTTCAACTAATGGAAACATCATGTTACCGACGCCGCAGCCCATTTCGAAATAGACAACGCTCTGTTCGGGATCGAAATTTATTAACTCTTGAAACTCACGTGTTGTCCAGTGCCGATCTTTGAAGAATTTCGTTTCGTTGCGTTTGTAAAACAGGTCCCAGTGTCGACGAGCATCTTTTTCCAATTTTAAAGCCTTGGCTTCTGGTATTATTCTAGAATTCTGAGTTCCTAGGCGCCGATTTTCTTCTTCGGTTAGCTCTTTCAGGCGGTGTTTAAACGTGACACCGGTGGGTGCTGTCAGCTGCTCAGTTTCATCCGATTCCATCTTGCAAAAACTTGATATTTATAACTAAATTTATAAAGCATGAAAAACTTTACTTTATGCAAGTTTATTATAAATAATTATTTTTGCAATAATAATTGAATATAAAACCAGCAGTACACACAAAAGTTTGTCTAAACCATTCGCCGCTGATTCGCAAATGAACGTGATCACAGACGAGACGAATGTTAAAAGCATTGGTGACTGGTCAGGTATATTCTCTATGGATATCACAGATTAAATACGACATATAATATTGCAGTGTTGCCAACTTACTTATCGCAGAATATGGCAAAAATTTAAAAGAGAATTATAAAAATTCTAAACTTGTTTTCGATGAGCTAAATAAAATGCCAACACTGTTTTGAAGAATTTATAAATTAAAAATCAAAGTAGATGTCATTCTCAAAAATAAACTGTTGTTAACTATTCTAAATAGTTTACTTACCTTATATAAACATTACACTTTTCCAATATTCTCATCTTCATTAACAGCAGCTGACGAGGTAGAAAATTAAAAACCAGAATTGTAAGCTTCCTTAGTGGTTCAAAAACTGAACACATCGTTATGAGCCCTACACGAATAATATCATTCTCTGCTCTTTTAAGCCAAATCTGATGCATATACTAATGGTATCCAATGTATTTCTTGTTAAATGATTGCGGAGTTTGATTGCTTTATTTTGTTGGTTGCAATACTCTCTAGTTGTGAATTTTTTTCCAAACTAGAAAACATTTTGTTTTGAAGCAGTGTAGCTTATATTGAGCTTTCAATGTCTTATAAAAATATGATGAGACAGATAATGAAGAAAAAAAATAGTGCGTGGAGTTCCTCTTCGCGGAAGAAGTGAAACTTCGTAATGTAGAAATGAAAATAGAAAGGGGTAGAAATTGATTTTTAGTGAACTAATATTGTTTTCTATTAACATTGCTTACAGTTCACAATTGATCGCATCTTTTAATAATCATTTTCGAGTGGAGAAATATCCAAATCTATAAGATTTACAATGGGATTATGGTGAATGTTTGAATAACCACGCGCATGGCTTGTGATCGACCGATTCACTCTCTTTCTCTGTCCTACTTTCCACCTTTGTGTATCTTTCTTTCTCTCTTGCGTTGCAATATTGGATGCTACTCGTTGCTAACGTTCGCACTGGCTTGTAACAGGTATACTACAAGCATGCGTTGGAGTGCCACGCATTCACTCTTGCTCTGTCTCTTTCTATTTCCCCTCCCCAGGAGCGTTGAACGTTTAACGCAACAGTGCTTTCATATCCCTCCATGGTAGCGTTAAACGTTTAACACAACCTTGTTGGAAGTCGCATTGGAAGTTTCACTTCAAAAATGCCTAAAAATATATACCAAGCGATATACCTTTAGAAGTTGAATGTGCTAAATTGGTGTCACTGCAATTTTGATATTAAACGCCAAAGACTTTCCATAATGTGTATTACCATAATGCTGCCATAGTCGCATTGTCAGTTTATCCGTCAAATAAATATCAACTATACACGATTGCTCTATTTAGATCAACGATACACAATCTGTATATCATATGTATCTCATATGATACACAAGCGACGTGTTTACACGGACCATATCACAAAATTCGAAGATGTTAACAATATGTTATGATTTTGGATTAATGCGACTTTAATATCGTCTGGTTTTTAGTGATGCAGCGTCTGTAAGAGCGCAGTTTTGTAATTGTTGTGGTTCAACATAATTAGTACGTTGCATTATGCATTATTGTCACACAAACGGCAATCGTTTGAAGTTCTGTGTAGATGTTATGCAAAGCTGTTTAGTTGAATAATTATTGAGCGAATTCTCCCCAGTTGAAGAAATTGGAAAGTTTAAGAAATAGTATGAACAATTATGCGAATTTAAAAATTTTCTAATTAACAAAAAAAAAACTGAGTTACTCGCACATTTAATTAACGTTGAATTTTGTTAACGAAAATATATTAATTACTGCAAATATTGTTCAATTGCCTGCGAACACGAAGTGACGTTAAAATACACTATTGGAGGTAAAATGTTTGATAATTGGTGGTTTTAAACATATTATAATAAAAAAAAAAAATGTTGCCTTACAATAATCGAAAACCAGTAGTTGATTACAATAGTATTTACGAACAAAAGTATCTGAGAAAAAATATATTTACAAAAAATATAGCTGAAATATAACATATTACCGCATGCATAATCAACATAAACTGATATGTTTTGTTTTAGTAAAAATTAATTTAATACGTAAAATTACACCTTAGTGGTTTTAAAACACTTTTAGAATTTGTTTAATAGTAATAAAACTAATGCAGTTGGTGCCGTTTTTCCAGATTACGAATTAACTTTGTTGCTAAATGTAATGATTATATAGATAAAGACTTTGCAACAATCAGTTGTTATGTCGTACCAAACATTTTAATAATTATTATTGCCTTATATATGATAAGAAAACAATAAGAAACGTGACGTACTTTCATCTCGCATCCACATCACTCATGTACTATACAAATCGTATAACTGAGCTATCAAATCAAAACATCAAGTTCTTTTCCCTACGAAACATAGCGAAACATTTTAGCCTGAGTAAAACTTTTTACGCTTTACAGAGCTAGATAAAACTTATGATAGAGTGGAAAGGAATTATCTATTGAAACTCTAGCATGAATAATAGCGTCACGAGCCGATTAATTGCAGTGCCCTTATTGCATTCTTTTTATGGAATATGATAGCGTCAAATTAAACGTAGAACAGATTGGTTTGAAATCCGTAGAATTTGCAGACTTCGCCGTGACTCCGCAATCTTTCATGGATAGCTGTCTGTATGATTTGAAAGAATATGAGTGTGGAGTAAGAATGCGTGAGCTACATGACAATTGCCTCTTGTATGCTAACTTCCAAGTAATCTTTGTCCGTCTGTGCGTTGCAGGCGATGGTCATTAAAACAAAAGATTCTATTGAGAAAAGAGTATGAAAGTAAATGTCAGCTATATAAAGGTCATAGTGTTTGAAAAAAGCCGTAAACCTAATTAAATTCTTTTAGTCCATTGAAAAGTTACAGTTAGTTTTAGAGGACGTATTTTATTTTGATGTTTGGGGGTGGGCACTTGGCCGCCACTATTAGTTTAAGATATATCTTAAACTATTTATTTGATAAAAATTTGTTAGCATTTTTGTTACAAATTAAATTCTCTACAACTTGGTCCAGTTTTTGTCGTATAACTATAAATAAAAAGTTATAGCGAAATTCTTCGAGAAAAATATTTATATTTTCGATTTAACTTTTTTATCATTTACGAAAAATTCTGTTTGAATCGTTATTGAGGAACAACTTTCATTCGCATCATTTTCATTAAGTCAATAGTTAAGTTTAGCGCTCTGAAGTGAGTACTATTTGTTTTAACTATACCTATATTATACGTGTGTACCTATAATATGTCATCAGTTATTGATTGTTTTTATTTTTTTTTACTTTATTATTATAATTTTTTAATTCTAAATTTGCAATATTATTAATAATTAAATATTGACTCTTTTCCCCACCACCCACGAGGTAGTCTAGAGGCGCGTTTTTTACGTGGTATCCCCAATAGGCGTAATCCACGGTGATTTTCTAAATGAAAATGACTTTGATGATGAACCGCCAACATTAACACCCTTCCTTCTCCAGTTCTCCCACTGGTATTTAATTCAGAAACCCGATCAGATGCTGAGCCGCAGCCTGGTCCATCGAAACGACTGAGGACGGAGTAGTTCTAATTTAGAAAATCACCGTGGATTATGCCTATTGGGGATACCACGTAAAAAAAAACGCGCCTCTAGACTCTACCTCGTGGGTGGCGGGGAAAGAGTCAATATTTAATTATTAATAATATTGCAAAATTTAGAAAAAAATTATAATAATAAAGTAAAAAAAATAAAAAACAATCAATAACTGATGACATATAGGTACACATGTATATATAGGTATAGTTAAGAGTACTGAAAATAGTACACTTCAGGTGTAAAACTTAACTATTGACTTAATGAAAAATGATGAATGAAAGTTGTTCAAAAACGATCTACAAAATGGTCAGATATCATTTTTCGTAAAATGATAAAAAGTTAAATCGAAAAATAAAATTTTTTCTCGAATTTTGAAGATTTTCGCATACTTTTTATTTATAGAATACGACAAAAGTTACTGGACCAAAGTTGTAGAATTTAATTTGTAACAAAAATGTTAACAATTTTTTATCAAATAAATAGTTTAAGAGATATATCGTAAATACCATTTCAACCCCTATTTTCAAGATGGCGGCCGGGACAAGGTGGCGACCCCACAAACTTGTTTTAGCTTACACTGACCCCCACATATCAAAAATAAAATTACGTCCTCTAAAAAACGCAAGGTAAGGCCTAAAAAATGTAACATTTTAATGGACTATTTATGTTTACAGGAGAAGAGATGATTGAACAAATGAAACAGTCTGTCCACTTGGGTAGTTTATTTACAAATGACGGTAAATATGATAGCTATATTGAAAGGAGTTTCTACCGTTATATACCTACACTGGATAACACTACTAACATTCTTACAATGGAGTGTCATAAGTTGGGTCTGACAGAAGAAACATGAAAGCAGAATTACACAATGGAAATGTGATCCCTGAGTAGTAGTATGTGGTGTGTCTCAAACAAGTTAGATACATGAATATATTAAAAAAACGATGTGATTTGAAAAATGTAGTGATCGGAATAAAAAAACGTGTTAGGGTGAAGTAGCTCTATGAAAGTATGCATGAAAATAAATTGACAAATCAAACCTATAGAGTGAACCTATAGAATTGAACGATATTTATAGATGGAAGGGTCGTCAAGAAGGGCATTAGAAAATTTTATATGTACTAAATTGCTCGCATAATAAACAAGGACAAAATTTGTGGTACTTGATACCTGCAAGATTGCATGAAATGATTGATTGATGTCTGCAAAGCAAGAGAGGTATATGAGCATCGTACCACGTCGAGACTGCCCACCCTTTTGAAAAATAGGTATGAGTTTACAAACAAAATAAGAAACCGTTTCAGTATGTTTAAATTATCATATAATTGAGTACTGCAACAAATCTTAATTTATTTTTATGTCTGTCAATTAACGTTAGGAAGAAAAGATATTTGGTTCCATATGAACATTAATGAAATGAATTTCCATTTACATTCAATTATGGTGCAATTTATACGTTTGACATTTAAGATGAAATAACCTTTTTAAAATTGTAGATTTCAGTATTGACACTTCGAAAATATAGCGAAAAGTAACTTTCTGATTGGGGAGTCTCTGTAAATTTGACAGTAAGGGTCTACAAAAAAAAAAAGTTAGTCAAGTTTTATAATAAAATTCGGACAACGGTGGAAAAAATATCAACAATCGTAAATATTCTCAAAAAGTGAAATGTTACACAAAAAGTGAAAGTAAATTTAAATGGTGCTATTGTTTTAAAAACACTAGTAACATTTAAAAATAATGTATGTACATAAAATTTTGATATAAAAAACTAATTTAAATAATTTCATTTGCATACAACTATACAGTTTTGTCATAAACTTAATTCAAACTCTAAAATACTTTTAACAAATACTGGACGTGGATTGTACCGCACTTAACATCAAAAACTACTTTTATGTTGATTACTATGTATGAAGTGCATTGTAATTAAAGTAATTGAATCATTGACCCTTTAGCAGAACGTATATAGTAACAAATTTAAATAATAAGGTTTAGATCTTCCACCATCTTTTTTTTAAACTGACAGTTAAATAAAGGTCACTTTTAAAATAAAATTTGCATTCCACATCCTCTTTTTAACGGTTGTTCGGTCTAAAAAATGTCAAAAGACAGACATCTAATACAAACTTTTGTATTAAAAGCGAGTTTTTGTTAAATGTGTCACTTTAATAGTTAGAAGGGGCCCTTAGAATTGCGAATTTTAGTGGCGGTGGCTCAGCGGTGTCTTCGAAAGTAGATGCACTGGGTTCGATGCTGTCCACAGCCAAACTGACCAGTGAGTCTTTAACTTTAGCGAGACTAACAGACACGCCACGTAGCTCGTGGGGCATTTTAAGCCGTCGGTCCAGCACGTTGTCCGGAGTGTGGGAGGGTGTGACTTAACGCCGGGCTTATTGAAACCTGACAAATGTACAAACGTACTTTTATGCACTGAGAACTGAGACCGTCGAATAGCACTTGTGGGTAATCCTACTCCTCAAAGTGGTCATTCAATCAGTATTGTCCATGATTACTGAACAGTCCACTTAATACTCGCTTGCTGCTGTCGAACCGGTCAGTGTATGCTCCATTTATTCAGATGCAGGCAATGGAGCTTTTGTGCAGTAATTGCAGCGGCCTTGTCATTATGCTACTTGTACCATTCATGGATAAGGTTTAAATAAATCTTTTTTACGCTGTTATAAGCTATTTCCAGGTCTACAGTGGCACAGAAAATCTTTTGGTCATTGATCAGAAATTTTGTCGTGATGTTTCATAGTGAAGAAACTTGGTTCATACAGTGCCTTGGGCTGAAATCATGAGCGCCAAAGAAAAGTTTACTTCTAGCAAGAAAATACTATAAAGTATAAAATAAGTTATGTATTTTATCATGAGATAAAATACATAATTTATTTATCGTCGTCGTTGGCAAATTGTATTATCGCATACAGTTTGCCAACGACGCTGAGGAGATTTATATATATATATATATATATATATATATATATATATATATATATATTATGTCTGTATCCAACACATCAATCGCCTTCACTAGGTTAAACATATATAACATATGAAATACAGAGCTTCACATTTCTAGCATTATTTTTCCTAAAAGTACACAGATTGGTGGTGATCGTAACGATTTTTACGTCTTCCATTTATATTCCTTTTAATTAGAATAGAACAATTTATAATTACATATATAACTACGTAATTATTTTGCATATATGTGTCTATATGTAGACATTTATTGTGTCATAGACATATGCATTTTCATTGTTTCCAAATAAAACCACAATGCTTGCAGAAAAAGTTACAAAATAATAATCACGTGAAATCAATATATCATTTATTGCAAGGCCCATTTTTTGTCATGTTATTGATGACGTATTACGCAGCGTTTTTAAACTGGGCTGGAAGGCAGATTATAATAATAAATACGCATAGATTTATTCGTCAACCAGATTGTGTATATTTTAGACTAGAGAAAACCCTTAATACAAGGGTCACTCTGGAATCATTGAGATATTGTCAAACGCTGGTATTCCAGTGGTTATTATTGCGTATGTATTCACGTCTGCTTCACTACAAAAGCGCGCGCGCAGTGGTCACTTCCCGCATTTTTAAACGTAAGTGCCGTAAAATGTGTTTCTGTGAAACAAATAATGTATTTGGAACGTGGGCACTGGCGACCTATGACGTACTATGATTTTAAGGTGGGTCTATCCGTAGAACAATGTGTGCAGCGGTTACAGTCAGCGTTTAATAATGAAGTGCAATCTCCAGCCACTCTGTTTCCATGGTTTAGACTTTTAGAGAATTTCGTAACGGACGCAATTCTCTTCAAGACGAAGAACATACGAGAAGGCCTGTTTCACTCCAGATAATGCCGCCCGTGTTCGTAAAATGATAAAAGATGATAATGGATGCACCTACCAGATGCTTCTGAATGCTCTTGAAATCGGTTCCGCAAAGTATAAGATCTTTCATGATGAATTAAAAATGAAAAAGATTGTTTCTCGTTGGGTTCCACATCATCTTAGACAACACCAAAAATCTGAGTGTGTAAGGATCAGCCGACAGACATTAAAGTTATTGCATAAAGGCGGTCATCGTATAATATCTGAAATTGTAACAGGTGATGAAAAGTACATTCCCTTTTTGACTTACCTATGTGTCAGGAAAGTAGGGTACTGGTTCCTAAAAATATTCCAAGACTAAACACCGTGGAAAAAAGTTATGTATGTCGTGTTTTTCGGAAGAACCGGCTTGGTCAAAGCTATTAAATTAAAGAGCCAAAAAACTGTCACGGCGGCCTGGAACGCACGAAGTTACTAGCCAGAAGTTCTCCAATCTTTTAGGATTAGAGGCTTAATTCTGCATCACGTCGACTCATCCTTTCGTACCACTGCACTCCCTGTCAACTTTTTGGAGAAAAAACGTTGTAATCTCGCTTCTTGCGTGGCCGTTATTTTAAATCGGTAAGAAGAGATTGACACCGCTATTAATGAATATATTGATTATATTTCTCTAGACGACTGGCGCAATTTTTTCCGTTTATGAATATTCGTCTAGAGAAGTGTATTGACGCTGAAGGAGACTACTTTCAGCTGCAAAGTCTTTAAAAACCATTGCACTTGGACGTAGTTACTTAAAAATGTTTGGGCATGAGAAGAAAGCAACATTAGTAGTAGTAGTAGTAGTAGTGGCAGCAGCAGGAACGGATCTAGCCTTCGTGGTGGAGCGGGCCGACTTACAAGATCGGACCTCGTCTACCTCTTTAGAATGAGTTCAAGGAAATTGTAATCTTAACTCAAGCATACCGATTCATATGCGAGAATTTATTATTTGAAAAAAGAAATAGAGATGTTTAAAAGAAACAGTGATCTACATAAGATCCAAAAATAAAAATAAACTATGTTTACACGTGTCAGTCGCCTGTGCATTGCACAGTGAATTTGTGACTGCACAGTGTGCAGTCATAAATTCATTTAGATGGCTCTATGTGCATATCTTCAATAGAGTATCTGCAGTTATATAGATTTACCCCTGTATAAATCTAAGATTATTATTAAAAAATCACTCAGTAAAAAAGGGTATTACACAAGTTTCGAATATCTAGAAGACAAAAATCCACGGGCGTAAGCGGCTCGACTTCTTACTGGGCTGTTATATCGTATTTCACGTGTTATTTTGTAACCCATTAACTATAGATATTTTGAATTCGAACTTGAATTTCATGTTAGGAAGATACACATGCGCGTAGTCAGGTGTAGTCAGGACTGACTCTAATTCGATTACAATAGTAGGACAAAGACCCAGCCCAGGGGGCTCATGACTCCCTGACTCCTCCCTCCGGATTCGTAGTAGTATTAGAAGGCTGTAACACGAAAATGATGAGCTGAATATAAATTCGAGAATTTTGAAAGGTTATAATAGAGTCCTCTGCCTCCGTATCGCTATGCGTGTTCATCGAATTCTCAGTGAACACATGTAGCGATTTCGGAAACGCACGGAATTTGTAAGAAATGCCAGGTACTTGTAAAACTTGTAAACGTATCGTAATGTAAACTACGAAATGGCTTTCTATTGCGGTCTACGTCTGGGGTCGTATTGTACGGCCGGTTTCATATTTCGTTACCGGTGTTGGGGCGAACATAAGCCACAGCCGAGGAGTGAATGTGAATGCGCGAGCGGTGAGCGGCGCGCGCGCATACGTGACTGCCGAAGGCGGCCAAGTAGCGATCATTAGGCAGTCAGTAAAAGAAAAGGCATCGAACACGTCCGTTACTTTTGCCGCGTTAAAGTAAATGGATATTTTTTACAGTTGACAATGAAATGAGACAATGAGGAAATAATTTGTCAAACTATATGGAATATCCGTAAAAAGAATTGAAGGATTTCATCAATTTCTAAATGAATTTATAAGCATCAATCGATATTTCTTGAATGGGCTTACCCACAAAAATAAATACGACTTGAATACAAAAAGCCCGATTGCATGAAAAGTGAACTAAGACATAATATTTATATGAGTATATATATAAAATAATGTATTTCTTGAATAAATTTTTCACTCTAAATTTTTTGAATTGAAAGAACATGCGCTAACACCACAAGAATTTATATAAATATAGAAAAAAATATACGATATATTTTGTATTTCGTCGAATTTTAGCCATGTTCCACTGGGGATTCTGATCGTGTAAGGGTATTTCGTTACGGTTTACATTACCAAAATTTCAGACTCGCCCTCACTAAAGCTTTACGTAAAAAATTAACCAATACAAAGTGGTTAATTTTTTTTTCATTTTTGTTAAGTTTAAATATTTATAAGAAATAAGACGTGTGGCATATTATGTAATAATAAACACTTTTATTTTAAAAAAATAGCTTTGTTACAGAAATATATTAAAAAAACAACGAGTGATGTCGTGGGACACCAGATAGGAATGAAGTTCTTTATTATAAGAATATTAACTTCAAGTTCTATTCGAGGTATAAAGAAAATAATTATTCGGGTAAACATTTATCATGATTTTTTTATATTAATTGTTATTCATTTTAATCGTATAATTAATAATAGTAATACCTCAATTGATGTCAGATAAATCAAATATTGGTATTTTAAACAAAATTTAATTATACTCAATAATCTCATAAATAGAAGAAAATTTAATAATAAAAAAAACACAAGCCGCGCTCAGATCATGACATGTTAGTGGAACGATGTAATAATAATAGCAAATTGCAATAACAACAACAGTCATCGCGTGGACTATACGTTAGGCACTGTACAACCTCATACGTAGACTATACATAAAATTTTAGTAATAAAAAAACACAAGCCGCGCTTAGATCGTGACACGTTAGTGGGATGATGTAATAATAATAGCAAACTGCAATAACAACAACAGTCATCGCGTGGACTATACGTTAGGCACTGTACAACCTCATACGTAGACTATACAAATTTTAGTAATAAAAACACAAGCCGCGCTTAGATCGTGACACGTTAGTGGAATGTAATAATAATAACAAACTGCAATAACAACAACAGTCATCGGACTATACGTTAGGCACTGTACAACCTCACGTAGACTATACATAAAATTTTAGTAATAAAAACACAAGCCGCGCTTAGATCGTGACACGTTAGTGGAATGATGTAATAATAATAGCAAACTGCAATAACAACAACAGTCATCGTGGACTATACGTTGGGCACTGTACAACCTCATACGTAGACTATACATAAAATTTTAGTAATAAAAACACACAGGCTTGGATCGTGACACGTTAGTGGAATGATGTAATAATAATAGCAAACTGCAATAACAACAACAGTCATCGCGTGGACTATACGTTAGGCACTGTACAACCCATACGTAGACTATACATAAAATTTTAGTAATAAAAAAACACAAGCCGCGCTTAGATCGTGACACGTTAGTGGAATGATGTAATAATAATAGCAAACTGCAATAACAACAACAGTCATCGCTTGGACTATACGTTAGGCACTGTACAACCTCATACGTAGACTATACATAAAATTTTAGTAATAAAAAAACACAAGCCGCGCTTAGATCGTGACACGTTAGTGGAATGATGTAATAATAATAGCAAACTGCAATAACAACAACAGTCATCGCGTGGACTATACGTTAGGCACTGTACAACCTCATACGTAGACTATACATAAAATTTTAGTAATAAAAAAACACAAGCCGCGCTTAGATCATGACACGTTAGTGGAATGATGTAATAATAATAGCAAACTGCAATAACAATAACAGTCATCGCGTGGACTATACGTTAGGCACTGTACAACCTCATACGTAGACTATACATAAAAATCTAGCGCTTTTATTTAACGTTACGGACGTTTTTGCCGATTAGGGTACCCCTCCGCAACGCCCCATAAGGAACTTCGTTCCAAAAGACGCCACGAAATAAAAAAAATTGGGTGCGTGTACTTATGTACGCGCGTGAGAAGTTATACTTGTTCGGGAAGATATACAAACGAGCCCAAACTCGATGGGGTTGCGTTGTTTAATTACGGTGTTCCTATGGCCACCTTCCAGCTCCATCATCAGACTCTGGTTACCATATAGTACCAAAGTACTCGTCAAGACGAATCAAACGAGCCCAAACTCGATGGGGTTGCGTCGTTTAATTACGGAGTTCCTATGGCCACCTTCCAGCTCCATCATCAGACTCTGGTTACCATATAGCACCAAAGTACCCGGCAAGACGAATCAAACGAGCCCAAACTCGATGGGGTTGCGTCGTTTAATTACGGAGTTCCCATGGCCACCTTCCAGCTCCATCATCAGACTCTGGTTACCATATAGTACCAAAGTACTCGTCAAGACGAATCAAACGAGCCCAAACTCGATGGGGTTGCGTCGTTTAATTACGGAGTTCCCATGGCTACCTTCCAGCTCCATCATCAGACTCTGGTTACCATATAGTACAAAGTACTCGTCAAGACGAATCAAACGAGCCCAAACTCGATGGGGTTGCGTCGTTTAATTACGGAGTTCCTATGGCCACCTTCCAGCTCCATCATCAGACTCTGGTTACCATATAGTACCAAAGTACTCGTCAAGATGAATCAAACGAGTCCAAACTCGATGGGGTTGCGTCGTTTAATTACGGAGTTCCTATGGCCACCTTCCAGCTCCATCATCAGACTCTGGTTACCATATAGCACCAAAGTACTCGGCAAGACGAATCAAACGAGCCCAAACTCGATGGGGTTGTGTCGTTTAATTACGGAGTTCCTATGGCCACCTTCCTGCTCCATCATCAGACTCTGGTTACCATATAGCACCAAAGCGGCAAGACGAATCAAACGAGCCCAAACTCGATGGGGTTGCGTCGTTTAATTACGGAGTTCCTATGGCCACCTTCCAGCTCCATCATCAGACTCTGGTTACCATATAGCACCAAAGTACTCGGCAAGACGAATCAAACGAGCCCAAACTCGATGGGGTTGCGTCGTTTAATTACGGAGTTCCTATGGCCACCTTCCAGCTCCATCATCAGACTCTGGTTACCATATAGCACCAAAGTACTCGGCAAGACGAATCAAACGAGCCCAAACTCGATGGGGTTGCGTCGTTTAATTACGGAGTTCCTATGGCCACCTTCCTGCTCCATCATCAGACTCTGGTTACCATATAGCACCAAAGTACTCGGCAAGACGAATCAAACGAGCCCAAACTCGATGGGGTTGCGTCGTTTAATTACGGAGTTCCTATGGCCACCTTCCAGCTCCATCATCAGACTCTGGTTACCATATAGCACCAAAGTACTCGGCAAGACGAATCAAACGAGTCCAAACTCGATGGGATTGCGTCGTTTAATTACGGAGTTCTATGGCCACCTTCCAGCTCCATCATCAGACTCTGGTTACCATATAGCACCAAAGTACTCGGCAAGACGAATCAAACGAGCCCAAACTCGATGGGGTTGCGTCGTTTAATTACGGAGTTCCTATGGCCACCTTCCAGCTCCATCATCAGATCAGCTCTATGTCATAATAATATTGCATTGTCATGCGATTTATACATGCATGCAAAATTTCATTTAAATTTTAAAAATTAAATAAATAAATTTTTATTTTCTTATATTAAATGTACATAAATTCTCTCATTATTCGAAATTCGAATTCTAAGCGGGCAGCTTCAACCTGTTAATTTTGTCACACAATCTTAAAATTTCACTCTCATTTTTTTTTCATAACGCGCCTAAAGAAGTATAACTTCAAAAATATACACCCTTCCTCAAGTTCTTTTCTGCTAATAAAAATTGCAAATTTTGACCATGAAAAAGTTCTGAAAACATTTTTTTTTAACATAAAATCGGATTGTTGACCTATTGCTAATATTATTAATAATAATATTAGCTCATTAACATAAACTCACTCCTCGACTAGACTATTGCCATATTTTCAATTTACGTTTTCCAAGAATTGATGAAATTTTACAAAATATACAGTGAAATATTTATTATATGGTGCAAATATGACATATAAAGGCTGCCATCTTGATTATTATATGTCATTCTCGTAAGGCGCAGAACTCGCGAAATTGTCGATAAGACCCATCAAACTTAGATAACGCGATTTCGGTTCTAGTGTTATAGCACTATTCGTAAAGGAGTTTCACATAATACATATGTGTCCATGGGTATATAGATATACGTAGATAGTGTACATAATTCTTTTTTGGATTTTCTTGCCGAGTAAAAAGATAGGATACTTTGTATAAACCTTCGAAATTTATACAGATTTTAAGGTTTAAGGGATCAAAACATGACTTAAGAAAAGGGCATATTCAACGACACTCCATTCGATGTTAGTGAAGACGTTTAACGGAGACCGCTTTGATTGTAGATTATTATATACGGCTTATATTTTCAAAAAGTTCGTAAATGATGAAAGTAAGAAAAATTTTATTTTCGTGAATATATATAAAAGGGAACATACCCATACTACGTGACCCATATTTTACAATTTTTACAAATCCCTTCCCTCGTCTACAGTTTTGCTAAGTAGTTACGCTAAGACCACCACCCCCCTTAGTTTTCACGTAGTAATTTAAAATTATGATTTTAAATCATGTTCTTTTGCTAAGAGAAAGTTAATATAATCAAGGAAAAAAACTTCTGTAAAAACATACTGTAACAGGTACGTTTTACTACAAATAGAATACTATATAAGCGCACCACTTCTGAATGAGTGCAAAAACTATCAGTTTTAAATCAGCTGGCGTCCCGGCATATTGGCGTTAGTGTTTCCATCTGTGAGTTTAAAAAACTGCTGAACGCTGCGCGGCATAATTTGAATATATCTCCGAAAAAGCGTGACAATTCTCTGACTACGTGATGAATCCTTAAGCCCCCGCCCCGCCCCCATATTGTGACCAAGTATGGTATATTGACCCCCCCTGCCTCCTGTGTACAAGTCACGTAGTATGGGCATGTTCCCTAGTTTACTAAATGATAGATATTCATCGGCCCTTATTATTCTTAGGCTTAAAAATCCTTCATCTTCATTCTCTTTATACGCTATTAAAATAAGTATATAGTGCTGCCGTTTAGTTCAGTTTCGTTAAACAACTCGTATGTTGATGTATCGCTAGTGACAGACCATGCCTCAGGTCAGTCAATTGTGTGTTTATGCTAGAATGCCGTCATGCGCATTAATGCACAGCAATAAACGCACGAATAAATGCGCCAAAACACAGATAGAACGGCTTCCCATAGGCTGCGTTAGGTTTCATAGGACTCATCTGCTTCATTACGAACAGTTGTAAATATATGTATTTTTACAAAACTATTATTTATTATATATTTGACATGTGTTGAAGGATTGGATCCTCTAGAAACAGATGACAATTTACTTGCTACTCTCCAAAAATTAGCCAATAAACTGATAGGATATAAATAATTAATAATTTTTCTGTTATACCTAAAGACAAATATAATAGAAAATTTATTTATTACTTATAATATTTTTGAAGACTATGTATTTCTTAGTCTCGTATATTAGCGACGAGTCGAATTTTGATTTGCTTTCTTTTGAAAAATATTAGGTTTTCTAAGAAACTGCTTCCGTTGCGATATAACAAAAACATATGAAGACGCGGCGGAATCTCATGTTTGACAAATAATAATAAAAATAATTTTTTGAAATCTTTTTGAAACATCTCTTTTGTCGCATACATTTTTAAAAAATAAGCTAATGCAAGCTAAGGTAAGAATCATTATCATCGATGCGGTGTTCATGTATGCGACCAAAGACTTAAAAAAACTCCGAATCACGGAGAAATGGTTTAAATTGATTTATGTTAAAAAGTCGTCGATCATTTTGCTTGTGATCAGCATTCAAACGTTGGATTCGTTTGGGAGCCAACGAAGGCGACCATAAAAATTCAAATGGCTGTCACGACCGGCGGTCGCACACCGCTCACTCGTGTGTTTTAATATGCGGAATACAATCACGTTTTACTACGTCAGCAGGGCAATTCCGTAAACTTTAAGCTCGATATCGTTATGACGTCAAAATTATATAAACCGAAGGCGCATGGCGGCTGATCTTCCTGCCCTGACGCTTATAGCTCGACAATGACAATCAATTTTGATGAGATTTAAAAAACTGATAGAACTTATTGTCACATAAAATATAGGTTACTGTTTATTTTTTTTGTTTATTCACCTGTATGATTCTTTATAACTAGAACATTTAAAAGTCATTAATTTTATGTTATTTTGTCAGTCGTGATTATTGTTTGCTTTATTTAAACAAAAAACGGCATTAGATTGGACGATGAGGATTAAGAGGAAGGGGACAGGGAGATATGGTGTAAGAGGACGAAGAAGGGCGAAAGCGGAAGTAAGAGAGAGTATCAACAATCCGATTGTAATTATATATGATTATTAATAATAAAATGCTTTAATTATAACAAAGTTATAGTAAATGAAAAAGTTCGATAAACTTTTTACAATGCGTCTTTTGACCGTACTATATTCTATTACAATAATATATGATACAGACAGAGAGTAGCCAAAGTTTATGCAATCACATGTTTTGACTCAACTTCAATTTTGATCAAGATCAGTCAAGCGGTTCTTAAGTTATAAATAATATATGTATATACAAACTGAAAAACAAACTCAGTAGACTATCATTTGTGTAATCACATGTTCTGAGTTCTGACTGTAAACTAATTTTGATCAACATCGGTTAAATGTTTTTTAAGTTATAAAAGCACATATAGACCAACCGAGATACAGACAGACAAACAGTCTCCTATCATTACTTTGACTATGCACCAATTTACATCAAGTTTACTCGAACCTTTCACAAGTTATAAAAAGACATACAGATATACAAACAGACAGTAACATACCGTTTGCGTAATAACATGTTCTCACTGTATACTAATTTTCATTACGATTGGTTAAACCGTTCTTAAGTTATAAAAAACATACAGACAGATATACTGTAGTCAGTCATGTGCGCAATTCCATCTTATTACAGCATACCAATTTTCATTGCTATCGATCAAACCGATCTTGAGTTATAAAAAGACATGCAGACAAACAGACATAAATTTTAAAAATGGTAGGATTGGGGTCTGTTAGTCATAAAACGAATATCTATCGCTACGGACGGGCGCTACAGATTTATATACTAGTACTGTTTAGTTTATTTATAGCATAGTTTATCTATATACATATACAAAATTATCGTAATGTGCTTTATTTAACCCCATTTACTAGAATTCTGAGGTAATTACTCTGTTGCTACGTTATCCGTTCTCAACAACAAATGACACTATTAGCAAAAACTACGAATGGCACTATACGTGTGAGGTTATGTGACTCATTATTTATTGCGGGAAATGAACATACGCAACTTTTACCGTGGGAAGTTATTATATACGCTCGGCGAACTCGAAACACGCCGAGCGAAGCTCGGTTGCCCGGGTACTAACTAAAATTGTCGCTGTGACTCGGACATGGCATATTATTGGCGGTTATTCGGCATTCTTAATATTCGTTTATTGATATAGCTATCTATACCTATGTTGATTAGAAGTAAATACTGTTCTTGTTTCTTATTTTTCCATGAAATTTTTTATGTCATTAAGAACGTAATAGATATAAAGATGTTTATGAAGAATTTGGTTTATTAGCACTTATTAAAGGGAGTAAATAGTTAAGTACCCGGCGATCGTGCTAAATGTGGCGATGAAGTAGCGTGTGTAAATGGAATATGGTTAACAGGATACCACACACGCGTATCTAAATATAAATAAATAAGTTTGCATATGGATGGATTTTATTATGCATTATTTCGTAAATATTCATAATCTCCTCCCCTTATAGAACAATTTTTCCAAGGAATCAATAGTCATTAAAGTAGTCGTTTCCGAGAAAAAAAGTTTAGAATGTCTACGTTGAAAAGTACTGGCGGCCTTAGTACAGCTGCCGCGTGGTACTGCGCCGCAGCGCGCGGCCGGCACCCGATCACGCCCGCACTTGCATCTGGCCGAGCATTTATTTGGGTGGTGTCTACATTATTTTATGCTATTTATAAGATTTTCAATGTTATATTTTTTTTTTATAATTTCTTTGGCGAAAAGCTGGCCGGTATTTTTCGTACGTGACACAAAAGTCTTCAACTAAGGAAAGCATTCATTCGCACAGCACTTTCAGAACGGGTCATATCGATAATAAAATAAAAATATGCACAAATAATTCTTTATACTTTATTAGACTAATACGTATCTTTATTAATTATTGTTATTAAAATGAAACTGGTGAACTAATATTTTCTATTTTTTAATATTACTATTATTTTAATTATATAATTTAATTAAATATTACTAAAATTATTTTTTTAACTATACTTTTTTATAAAACTTGCCGATTAATTTAAGAAGTTTCAATTTCTGCCGGATGCTCCGAGACACATTTAGTTTTTATTTTTACTACTTCATTGTAATTAAATAACGTAGCTTTTAATATAATTTTAAAATACGTCCGAAATTGAATACGTTCTGACAATTTATGTGCAGTGATAATATACTAACTTATAATTTTATTTTAATATATCAATAAGTGATTGTTTAGTACGTCTCACTTTTATATTGTTAATCGACGCTCAGAATTTCGATAAATCACCGTAAAAGACTGAAAAGTGGTTTGAGCAATTTTCATAAGTGTCGTTGTGCACTAATTGCACAAAACGACAAATCGTTAAAATTCTGCATAGCTGTCAGGCAAATTAGTGAGTAAACACATTTGAAGCGTTTCGTACATTCGCCCTCATTGGAACGCATTGGAAAGGTTTAGAAAGTCGTTTGCCTAATCATGCGAATTCTAACCTCTTCTCGTTTACAAAAAATAGCCGCACTTCGCTCGACAGGGTTTCGTCATATGTTGTGGACGTGTAACGTCTGTCTGTCGGTACGCTTTGTACGTACATCATACATCATAGAAAGGTCTAAGCTATTTTTTCAAGAAATAGGTACGTGTTCCGGCCAGATTTTAGGGTAGGCACGTTTTTTATGTCAAGATAAGGAGTAATCAGTGACGATAATGACAAATAAAGCGTGGAAAATGTGCACCGCCATCGCGCCCTCTCGCGACACCTTTAATTAAGAAACAATACGACGCCATATATCCAACTTTTAAATTTAGTCCACGACGATAATTTTTATCGCGAAAAAAAATTAAAAGATAGAGGTCGTGTTTACCTGAACTTACGACTTGTAACCGTCCTTCACAACGGAGTTATGTATAAGTGATAGCGTAATTAAAGCGAAACTAGAATGGTTATGAGATCAGCTGCCGGATTCTGCTGACACGATACCGTTATAGTTAGGAGTGAAGTTATCGTTGACTCGATGTGAAGGCGTTGTGACACGTGTGACGCTTATTACGTTACCTCAGTAAAGTGCGACGAATTAGTACCGATATTGCAACAACAATATTATTTTGTGTTGCCGATTTTGTCGCATTTTCCCCCTTTAAGTAAGTATGTCTATCAACACCTATAAAATATTAAATACAATAATTTATCTGTTTTACGGATTAAACGTTGCAAGTCTATCGTAATTAATGCACTAATCAAGTACATACCTACCTTTTGTTGCAATGCGACGAATCGAGTTCGTTTCACATATTTGACAGAAAACTAGTATTTGGGGACGCACACACGCGGCTGCAGAATGACATTGCGTCTATTTTGCATTGAAAGTGCAGTACAGTACGAAAAAGGCGGGTGAATCTAATTTGGATCGAAAACGACATCGGAGTTGATATAGGATTGGATCGATATGAAAAACTATTGAATATATTCAATGTCCATGCGAGCGAAGCTGAGGGCTTGCTAGTTCTTTTAAATATAAATTATTTCATGGTTTACCACCGCTGGACGCGTGTAGAATGAAGTCGTCCATCTTTTATTTCAACTCCATCGCATTTTCACTCACAAAATCAATCGTAAAACAGATCTCGATACCGAATCGAAATACGGATTATGTTTTATTATCGATTCTGTTCTCTGTTCTGATTAGCATTTTATGCGTTATTAATCCCGGACACCAACACCGACAACGCTTTCAACCGTGATTATAAACCTAGTTCTCGAAAGGTAAGAAGAAAAGAAGAAATTTAGAAGCCTGAAGAAGATGAAGCAAGAGATACGAAAGATTCAAGCCTTCTTTATTATTGTGATCTCTGGCATATCATTGAATATCGTTTTTGGATGATAATGTTTCATTGATTGGCAAATGTCAAATAACTCATTTACAGTAATGATAAAATGGATAGCGCTCGACAACACGTGTCTCATAAAGATCTTTCTTTAGTTTATTTTTTTTTAATTTTATCAAATTTTCACAACAGTACAAGGTTAGATTGAATTTAAGGGTATTTAATATTTTTGATTTAGAAATATTAACATTAATTATCTAGTTGCTCTCATCAATGGGATACAACTTCATTTGATGGAGAATTGTCTAAATTTTCTAATGTATCTTTCTAGATACACACCCTTTGAAAAAAAATAAGGAATTCCTAAAGATAACTTTAAAGATAACTTTACGAATTCCCTATTTTTTTTCAAAGGGTGAGGTAAATGTATAAGCTTGAGGTAAATGTATATTTTCTCACACGCGCATTCTTTGAAATGTCACATGATTCAATATTATATATTATACATATCCTATTGTTATGTTATTAATATATATTAAATTAAAGATCTAAAAGGGTATCGGTGTTTTGTTCCTATATTATGCAAATTTTGAGGTTAATCGCTTCCATAATTTATAAGTCAAAGAAAAAGTAACAAAAAGAAAAACAGTACTTAACGAACAATGGATCTTTCCCTTTTGAACGTTGATTATCTACATAACGACTAAAAAAATCTTTTTATTATTGTCATCCATGAGAAAAAAAAATTGTCCATTTCATGACACGACGTGTAGAGAGAATTCAAAATAAAATTACATAAACGAATTAAGAAATAACCTTAGTCATTATAATATGGATAAAACATCAGTGGCAAACACTACTGCGATAATATCGAGTTCGAAGGTCAAGTGGCAGCCCGTCGAGGCCGCCTGTGGCCGCTCGCCGTAACGCGCGAGGTGCTCTCGCCGTACGTGATCATCCTATTATAATAAATAACGGAGAGGACTTTTTTTAAAGTGTGAATATGGTCACCCCATAAGCTATAATATTTGTTTTGTTTTTGGTTATCGCATTTAAGTCGCATGTAAATAATATGTTTGTTCTAAAGTTGACAAGACCCCTTCAAGTTTTCGCAGAAAGAATATTTTTTTTTAAATGCAGAATTATCAATTCAAAAGTATATGTACATATATGTTGGAAAAAGTTTTCGAATTCAATTTGACAAATTCTTCACAAAACATATGTTATAATTAAACAACTGCATACTGTTTAAAACCCAAATATTGTATGTACAAAAAAGAAAATTTTCACCTGCAGTTGTCCGAAGATGGTAAAGTTTTTAGTTACAACCATTTATTTGATCGAACCTAAGTTGTAGGTTATTCAATTTTGTCCATCGTACATAAGAGTAAAATTATTAATAAGATTCAAACCTATCACGTATATACATATGTACCTATACAAATTGCTTTTTTGCTAAATTTCATTAGAAATATTGCGCTTATTTATGGTTTGAGTACGTCTTATCGAATAAGTATCAAAACTCTCTTCAGTAAGTACGAAGCAGATATTTTTTTTGAATAAATCATTAATTTATGTTTAATGACGAAACACAGGCGAGGAGTTGTAAAAAATAATTTTAGAACAGAAAGCATAATTGAATTAAATTTTTTAAGTATTATTTTTTTTTTAGTGTCATTACGAGTTTGTCTTAAAATTATCATATATTGGAATATTAAATAGGAGAAAACAAATATTTTATTTCGCCTACCCGCGTGTGTGTTACTAGGTATTACTGTTACCGAGAAGTACCTATCTGTTTGTTTCCATAAAAATCGAAAAACCTTAATAAATTCTCGTATAATTCCCATTGCTTTCATACATGTATTACCTTTGTTTAGACGGTTGATATAAGTTATTTTTCAACCTCATTAAATATCATAAGATGTTAGAGAACATATTTAAGGATGGTTAAAGGGAAACATGTTTAAGAGCAGGCTCGTAACTCGTATGATATGATATCACGTCGATTCATCGCTAATACGCTGAATTAGTACCAACCGCTTCCTGGTTATGACGCGCAGTTAGTTGTCGTTCTCATTTATTTTTGAGGCCTGTTACAGCTCAGTGGTTAAGTATGTTGACTTCCGATCAGGTGGTACTGAGTTCGATTCTGATCGTGAACCGACTAATGAGTTTTCAACCTGAGTCAAATTATAGCACACGCTCGATGTAGCCATCGGCCACGGACTTGCGAAACGCAATTACGAGGACGGCCGTCGGCAGCCGTCGGCCGCACCAGGCCGGCGCGGAGGGCTGGAGGCATCTCGATACCAAATGAAAAGGTTGTGGGAGGCCATGTCTCAACAATGACGACTGTTACATTTTTCAAGCGCTAAAAAAGGGACGAGGCACCAGCGGTGACCGCCGAGCGGTCAGCCTTCCGATCGGAATGTAGCGAATCATAACTATATGGCTACTGATGAATTGTCTGAGGCGTTTTGGAGGTTAAATCGTTCGCTACGGGCCTCGGAGAGCGCGCTAAGTCGTCGGTCGTGACCGGACCGACGCACGCGCATCGTCACAGATTCGTCACGGTTCCGCACCGGGTCGGGGGTTCAAACGCCTGCCGAACACACTTTTCGTGATATTGACACGGAAGCGACGATGTCAAGGTGTCATCGGACCGCCATCGTGCGGCGTTTGTCCGATGACGTAAAGGTCTTTGACACATAAATCGCGAAATGATCTCGATTTGGACGCGTGACATGAATAGGTGATTTCCCTGGTTCGTTTTTTGACTGTAGAATGCTAACATCGATACCGCAGTACCGTAACGCTAAATAAGGGCCATAGGACTTCTACTTTGATTTCGTATCAATGCCGCTCGTTAAACTACGTAATTGTTGAGTGGCGTGGAAGGTTTCACGCCCGTATCAGTAAACGTCCCACAGATGATACGCCGTCTCGAGAAGTAACGTGGGAGCGAGATACATATTATTTTCTATATGTCTCTGTCTTGTTGTCTTGCTCTTTCCACTCCCAAGATGGAACGCTGCACTTAAGTTTACTTATTAATACGAAACTAAAAGTCAAGCTGGAGAATCCTAAAACTTGATACAACAAAGTAAACGTATGAAAGGACGTACCTAGTCAGTTATTTCTTTGTAACTAGGGTTATAAGAACAAAATATGTATTTTGACAAATTAAAATTCTAACTTGGGCCGAATTTACAATTGACATTTTGTAATTTGTTAATTGTTAGTTTCGTGCAATGCAAATTATTAAGTGACAAATTATATTATTACTAATATTGTTGCAAATTAGTGATTCCTGTTTTATTAGTGAGGCAAGTTCTACTGAATTTGCCTCACTAATCACTAAGAGTACCAACAAGTATTACATGTATTATGAGTTTACAAAATCTATGTACTCCTAAGACATGTAAATAACGCCACATCGAATTTGAATATTTATGGCTTGGCCAAAAATTCTAAATTAAAATCATAAACGCGGAAACAGACTATGGGTTTAGTCAGGGCCCGATCTAGCTATTTAACCGCCCCGGGTAAAAATGATATTTAGCGCCCAGAGTAACACCACTTACGTCAAAGACGGAACGTTATACAGGATGTAGCAAAACTATGAACAATTACTTTAGGCGATAACTCTTCTTATGGACACTCTTGAAATCGAGAAAAAAAAATCAGCTGTTTCACACAGTACGTTCATGTATGCCCAATTATAATGTACAAAATAGATCCTTTTTTTTCTTGCGATTTTAGAAGAGTTCATTGTAAAAGTTATTCGTATAAATGTGTACCATCACCCCTAAAATAACTGTTCACAGTTTTGTTAAGCGAATATTATAATATTAAATTTTTAGAATTGTGTAATATTCACATATTTTAATCGAATGAGGCTTTTGAACAAGTTTACAAAAGTTGATGAGTGTGTGTGTGTATGGATATTTGTAAATGTGTGCCCGTTTAAGAATTCTCAGAAACTACGAAATAGATCGATTTTTTTTATCGACATAAGTATATAGTATCTTTCAACTTCATCATTATCAACCTGTTTCGAATCACTGCCTCTTTGCCCTTGTGCCATTTTTCCCTATCTCAGGCTAATCTTGTCTACGTATGACCCCTTAATTTCAAAAAAAGCCTTAAAAGAATGAATCAAACTGGTTATCATATCGGTTCATACGTATGTAAGTTATAATATTTAATATTAATTAGAGTTAAGATACATACCTTACGTATTAAAAAAACACAAGATTTTTTTTCTTTTAAAATCTGATGCAAATAATAAAAACACATGATTATATAACGCTACAAAACGAATCAGTCATTCTTAAAACTAATCAAATTTGGTAAATAAAACATTTTCTTGAAAATAATAATCTATACCTCGTAAATTAAAGTAATTTTCTTCGCACTTTTTGCTCAGCAAAATCGTTAATAATTTCTGATAAATTTATATGTCGCAAATTTATCTTCCATCGAAATCATAGCCAATCCAGATAATCTATTCTGTGTCATGGTGGATCTCAGATAATTTTTTTAATATTTTCAATTTAGAAAATCTTCTTTACTGCTTGTAAATATTACTAAAGTTAAAAGTATCCTAAGTGCAATACTGATATTTAGACCAAATTTCAAATCTGTTACCCATTTCAAAACGTTTTAAGAAGACAAATTGCTGTTTAAATACATACAAAGAACTAATAACGCCTCTGAAAGTTATAATGCATTTATATCTCGCGAGTTCTCGTGATTTAAAATAGTCTCCGGATTTTTACAATACATATTCTAATAATTCACCTTTTGGCAGTTCTCTTCTAAGACATATAATACTTTATATAAAAACGCAAAATCTTTACTGTGTTCGGTAATCTGGGAAAACCTTCACTCTAAGAGATTTATAGCTGTATTTGTAGCGTGAAAAAATACTTCAATTGTATATTTTTGACGAGATTTAACGATTGACAGTCATTGAGTCTAATGAGTCAGCACAATCGTGATAGAATTGTTTCTTCTTGGATCGAGCACGAGCTTTAGGCACATTTTCAAAGCCTAATATACCTCGCACTCAATTTCAGAAGCTAAAGCTTTGGCGTCTTCAAGAACTTGAGTAGAATATTTATCTGGCTTTGAGTTTTCAAAGAAGTTTTTGGTATTTTTCAGTAATTTCAGTAATTAAGTCAAAATCTTTACTTTGCATTAATTTACTAACAGGATTTATCCGATTCAAAGTTTCGTACAAAAATTATTATAGAATATAAAAATTTATACTGTTCAGTTTGATTCAACAAAACCCGAAGCTTCATCTCGCGTTAAAGTAACTTAATCCTTCGTTTGGGAAACACTAAACAATGCATCGTAAGTTTGCTCTGTTTGATGTCTTAATGGTTTTATTACCTCAATTCGACTTTCCCACCAATGGTGTTAAAGTAATATCTTTCACATTATTAAAACAAATTGACCATTTAATGTTGAAAAGTAAAAGTAAACACATGTTTTTTTACAATATTAAAAAAAGTTGTAGCTCCCGATGAGCACTTGGCCATGTCGTTTACCACTAAATTTAAAGAGTTGCCACTCTATGGTTGTCACTATAAGGTACATAAGATGCCCATGGATTGATGTTTTATACCCTGGCTTGAATGCCACTTTGAATACTTTTCATATTAGATTATTATCATACTTGTACCCTTGCCCTCTTTTGTTTTCCAAAGACAATTCAAGTGCTGATAATTGTTCTACGATGATTTCTGACAGTGTCACACCTGTAGACTCGAACAAATTCCAACCTTTCTCGACTGGTTTAAATTAAAAAAAAAAATATTTATTGCAATTTCTGATGTTCTTGGTTGATTCTGGATTTGATTTATAGAAATATGCCTAATTATCGGCGTCATTTGCTTAGTTTTGCTAGCGTCTGAAGTACAATCTAAGATAATAGAATGATATTTGGATTTAATGATAGCTTCAACAATAAGTTTTTTATGTCTGTCTGAAATTGTATTAACTGATTATGAATAATTATGTTTAAAATTGCTGTTTTTTTTTGTTTCTTCAAAACTCTGCGTACATGTTCCTGCATAAGAGGATTCAATTCGAATAACGACTTCTACTGGTTTTAAAGAATTACCATCGTTATGTTGATACAGATTGTCAGAAGTACCTTGAAAAGCCAAGCCATTTTTTGCTAACATTTCGATGACAATACGTAACAAAACTCCATTCCAGTGTTCTCTTTCAGATTTCATTACTTCTGTAATACGGTGTTCATAGTATGAGACGATATGAGCCTACGCGAAAGTTTGACCCAATATTTTACAGCTTTTACATGGTTTCGTGATTTAAGCACATCACCTATATGCTTTCAATTTCTGTATTCACCTTCAGATAGACCGGATGTTGTACTTTCATTGAATATTTTACAGCAGAAGCAATACACTGAACTTTTTTGCGACAGAATATATAACCCAATCTTTCAAGATTTCTTCACCGTTATTAAGTTATCTCGAAGTAAACTTTCGACTATTATCATCTCGTGGAAATTCAAATTCATACAGTGTGTGTGGAGAACCTCTACTTACCATATTCTTTCTGCATCTGTTAATTTATCAGACCACGTGGTGGGGTCGATATCTAAAAGAAGACGTTCATCCGGCAGAAACACTAGTAGACACAATAGCACATTCACCTGCAGTAGAGATTAACCCAGAAGTTGAAACACCAGGATCACAGATTGGGATCAGGGGTGTGTTCTTACGGCTTAAGTGGATTCCCAGCTACTAGATAGGTTTTGTGTATGGGTGACGATGTTTTGTTAACTCAAGATCACTAAACTTATTTAGTGATCTAGGGTTAACATAACAAACACTCACTGAAATTTTTGGGATAATTTGGTCAAATTTTAAGGTGTTATTTTTTTGGGTGCCATATTAGAATACGCTCTCAAAGTATGTCCATCGTCTAGAGAAACACTCGGTATAAAGTGAATAAAGTTTTTGTGTAGATTGTTATAAAGTGCTGAATCATGCCTTTCTGAATTTGAATCACCAACAACATGTGTTATAGTTGATTTAACAAAAAACACTATTTTTGTTCTATAACCTACTGCATAGTATTTTTATGCCAAAGAAACAGGTACAAATTAATAACAATACCAAATAGAACGAGGACCAGTGCTAGTCTTGGCACGATTAATGTGTTTAAAAATATTATTTAACATACTTTGCGGACAATGATGTTAAAACTATTTACTAACAGGGATAAAAAGTATAAGTGTTTTTTTACGAACAATGATTTATTTTTTAAATAGGTACTTACGTATAATAGAAACGCCACGCCACTTTTAATTTTTTGAATAGATCTTGTTGAAGTGGCATAAATTTCGTATAAATAGATAAAATATTTTTATTGTATATCGTTTATGTGACGGAGATTAATCTATAGCTCCGATCATTTATACGAGAAGTTTTCAGAAAAATAATGGAAACATAATATATTTTTGGTAACATACGATGTTTCTTATTCCTCGAAAAGTGTTGCCATTGTAGGAATGTAGTATAAAAGAGTATTCCTGCAAACATATTATAGTACCTTTATACAAACTACTGGAATTCATTATATTTATCTCAACGTTTATCTCAACGTCCGCGAGGAGTCTCGTCGCGCCAAATATATTCAAAATGAAAACAATTACCACTCAAAAAATGAAAAATCGATAAAAGCTTCTTTTTATTCTATATTAAAAAATAATTACATATCGAAAGAGTCGGTTGGTTTTAGAAAGGATTAACAGTCGCCAAAGTAAATTTTTTTAAAAGAAAAACCATAAAAATGGGATTTTTCTATTTAGAGAGAAAAACTTCATTCGGAATGAAGATGTCGGTCTCTTTCAATTTGCGCTTCAAATAATTTAATTCAATTAAAAACAATTTTGCACTTAGCAACTCAAGCACAACAATGTTAAATGATTCATCTGAAAATTCTGCAAAATGGCCTAATGTTAAACGAAATTCAACTATGAAATAAAGTGGCATTCACTCTGATTTGTCAATAATCAAATGATAATTGTCTCGATAAGGCGGCGAGCATTAAAATGATAGCAGTCTGTAGATTGATTTTTAATGCGCTACTTTGATTGATTGCTTCGTATTTAATCTGGATTAACAAAATATTGATACCTCGCTAAGAAGGGTATTCATGTTGTATGCATAGCCGCGTACTTGTAAAGTTTGTGAGTACCTACTAGTTTCTGATATGACACTTTGTGTAAATGGATTAGATTATTGAACTTTTAATTATTTTGTTGCTGAAATTATTCATAATCAATAGATTACGATAATTAAGAATATCGCAAGTAGACAAATTCATTATAGTATAGTTTCCAAAAGGTTTTACGAAGGGAAATAATTGTGGGAGTTTTTGTTTAACAATTATCAGATATTAGAAGTAAACAAAAACTAGATACATTTGTTATATAACAACATTTTCTAAAAAAAAAACCAAAGAAAGTTTGTCCCAAATAATTAATGTTTATTAGAAAAAGTATCGTTCGATTTATCTAACTTTAATATTTTATAAGTAATTTTTAAATCGTTGGATCCTTTTTTGTAATAGTTAATTGTTTACAACTACGATTGTTTATGTGGGTATGAAATTTTCGCGTGTCTCTAGATGTGATTACAAAATTCAATGAGCTCTCAACCGTATTTTAGCCGCGGTGTCAACAATCCATACGCTTTTTAACTTGTGAAATAAATTAACAAGTCGTAGATCACGAATTCGTCCACGTTATCCGTTCTAGTACAATATCAAGCTTTCTTTATTTTATATTATATATTTATTTTATATTATATAAATCTCTATAGCTCCTAATGAACATTATCAAAATGCAGCTATAATGTCTTGAATTCACGGCTAACATACTTTCCTAGGCATGGACGTGGTCAACATTCAAACCCTAATATTCTCAATCGAAGACAACACTTTTGACGATTTGTCTGCCCTCGCTAGCATGCTGCGTATAATATGTCAAATAACTATTAAAATCGCCTTAATTAATATATGTCTTCCTTTAAAATGAAGAAAAGTAGTGACTAAAAAGACGAACCATTATTTTTTTTGAAGGGCGTACAGAGTGTACAGATCTCCACATGGCACGACCTCTGTACATCTTTCTCGCTCCACCGACTTCCGCCGACAGTTTCGCGCTAGCTCGTCGGTTTTTGATGCTTAAACTTAGGCCCTTCTTTAATGCGCCACCAGTCGGGCCTGCATAACTTCTTTATGTACAGTTTCATGCCGGTTATCGTAAAGCAGTGGAAACGAGACATCAGATAATGTTTTTAAACACGAACACGAAACACGAAACACGAACGGGTGGGTAGGCTCATACGGCGAATTAGGAGGCGGTCATGTTTCTCATTGGTGACAAGACCCGTGCGTGTGCGACACGTACATTGTAATGCAAAAACGCAACGCACGACGTGTTTGACGACAGCGTCGTCTTACCGACGTTTGAATTTGAAACGAACTAAGATCGAAATAAATACCCCGCAGTTGATTCACAGGGAACAGGGTAAATTTATCTACAGAATTGGCCTTTTATTCGATGCGCCAAGTGGATTAAGGGCATACGGATAAGAGTCGATAACGAGCTAGACGTGATACATTTGGTACGCACAAGACTAATAATCACATTGACGCGTAGTTGTATGAAATGTATATATTTTGTATAACACAGAAATAGAATGATTGTTCCTTGACTATATTTAGTAACGCTGTTTCGTCCCTGAAAATTGTAATTACTGAAATCCGTCTAATTATTTTTTTTGGGATCCGTATGGTCAAAATCGATAGATAACACGAAACTTTTTAATATTGTCTAGATATTTTCCTTTTGGAAATATTTCCTCATTATAATTATTAATTAATTCAATACCGAAATTATGTTTATAAACATGATTTTCTTATTTACTAATCGTATCAGCCTTAAAATATTACGCTAAAATCTCACCACTCACGTCTACGAGCACTTTGTCGAAACTCGTCCAACGCCCGAGTTACATCACGAGGCTTAACTTGATCACTGAAGCGATTGTAAATTGACAATTTCAAAATAAACCAGAAAGTTGGAACACAAGTGTGAGCGCTCCCGGTCAGAACTGGCGAGAATGGTCTCACAGACGGCCGCGCTAATACATCAGGATAACTAAGTTTCTTGCTTACTAAATCTAATCAGTTAATTTTAATCCGAGTTAGATAAAGAATATACTTAGCGACTTCAGAGGCGATGAGTAAAATTAACACCGTAGTTACGCTTTTTTCGTATAGTCTACCATTTTTCACCTCCTTTTGGGTGGTTGGTAGATATAATGAAAAACCGTTTGAGACGAGGATCGAGTGTACACTGTATGGTGGACAAATTTTTATAAAGATAAGGTCAGAGTAAAGCGTAAAGTGATGTTTATTTTTTTTTTGTTTTGGGTTTAGCGGAAACATTGCCGGTAAGTTTGGTAGGTAGGTAAATATTTTAATGACCCACTTCTATGGGATAAAAGTTAAAATTTTAAGTTTTATCCCATAGAAGTAGGATAAAGCTTAAAATAAATGGTGTAAAAGCAAGCCGTTCTTGCTTTTACATAATTTATTAATCAAGAACGGCTGCACAGTTTTTTATGGTCTTTGATTTTTTGGTTTTGCCTACACCCCGAATAGCAGACTAATTAATCAAAAATATGAAAAATTCACAAAAACAAAAAAATACGTACGAATTTCGTTTTCTAATGCATTTTCGATAACATAAAGAAATTGAAGTGAGAGAGTTGCTTAACGATTTGCATAGAGTATATAATTTTTTTTTCAGAGAATGAATATATAACTAACTATACATCTTGACTTATCTGTAGTAAACTTCCATTCTGTTTGTTACTTTAAGTATTTGTTATTTTAGCAATTTTGACAGAAAGTTAAAACAGCACATGGTAGTACGGTCTCTTAATATACTATTTTCTTAATGTGATAAAGTGCACATTGTTAATGGTTTTATTTCTGTTATCAGAAATGTGAAAGTATGTATGTATGTATGGATGTTTGTCGTACGTTGACAATTGGACTGATTTTAATCAAATTTAGAAAGTATTAACGCATAACAATATTTTAGAATTGCCAATAGAAGCATTTTTTTATTCTAGTAACGTAAGGGTATTAAACCTTGACAGTAATTGTATAAGTAATATTCATAGTAAGAGTTTTTATAATTCAGTGAATCTAACAGAAATGCATCTAGAATATTACTTTTTATCTAAAGTGCCACAAGATTTGTTAATAAATAAAGTAGAATTAATATTGATGAGATTGGACAATAACTTATTTGTAGAGTTAGATAATGATATATTTGAATACTTAGTCAATGTCCGACAAGTTATAATGAATGATAATAGATTGAATTTTGTCTCAAAACATATATTTAAAAAAATAATAGAAGTAGAAGAGATTCATTTGTAAATAGATTTGCACATAGAGGTAGATTATGTTCTCAAATAGGATATAACATTAATATAATAAGATTATATTATAATACAAAACAAAATGAACTTTTGTGTAAAGAATGTAGTAATACCAGTAAGAGTGGTAATCTGTTACTACTGACATCTATGATCAAGTAGGATCCACATTGGCATTAAAACCGTTATTGGAAAGCGGGACCAGGGTCGGACCTGACAGTGGAACTACAGCTGACATTGATAACAGCATCGGTGATCGCGATCGGAATCGACAGCGAAAATGGCTAATACTAAAAATGAAGAGATTCATTCCATACACACGCGAGTGAAACCACGGGCATATCTGAATTATAAAAAAGAAATAATTGCTGAAACTTAGTTTACGCTTAGCGAAGCGGACGAGTAACGGCTATGTATACAATGAAAACGGTCGAAATTGTCTTCTTTATAACGCAATCAGGTAAAAAGTGAATCATACACATATCGAATGTATCTTCTGTGAATTCATATACTAATGAATGTGTGTCCCATACGGTACTGCACGTAACTGTATGACGTCGTTGATCAGGCGTTGAACATTGGATGCGGAATTATTTATAGACAGTTTCATTGTTCTTATAATATTGTGTTTATTCCATGTCCGTTGCTGTATAAATAGTAATTCGTTATCACTACAGTTAACGCCTAAACGAGGATCAAGACCGGTATCGAGATCTGCACGTGGACCCGAACTGACATGATCGCGTTTGTTGTTCTCATAAAATCCGCCTGTAAAACATTATTCGACTCAATTAAAAGACGAGGATACCTTTTTCTGATGCCGTATCTTAGGCTATAAAGTGCGGAACGATACTCGGACACTTCGGGCACAAAACGGGTCCGGATACGCTCTCGAAGCCATAAACGAATGGACAGCGAACGTGTTTGATGCGCACACATCCATAGCCGATGCGACGTTTTGATGATCCGCCATCGATCACATCTCCGTGTCGTGCGGTGTCGTACAGTTTATTGAACGCGATAAAGTGCACTCGTTTGCGACTCGCGACGCGTCCGGTGCGCTTTTGTAGTACAATCTGCGGATGCCGTTAGCACAAAACGTCCATATGAATGTTGTCGGTAGTCGTCTGTATGTTTGTTGTAGTAAAGTTCGTCAAACCGAGAGATCAATTTTCGTGCTGTTTTCGATGTCGCTTAGGGCATTGCGTTCCGTGGCTTGAATCATTTTGTATAGCTTTTTTTTTTTTAATCAAGGCCATTGAAATAAGAATAAACGCTTGGGAGAAATACTTGTAATTTGATTTTTTAATTTTTTACAATGTCGAGGCAAATCGACATGTAGATGCCACATTAAAAGACTTAAAAAGCGAATAAGTGCCTTTGTAAAAAAAATTGCCAGTGCAAATAAACATCGGGACTCCCATGAAAATAGTGTTTTCGTGAAAGTCCCGATGTCGTATTCGTTCGCAAACATTTGCCGATAGCACATCGTTTCACGATCACCGATGTCCGCAATGTGTCAACAATAACTGCATGATCGTCTTTGAGGAAATATTTTTACTTATCGTAAAGTAAAATGTTATGACTAAAAGCAGACTTAATAGGATGATATCACATACAGCTTCAAAAACAGTCTATAAGACTCTTATCTGTTTCATGCAATATTAGATAAAAGTTGGCCAAGTGCTATTCGGACTCGCGCATCGAGGATTCCGTACTAAACAAGTAAACACAATATTTTTTTATAAAATACCTAAAAGAATATATACAACAGGCGTACCTCGATAAGTCGAAAAACTTCAAAATTAAAAAAAAAAAATTGTACGCTTCCCTTCAAACCCTAAAACCTGCATTTCTCGAGTTCTTTATTAGTCCGAATAATCAGGGTGTCTTTACAAGCGATATGTCTATAACTCGAAAATAATAAATTGGAGCTCTGTGTCTCGAACATGACAATGTTTTATTTTACAACCTTTACTACTCTATTCTTTAAAATTTATTGCCTCTATTTATTAGCTCGAAGAAAAATGGGTCATCGACTTTAAGAATCGGCCGACGACGTACGCCATTATTGTCTTAGAAAACAATTTAGTAGTATACAATAAATATGATCACCAATTCTAAGAAATGATAAGGAATTTGTGACTGACGTTAACACGTGCTTGGCGTCAGGTGTTTTATTTCGGCCACTTATTATTGCCAGTGATTTAATTTGAACTTTAGAGAAGCGAGTCGTTGTCGATTGCAATTGTGTCAGAAGTAGTTCCAAATACACATAATTTTTTACAAGAGTTTACGAATGACATTGTTAAAACTGGGCAAGCTTCAAAAGTTTGAGTCTCGCTGAGATGTTAGAAGTGCTTGAAGTTGGGCAGAGCTGTGAAAAGAATGAAGATGCTGCTGAACAGTTTGGTATAGCAATTAGTGATCCGTCAACAATAATAAAAAATGAATAAGAAATTATGAAAAAAATTGCAAACGGTCAAAATTTATTTTGCAAACGGCGACGAATTGCAGGATTTTTCGGCTCGAAGCAGTGCCTACTTAAATGCTTTGGGAAGTTGGAACAAAATATCAGTGTTAGCGGACCACTGATGCAAGAAAAAACCGAAATGTGCTCTAAATTACATATTTTTTATTTTAATGATGTTTTGAAATAATGTTGATTTGTAATAAATATGTTTCTCAACTCTGTAATTTGAAATATTATTTATTTAACCTCGCTAACACAAAATTTGTCAGAATTAATCTAATCCCTATAAGTCGAAATTTTTGCAGTCTCCTTTTATGTTCGATTTAAAGAGCTTGGATTGTTTATGAGGATTCTGTGTACGAGCGCCGCTCATACTTGACCGGTTTGTATTTATTGTTTTTTTTTTATATTCGCACTGTGATGGCGTCAAGTTAGACGCTTATTAATGTTGCTGTTTTTACGATAATAATAAAAAATCATAGGCACTAAGTATCTACTGAAGTACCTAGCGAGTGCCAGTTTATACTGGACATGGAAAGGTGCCAAAACGATACTTTTAATGGATTTTTCTGTAACCTATAAGTAAAAAACTACATCCTTCATTTTTTCAATATTTTAGGCGCAGTAGTTTCGGAGATAAGGAGGGAATGGTCAATTTTCATCTATTTTCTTAAATTCATAACTACAAAGCTATTTACTTTAACATTATACAAACAAATATATTCAACACTCTCAGAATACGCGTTTTCGTTTGATACGTCACATGGTACACTTTAAAAACCTTTTTTTGTTTTCTGATTTACCCCCAAAAGTGCCCCTCATATTTGAAATTCATTTATTTACGTTACACGTCCTTGTATTGGTTACAGACATATGTGTGCCAAATATCGGCTTAATTTGAGCCAGTAGATTCAGATCAAATTGGTTATGACAGAGGGACAGACATACGAGTGATCCTATAAGGGTTCCCTTTTTTCATTGGAAGTATGGAATCCTGAAACAGGCAAATCCAACAGTCTTCTTTTTTATTTAATTCCCAAAGAAAATCCTTTACATACCACAGAAAAAATATTCAGTAGTGTATCTATCGTAATTTATTTAGATAATTTGTCTCTGGTGATTTAAGTATTAAAAGCTTACTTTTATAATAAACATTGTTGTAAAGTGGCAGTATAAAAACGTGTTACGATTTAAGTTATTATGAAATAAATCATTAATGTCTTTGAGTGATTATTGAAAATTAATTAATGAATATTGAAGATACGAGAGGAAACTGATAGGTGTACGCACTACCCTAATTTCCTTGGTGAAGTTAGCTAAAAATTGAATCTTTACAAGGGCACTGTGAGTAGAATAAATATGTCATTAAAACTGTTCAATTCTCAAACTGCACTTTGATTTTTTTGGTGTGTCACGGTTCACGGAAGCACGTGCTTCGCTTGCAGTGTCGTGTGTGAGTCACACCGGCGATCATTGCACGTGTACCCTAATTAAAGTATTATATGACGAATTTTTTAAGATATTTATCTTTGACGCTCGTCTGCAACATGCATTAACATGCAGCGTGCAACCCACCGCTGACCCTATCCAAAAAATTGAATATCGATTCTAGAGGATTAGATTAGATATCGAGCACCTTAGTTAGTGTTAATTTTATTTTTTATAATTATCTTAGTCCGCCAATTGTTATATTGTTAATTTCTTCGTATGTTTCATACCAACCAGGCACATCGTCTAAAAAAATACAGGCAGGCACATCCACCAGGGCGTTGGAGTGTTAAAACAACCGACAAATGCGTACCCAATCTCGTTATGTGAACTGCTATAATGCGATGCGTCTCTTAAGGATTTCCGCGAATTAACACCTCACAATAGGATATTTGTCTTTCTTTCTCATATATAAAAACATCGGATAAGTGCGAATAGGACTTGCACGCTGAGAGTTCCTTACAAAAATAATAATTATTCATGTACATATTTGGTGCATAAAAATTCTCACCGATTTTTTGCCTGTTTTCAATAAAGATATTGGCGAGATATCGGTCCGGGAAATCCGAAATTTTTGTTTTTTTTTTCGAATGGAAAGGTTATGAATATAATCTCACAATGTACATCGATATTTTAGTAGGTGATGATAGTCTTGATGATATGATAGTCTTAAAAAATTATATGACTGTGATATGATACTACTATGACTATGTTAGTCTCAAAAAAAAAAATTGTAATTCGGCTGACTGATTGATACATTTTTATGATTTATAACAATTTTACTAGCATGTCTATTTAATTAATGTGATCCTATTTATTTATTGTCAGTGATTATCCTGAACTAACTGAGATATGATATTTGGATTAGTCTATTGAAAAGTCATAAAAACATATGTTATTTTTTGTTTTTCTTTTAATTCACAGTTATCCGCTTTTACAATTTTAAACATTTTCATTCAGATCAAGAGTATGTTAAAAATGAAGGCAGATGTAAAGATCTCGACGCGGGAATGCGTACGTTGGTAACTCTAGATAATTACCGCTCAATAAAAGCAGCATAAGGTTTATGACTGATTTTATGTTTTATCAACATCTCGTTGCTGTCGACTCTTTAGTTGGTATAAGCGGTGGGGAAACGGAACTATTGTTAATGTAATGTATTTTAACGTTTGTTATCCGCTCGCGGACTGTCGGCCAAGCGTTTAATCTGTTATCTAACCCGTATCCATTCCACAATCGATTATGAATAATCGGGCATGAAATATGCGTGCGCTCGTCTCACTTTGCGTTTTAGAATTATCGAGGGGCTCCGGGTCGTGACGCGAAGTCTATTCGCTTAAAACACTCGAATGCGTTACGTTAAAAGTTTTAGCGATCGCAGTATCATCGACGGGAAGTGCTATTGGCGCAAATGTTTTTGATGTTTAAGTTGCTTTAGACAAATCTACGGTTGATGGTACGTAACTTCAAAAGATGTACCCGCGCTTGATGTATCTCTGTCTTTATGTGGTTGTTATTGTTTAAGGTTTCTACGGTTTAATTTTTATATAGATAGCGGTGTGACTAAATGTACAAAAAAAAAATTGATAGTCATAGATATTACGATTATTAGATAGTTACCATTTTCACAGAAATCTTTTCAAATTGTAGTGACTATGCGTGTTCAATCATATATGAACAACTAGCTTTTGTCCGTGGCTACGTCCGCGTTTACATTTTTTTTTATTTAGATAGGATTAGCATAAAATACGTTCTCAGAGAACGTCTACGTCCCGAAAAGAGTAACTGTGCCGAATTTCAAGTCAATCGGACCAATAGTTACGAAAATCTCATGATTAACTCAGCCAGTGGTAATTCGCTTATATATATTTTAATGTCACAATGTTAGATGTCAAATAAAGAAGTGATTCATATTAAAAAAAAAAATACGTCTCCTGTTCCATCTCGGTACTCAGTACCTGCTCAGACGGCTTTGTGTAAACACAAGGTCTCATTGTCTCGCAATGCGCCCGCGCAGATAAGCATGGCGTGGTGCGGTCGGATGCGGATCAGGTAGTTTCGACAACGAACACGTTCTTTCCTAAAACAGACGCATGTACCTCTCAAGTTAATCTACCTATACAAAGATCATCTTTGTTGATTTTCTTTTATTCATAAATACATAGTTTCACTTGTGATAGAAAACTATTACACACGCGTTAAAACTAAACACTTATTATGTTAATGATGCTAACGTAATAGATCAACGCCCGGCCCAAAATGTATCTCTCCTTCTACAACTCCATCTTCTACTATCTTTGTCTTCTGACACCGGACGACGCGTCCAATCGTACATAATTAGCTCAATAAATCAAATAATTATTAAAACAGGTTATATAAGCATCAATGTTGCGCAACATCCCAGCAACGAGCAAAATAAAATTAATTGTCAAAAATAAAAGAAATGCCTTCAAATGTCTATTTTAGTGATTGCTGAGATTAGATACAGTTCTTAATGTGCAGTTCATCATATTTGGTTCATTATTTATTTATTTCATTATTGGTTTTTCGTTTTCCTTGACAGGTTAAAAAGGGAAGCTTTTCGTTTTAACAGTAATCAAACCAAAAGTATTTTTCTTTCGTTTTAACTACAATCAAATAAAAGTGTGGAGCAAAGAAATTCGCTTCTTTGTCCAGTTCTTAGACGGCTGACACAGTTGTGTTTTTTTTGGACTGGATATTGTATTATAACTCGACAACATCTCGAAAAATATCTCCAAAACTGTTGCTGGTCATTCCCTTTAAATTCTCGCTATTCTTAATCACTTTGAGTTATAAATATTATACATTTTCGAGAATAATAAATGAACTCTAAACTTTTTTAAATGTGAACCATCAATACGTTTGCTTAAAAGCTATGATATTATATATGAATATAAGCACGCTTTTACTTTTTTGCCAGTATTTCTCGATTAAATTGACCGTTTATTAGGGTTCCGTAGCCAAAATAGCAAAAACCGAATCTTACAGTTTCGTCACGTTCGTTCGTCCGTCTGCACGTCACAGGTATTTTATTCAAAAACTACAAAACGTAAATTGATGAAAATAGTGCAGGTGTCTTATATAAGCCGCTACTTAGTTTGATAGTTAAATAACAAAAATAAATATTTCTAGGGGGGTACTCAATCCATGTAACAGAAGATGAAATTTTTTTTTAAATAAACGTCAATGTGCGGCACATATTTCGACAATTATTTTAAAAATATTTTAAGGTTTCTAAGCTAACTTTTTTGGTTAAGTAAATATTTTTGGAAATATGCGCCCCAAAAGTAGCGTAAGTTGTGCCCTCCTCTTTATTTTTAAAACTACATGTCCAAAAAATTACAAAAAATAGGTTAACCCTGTAGGCCAACCCTGAAACTTCCCGTTATTTTCGAGTTCAAAACACTCGAAAATATACGGGATTTGACGCGATTTTTTGAGTAAAAAAACGGTTTGTTTCGATTTCTTTCGACGATTTCTCGTAAACGAATCAACCGATTTTGACTCGATTTGCGGCAATCGACGTGTTTTTAATAGGTTAAGAGCTGATTAGATTTTGGAATTGATCGGTCAAGCCATTTTAAAGTTATTTTGAAAAAAACACTTTTAAATTTTTTTTCTTAGTTTTTTGAAAATTTTTCAAAATCTACCGGTCCAAATCGACCCAAACTTTTAGGAAATCTAAGTTTGGTGAAACTCTTTGGAACGCCGTTTAGTGAGCTCGATTCGGTCAAACCGTTTAAAAGTTATAAGAGGTTTACATACATCCACACATACACACACACACACACATCCACACAGATATACGGACATCATCTCAGGGATGATCAGGGAAGCTTTCTAGACCCTCAGAACGTCGAGATCTGATGAGAACTCGATTTTTGTAAAATGGGGTGAAACCAATAATTCCCGAAAATATTCAATTTTCTTAGCGGGAAGTTAAAAATATGAAGGTAACGCTTAATAAATATTTTCAACGAAAATTATTTTTAATATAATCGGATATACCGTTTTAGAATTATTGCCGAAAAACTGCACTTGTCAAGAAAAGAATGTAAGTGCCATCAAGACACGTTCTTCCGCTGATGTACTTTAGTTTACACTATTAGTTTAAGAGTTAATAGTTGACACACCTACTTGTCTCTCTAGTCATAGGCGACTTAAGCGCTTATACCTATTCTGTGCGGAAAACGAAAAAGTGTAACAACGTAGGTTTTTCATCTGTAGTGCATTCCTTTGTGCTAACGGCTTAGGAATCGTACACTCAGCATGGCACCGACGTGTTCTTGGCCGATCTTATATATTCCTTACTGGCTTTCGTCCACGGCTTCGCCTTCATGGACATAGAATGAAATCCTACATCTTTATCGACTGATCACGCTGTCGAACACAATTCAGATCATATTCTCGATTTCGACTCCAATCCTGACCCCCCTTTTGATTACGATTCCGGTCTTGATCTAGATTATGGTTCTGTTTGAAATATACATAGTGTAAAAAAAAAATAGCAACGAAAGGAGATAAAAACTACCTTACATGTTACTCCGGAGTATAAACTATTACCATACCAAATTTTATAAAATCCTTTCTAATAATTTTTGCGGAGTGCGCAGTCAATGTATTATCAAGATCTGTTGTTTATTCATTAGAATCGAAAAATAAAATGTCAGTATATACCTCACTATCCAAAATTTCATAACATGAACCTAATACAAAACTGCATTTGCAATGCATTTCTTTGCAGTAATGCCTACGGTCCGACATACTCGGCCGATTTTTTTATTACATTTAGCGATTATCAACGAGAATTTTCTGGATATTTAAGTCGATATGATTGATTAGGAAATGGATAATTTTGAAATTAGTTAAAATCTAGTCAACCGATCAAATTAAAATTGTTAGACAATGTAAAATAAATGAGACGCTTTCCTATATGATCTTAAACAATCGATTACTTAGAATCCATTATAAAAAAATACTTTTTTAATTTATTCCTAATTATATCTTTCGATTAACCTGTCCTATTTTAATAAGCTTCATGGTAACTGGAATAGTTTTTTAAGGATTAAAGTTGATTAGATTAATGCATAAAAATCTATTTAATATTCATAATGTGCGATAACATGTGAAAATAAATAAATATTTTTAGTTTGTTTACTATTTATTCAGCAGATCGAGTTCAACTTTTCCAGAAATCTATAAAGTATTTAACTTTTTTATCGCACTTTAGGCGTTCTCGCACGGGATTTGAAATTAACGATTCCTTTATCTACTTTTTCATTTGCGCGAAGATTTTGCTTTTGTGTTAAATTGCAATCTGTTGTCAACGGGAGTACCGTGTAAGTTTAGGTGACGTCTATGAGCGAGACCTGCTGTAAGAAAATACCATCTTTTAAATGTGTCAAACGGAAACGTCATGCGTCAAATGGGAAAGATGTTTCTTTTTGCAGCAGAGCCAGGCTGTGGACCCCAGTAATAGGTATTGATTTCTACTTGATACCTCAAATGATTTACGTTTAGTCTCACAGACGGACAACAATGTGAAGGTGAAGCCTATTAGGGCACCGTTTGTTTTCATAGTGGTCCCGTTTGTTTCAGTTTTTATGACTTTCATTTCAGACAGAGGTTTGAACCTTAAGCCCTTTTGACGTAAATAATTCTGAAAATACTTACTTCACAATACAATATGCACTTACAACAATGCACTGTAAGGTCCATTCTTACACTAATAAAAGTTTCTAATCTAATAACAGATTGTTTTAAGTTATCATCATAAAATTATCATAAAAGTTAGGTTGCCCCAGTTGCAGCTATATCGATATGAACCAAAAGCGCGGTCGGCTAGGTTTAATCAAGTAATATAACACTAGCTGTGCCTACGGCTCCGCTCGCATGGACTACGGAATTATTGTTTAAGTAAGTTAACTTAAAAAAGTAGCGTGAAAAACGTGCTGCTCCCACCGCCCCCAGCGGACGGTCGGCGGCTCATTATAGGAGACCAAAATAACGCAAGCGATTTAAGCGTACAAAAAAAAAAAAAAGCGATTTTTTCCGAATTGTTTCATCGTTATCGTGGCTGGTTACTTCGTGCGTTACTTTATGTAACAAAATATATCCTATAACTTGACCAGATAACGTAGCTGTAAATTGATTAAAAAAAAAGACAAATGAGATAGGTAAGCACTTTTCGCACGAAAAGGACCTAAACGGATTCAGTCTGAATTTCATATGTGTAGATAGAGATTCATTACTAGTTTAATCGCAAAAATATATTTTTGTAAACCTGTAATATTACCAGATTTTTAAGTGAATGAATTGGATAAGTTCAGATGTCACTTATTCATTTTTATTGGTGAAACTGCGCGTTAAATGAAACGTATAACAACTGTATTATTTTCGATGGCATGAAGGGCATAAGAAAGTGGAAGACTGAATATAAAATTAAAATGTTTATTTCCACTTGTTCGCATTGGACGATAATTATTGCAATTGAACAGAGAAAAGATAAAGTCAACCGAGACGTGTATGTAGGCTTAATCGTTATACCACTACGAAAGCACATCTGTGATCCCTCGCCCAAGTAAATTGTAGTGTGCTGGCGTATCGCACTGCGGCCGCATCGGCAGCTGCTGTGTCCTTAGTGCGGCGAGCAGCGGTTAGATGGCGCTACAAGTTAAGGTAATCCGCGACGTCGAAGTAAAGAAACAATATTTTTGGCAGTATATAAGTATATTCAGAAAATATTAAAATCGTTCGATTTGATTGCATCAACAGTATAAAAACATTCATAGCAAAAAATTACAATATTGTCATTATACAAGTCGATTATTACAATTGAGTACTTACAAATTAAAAAATAATGTCCATCGCCCTTCCTACGAAGAGTCGACATTGTATCATCGTCATTAGGAGTCGAACAGTATAGACTAAAACTTAATAATAACCAGCCGTACGCGCGATCGCCTCGTACACGATAAAGCTTAATCTAATTGTATAATAATAATAATTACATATCACAATGAGACGTCCCTTCCTAGCACTCGCACTACACAGGTTATGGTACAGCGAAGGCACGAGATCTAACGCGACTACGACACGACTAGTGACGTGACGGCTCGAGGCAGAGATAGCGCGGCTCGCGGTCACGTAGGGCGCCGCGCGAAGACGCGGCTGGATTCGAAACTCTATAGAGACTGCGCTCGAGTAAGAGATCGGACTCGACTCTTAAATCACTCGAACTTGTCGAGCGTGGCGTACTCGATACGTCACGTCACTAGCGACCCGTCGGTCTTTATCATAGACGTACGTGACATAATATTACAGGACATGGGGACGACGCGGGCTCTAACAAGTTAAATAGTTGGAATAGTTAAATGCGGATATGCGTGCGGTAAAGACGGCGCGGCGCGACGCGGGGCGGGGAGCGGGCGCCGGCGTGCGAGGTCGTTCCCGTCGCGGTGTGCGGTGCGCGTACTGGAATGTCGACGGGCGGCCGCTCCCGGCCGGCGCGCGCGCAGGTAGCCGCGGCCCGCTGCACTCGCCGCCGCGCCCGCGCCGCCGCGCTCGCCATCACACATCACGCGTTAAACACAAAGTCCAATTCCGTTCGGCCCGCTGAACCACTACACGTTGTCCTTTCCTTTAAATTTATCCGCGAGCTCGCCCATCAGCTCCTTGTAGATGAGAGGATCGATATTCTTTCCGAGCTGATAGAGCACGAACCAATCGCCGATCTGCAGCTTGCGCGCCACCGTTTCAATTTGCTCTTGAGGGGCGAGACGGCTGCGCGCACGCAGCAGGTAGAGGCGCACGCGCGGCCCGGCCACCACGGCGACGCGGTACAACAATGAAATACCGCTCAGCACCGCCAGAATCACGAACCAGAACCAGAGAAACACGTAGATCTTTTCGTTGACGATGTTCAGCGGCAGCACGCACAGGCCGTCGAACTTCTGCACCGTACCGGAGGGACCGTACTTGTGGAACGTGCACTTGGTCACTTTAGGGAACACCCGCGCCATCGGGTCCTCGCGCTCCTCCGGCTCCATCTCCGTGAAGCGCACCACGTCGCTGCCGTACGTCGAGAATTCGCCGTCCAAAAAGAAATCCATGAAGTATATCTGACCCACAACGTTTATGAAATTTAGCACTTCACAGATGAAAAATCGAAACGCGTAAAAGTTTTGCGTGTGCAGGTTAGTGTCGAAATAATCGACGAGCAGCTTCTTACGATCCGTCTTGCAGGACTCGCCCACGATGGGGCAGTTGAGGTCGAGCACGAGCATCTTGATGCGCCCGCCTTCCCAAGTCTTCCAAAGGTAGCGCGGCACGTAGAACAATATAGCTTGGAAGAAGAGCACGAAGCATACCCACTGGTAGTATTTATGATACTTGACTTCGTCCTGGCCGTCCACGTGCGAGGCGACCCCGGGCTGCACCACGTCCTTGCCCACTTTGCCAACGAGCCTGTTGGGGATCGTGAACGTGGAGTATATCCAGCAGTAGGTGTCCATGACGGCGAGCGGGATCTCGTCCACGATGCAGTCGATGGGGTCGCCGATGTACTGCCGTGACGTCACCAGCAGCGAGAACGCGATCAAGATGATCACGGTGGCTTTGTAGTGCAGTCGGAACACGTTGTTGTCGATGCATACCGAATCGAGTTTCAGTAGCCCCTTCACGGAGCCGAAAACGTCAAACATGGCGGCGGTCGGATGGCCGCGGGCGCGCGGCGCGTCGGTCGCGAAACTCGCGGAGCGTTTGCGAGCACGGGGAGCGTGCGCCTCGCCCTCGTGTCGAGTGCGGAATGGCGCGATAGTGCAGCGGCGGGCGGGCGATGGCGGCCGCGGGGCGGGCGGGGTGCCCCTCCGCACGCCCCGCGGCGCCGGGCGCTGCATGCACGCGGCGCCTCACGCCGCAGGCCCCGCGCTCGGAGCAATGACACGACACTTTGACCCATTTTGGTAATATTCGACGGCGTCACCTGACGCAGACGGTGCTGTCGGGGTCCTCGCCCATAAGCTGTCCTCGCTGTACTGCAAATGAATGCTGACGTGAAGATAACGGCAGCAGCATAGGAAATTTATATAAGTTGTCATGACTTCGACTAGTTGTCAAATATACGAGCATATTACAGTCTCGATTAATTATAAATATTGGACGAATGCAAATAGGACTCGCGCATTTAATTATGCTGGTGGATATTCCGTCCATCAAAACTCTTGAAGATTTTTTGCCTGTTTTCAATACCGATGCTGGTCCAGGAATTCCGATGCTTTTGTCTTCAAGAACGTTTTCAAACAATTTTTAAATACCCTTGTTTTATAATGGTTTTATAGTGGAAAGCTAAAAAAATATTCTTTCCCATACATCGCTCTATATCACAATACTCCAAATGTCAAATTATGATTACATTTTTTTTTTGATGTAACGAAAAATTCACAATTTTCGAATTTTTTTCTTCATTTGAGTTGAGAGGATTTGCTCCTCGTCAAATGTCATGATTCTAGGTTAACGAGAAGTATCCTATAGATTTTGATTTCTAAGCGAGTGTCAAAATGTACGGCAAAAATGGCCGAATTTTTCAATGCGTTACGAGTTTTGTTTTGAGCTACGGAACCTCAATGATCCAACCGAAATCACTTTTGTCTAAATTAATGTAATTTTATTAATATCACAACATAATTAAATTTAATTCATTCATTTCATTAATCGTAATTAATTTGAAGCATATATTCCATCACAAAAAAATATTCTTCTATCTATGAATAAAGATACTTTTTTTAAAAGAAAAATCTTAATAACTGATCTAGATTTTATGGTTTATGCATATATATTTATTTTATAATCTAAGATATGTGCTCGCTATCGCTACGAGCATGCGTACAACTTAAAATAAGAAATTACTACCTCGGATCGGTTCTAATACCATAACTTAGAACTTGATACGACAACGTCTTATAACAGAACCATATTTGTAAGTTTTTTATATACGACTGTACACTGGTCCTTCGACTTCATCAGGGATACTTCAACAAGGATGTTCATGTTTGTGAATGTCACTTTTCGACCAGTGACCGAAGCACCGTCTATTTCAAACAAATCAATCTGGTACCTATAAAAATTAGCAATTAGCATCACGAGGAAGAACCATAAACAACGATGCGATAAGGGGACCGTGCCCTAGATTCATAGACGTTTCCGGATGTTTTCAGCAATAAAGTTTCGTTACATCTCAGGATATGCAGGTACATCGGTGTCGCAGACTTAAAGTCCACTGTAGTTGAGTATTTTCGGTGGTACGTGGTAAAATGGTAGAAGTATATAGCTGTCGGCGGTGCGACGGTCGTGGTAACGTTTACTTGGCTATTTAAAATGTTTCGCTTTGACTGTTGGTACATAACGGATTTTGAATATTTTTTAACCGTTGGAATCGTTTCAGCTTCAAATAAGATCGATTATTACCGGTCGAAAATAGTAGATATTTAATTATTTTCTTCGCTTTTTAATGCTTACAAAACAAAATTGTTTAAAAAAATAAGGAAAGAGGCGAATGAAACCCCTATTGTTTTTTTAACATCATTTTTAACATCTTCGACAAGACGAAAACTATCGTTAAAAATACTTATAATGCTCGTTTTAATGGGGTATAATTTAACTATAATGACCTAAAATCAATTACTTAAATTATTTCTAATTGTGGCCAAATGGATGATGAGGCATTTTTTCCGCAGGAATAGGTAAGTTTAATTAAGTACAATTACTGATAGTACCTCGATGTGGTCGATCTAATGAACTAATTAAGCAAACACTCTGTCTTACGGCGGAGTGTTTCAAAATCAGTAATATTTAACTATAAACTTTAACTATTAAACATAATATTTACTTTAACATTTAGTAAAACTGTCAAATTCTATTGTTTCAAAAGTCACTTCTTTAAAGTTACATGTTAATGGACAAGTTGCTGTCAGTTACGGTAAGCGCCTAATATATGATTTTTAATTTCATAGATATCGGAAGTTTCCGAAATGGATTATGAATAAAAACTTCAATTATTACCTATTACTATAAGATATTAATAAAATAATCAATTTAGAACTAAAATATACGACTATGTATATACCGTCAATGTTATAATTAATGCCAAAATGGCGAATTTGAAAGTTAACTTAGAATTTGGAGATGCTTCCACGCACTTCCAACATTAATTCTAAAGTTACCGGTTAACTGTTAATTGTGAAGTCGAAACATGTTTTATCGTGTTTAGCTTTTAACTTTAACAGTTAGCAGCTAATTATTGTAAATGAGAGTTTGAAGCACATCGCTGATAATGTCGATAGTTTCAGTATTGTAAATATAAAATAGTAGAAAAGAAATTTAGAGAACTTTAATCAATTAGACGTTTTCCACTTTACCCTCATACCCTCTCTAAGTCCCTTCGTCCGGTCCGTCTGCATGTAACATGCTATACGGACACTATTATCACTATATGGATGAAGGCAAACTTAAATATTTTTATTTACACAATTATAAATTAAAAATAAAAAAAAATACGTATTTTAGGGTTCCACACCAAAGTGAGATTCGAAAAAATGCCGTTATCAAGTAAACTATGATACTTTACACCGGCTCGTAAGTTTAAGAACTAAATCGACCTTTTTAATGATTTCCATGTACCCTTTTTCCTTTACAATAGATTTCTTAATCTTGAATCACCGTATCTGTAAAACGTGGGGTCGTTTTACAGATACGGTGAAACACTAGTTGACAATTGGTCAGTCATAGTTGACCAAGTCAGTGCGTAATTGAATACACCCACCTCTGTGTGCTGTGTGGTTTACGACCTTCGTTTACGATAAGAAATGTTCATGGTTTCCGTGGGGTGCTTATCTACTCATATAAGCGACGGTTTGAGTAAACACATTTAACAATTGTTTGGCGCTGTCGCGTCGTAGAAATCCATCAATATAAACAAACGATTGAAAATATATAAACAAACAGCATTGTCATTTGTACAAACAGTCGGTTTTATGTACTTAATTTTTGTTAACTAAAATCTAGTCGAATATTCAAAGAAAAACATTAAACTGTACCGCTGACTTGGTATAAGTTTTAACATTTGAATGATAGATTACCAGCGGTGTGTTTCAAACTGTCATTTGAAATAATTAACTGTTAACTGTTAAAGTTAAAACAACGTATTTTGACGTTTTTACGTTCACAAGTGAATTTAACTAAGGTAATCATAAAGATATTGGTACTAGTGATATTAATATAATGTCCTCAATACTGATACCTCTAAGACTATCGATATTTTGACGTGTTTAGTTTTTAAGTTTAAAAGTTAGCAGTTAACTATTGCACATGAGAGTTCGATACACACCTCTGTTAATGTCTTTGAATGTATTATAAACGAAAGTCGGGCAGTTTAGTACCACACCTGTCTATTTGTGAATGCAATGCGTTCTCCTTTAAACCTGCTCGAACTGTGCACCCAATGCTTATTGATTGACATAAACACTTACTGTTTGTCGTTCTTAAAAAATAACGGGGAACCAGATCAATCGGTGTCTTTCCTGCTGTCCGTCAAGGACGTGAGCTCCGGAGAATTCGCACTCTTCTGTTTCAAAATCTAGAACATTGCAATATCATCAATACTAATTGATTTATATGTGCATTATAATAATAATCAATACTAGGTGTGCCTTTGGCTTCGTATGAGCGGAATAGGTCTTTGAAGATGAACTGATTTTCGATGAGTGGATTTTAATGAAATAAAACCTTCATGTTGTCCCAAGCTAGACTCGAGTTACCTTTGATGTCCTTATAAAAATTCGTTTACAGTGGTATTAAGATCGGCACGTTCAAACAGACCAAGTTTCTAAGAATAGTGTTTGTATTTTCTCACACTTCCTACATGGTCCGCAAAAAAAATTTGTTAAATATTTGTAAAGTATAAACATAATGATCCGACAATTTTACTGTATGTATACATAGACAGTTACTCATGTAACTAAACCAAAATTTAATACGAGTTTTTCAAATTAATTATTAAAATTACCGACCGCTGTAATCCAAATTAGTGATCTTTACATGTTTGCTATTCAACTGGATTTAACTGTTAATATAGTTATAAAGCACATTACATTATTAACTAACATAGATTTAGTTAAGTATACACATAAAATATAAAAAATTCAATTTAACAAAATATGAACACATATTTAACTAAGACGTTTATCTTTTGAAATAGTATAAGTAGCTGGCTTATTATAAAGTTTATTTAAAATGCGTATAAAATTAATTGAACTATTTTTAAAGTATAGGTTTTTTTTTCACTAAACAGTAGTACCACAATACTCAATCTAGACATCCAAAAGAACGAAGAAAAATCAAACTTAGATATAGAGTCCAATATTATACATTGGCGTCCGAACGTCTTAACCTTTATATATAAGGAAAGCCATATGTATCTATTTGTGAATGTCTTCACAATTGTACATATAATACAACGGAATACGCTCTTTAAAATCATATTACAATGCGTGCAGTACAGCAATTATTATCTGACCATTCACGGCCTCGCGTGCACGTGTCGCTTGCATAAGGCGAGCCTTAAGCGGGCCGTAGACGCGTCATCTCGAACTTTTTATTTTTCAATTGAACGTGCCAGTTTTTTTTCGTATATGGCCAGTACCATAATCGCTCAGACCATTCGTGACTGAGTGTTTGTACGGCCACGTCGTCGGTGTGCCGTTCATATGTTAATAGGCGATACCGTTAACCCCTCCTATATGGATCGTTGAATATGAGATACATCTTAGTTTTAACTTGTTATGGATACCAACCGAGATACACCTCAGTTTTAACTTGTGATGGCTACCAACCGAGATACACCTCAGTTTTAACTTGTGATGGCTACCAACCGAGATACACCTCAGTTTTAACTTGTGATAGCTACCAACCGAGATACACCTCAGTTTTAACTTGTGATGGCTACCAACCGAGATACACCTCAGTTTTATCTTGTGATGGCTACCAACCGAGATACATCTCAGTTTTAACTTGTGATGGCTACCAACCGAGATACACCTCAGTTTTATCTTGTGACGGCTACCAACCGAGATACACCTCAGTTTTAACTTGTGATGGCTACCAACCGAAATACACCTTAGATTTAACTTGGAATGGATACCAATCGAGATATATCTTAGTTTTAACTTGTGATGGCTACCAACCGAAATACACCTTAGATTTAACTTGGAATGGATACCAATCGAGATATATCTTGGTTTTGGCTTATGACGGATACGAACCGATGTCGGCATGGATTTTTTTGTTTTCTGTCAGAAAACTAAATATGAATCGAAGCTAGGATAAAGGCGTAATCGAATGATTAATTAAGGATAGATTAATCAATACCATCATTGTCTTTAACTCGCCATGTTAAAAATCATTAAGTGTTTTCTATAAGATTACACGGAAAGGCAAAAATTCCATTTATATAAGAACGTATGGTGTAAACGATAATAAATCATTGTTAACTTTACATCACCTAGGTCAGAAATAAGAATGAAAGCGAGACTAAGATCGGGGTCTAGAGTTGAAGCGGTGTTGGAAATTACAACCAAATTAAAATTAGGAATCAGCGCCAAAAGCGAAACAGGGCTCACCATCGAGATCAAAACCAGCATCGAGATAAGAATTAGAACCCAAAATGAAATCGGGATAAGAACCACAACCGAGACATGAATCAAGATGGCATTTGATGCACCAAGCGAACGTCAGCTCATTAAAACACAAGTTGCGGCGAATGTTTACAACGGTGTACGGCGAACTCCTTTGGGATTTAAACTGTTTATTTACTAATGACAATTTTTCAATACGCCCTGTGATAAGATAACGGTTACATTACAAGAAAAAAAATCAACTAAATAACAGTAATGTTATCGAGGAAACTGCGTAATAATGTGGCACTTGGAGCCAGCACATACACAACTAATAGTAATTCCTGAGGTGATCCTTCATCGAGAAGGAATTATGATCCTTAAATCTTGATAATGTTAAGACATATTTATGTAATATACGTAAGTCTGATTTGGTTTTACATTTATATTAAATATTCCCGATATGTGCAAAGTTATTGCGGATCTCTAATTTGTCTATTTTAAAGTTAAAATGTTTGTATTTAAGTAGAAGTTATTGGTTATGTTGAAAAACCGATAAAGCCATGTATTCCTCAAGCCGAAAAGATTTAGAAGAGAATGATTCAGGGGGACTGGGAAGTCCATTTTGTTAAATAATAATCAAAGGTAAATATCGTGATTTACCTATTACAGAAATTATAAAAAAAATTTTTACTCTCTTTTTTGTTCTGGCGCTGGGTGAAGAGTTAGCCGACCATCTAAATAGTTTGAGGCTTTATTTACATATCACCTTATTTATTGAGTTAATTTCACACTACAAACCGATACCATGTCCTTTCCTTTGTATTTTACCCTACAATTAGTCAGCGAAGTATTGACAGATTATCGAGATATGTAATTCGTATTACTTATCGAAGTCATAAAATTATTGCGTACCATATTAAAATTATGTATCACATAAAAAAAATACCTAACTCTCCTAGAATTTCTTTCTGCATTGACCTCCAAATGTTCAATTTTCGGTGCATACAAATCGAAAAAATGTAGTTTCAACGCATTTTAATTACGCATTACACGATTGCAAGACTTACAAGAATTCATTATTGGAAACGTGGTAACGTTTGCAATACGCAGAGGATCCGCTATCGATCGCTGTCTACATTTTTATTTACATCCAATACACCGAATCGCTCCTCGGAACTACACGAAGTCACCCGTAGATACAAATTTATCTCACCGGTGCCCCTGTCGCTTCAGCAGTGTTTTACGATCGTTATCTGTGCGGCTCAGCGCAAAAGCCATAACGCCGGCTAAGCCTTGTCAAGGCACACCAAATAAAACGTCGAGATACAGACGGACCGCCGTATCTCCGACAAGTTAATTCTCTTTTACGGCTGCATTATCGCGGTGGATGTAATAGTAACGATGAGTAAGTATATAAAATGAATAAGTACATTACTGTGGTAAGGACAGATGACGTGTCGCCGTTTGTTACTGACATAGAAGTAACTTCTGGTAGTCCCATGTAGACGCGTCACACGGTGTATGTTCAGATTGAATATTGCGTGCGCGCAAAATTGGAAAATACTCTTACGCTAAGCGGTTTTAATTTGATTAGATGCCGTACCGGATATTAGACAACAGTAAAGGTATAAATCAGGGAGGTACCTTTAAAAATTCTGCGTTCTGCAGATCAGTCACGCAATGCTGATAGCTTTGTAGTCTCCGCTACTGGGACGCCAAGAGCTACTCTCTGTTCTTGTGTCAATGGATTAAGCAACAATCTAGACCTTTTATTATCAGACGAAAATAAAAAATGTGTTTCGGATTCAAGTTTTCTTTTTATGGATCATGGAAACAGATTCTTCTAGTCCAGTGGTTATTAATGATCCACTTGTTTACGTGCTTATACGAGCTCAACAATTTTATTTTATTCTTATAATAAAAGCTATAGATTATATTGTTGTACTCATAAAGGGACATATACCCTTACCTATAAGTTTTAACGTTATTTTTTTTTGGTTAACAGATATTTTTATTAACTTCATTTTATGAAGCTGTATCACTTTGCTGAGAGCAACTGGACAATCGATTCTGGACTCACATAAGTCAAAAACATTAACAACCGTCGAGATAAACCTAATTTTCAGTTGTGAAAATTCGATAACCCGTCTCTTTCGTCTCGATAATATCTCTCTTTTCTCGACACATGTTACCGATTGGCGCCTATTTTATTATTATTGTAAATAAGTCTATTGTAATATAACAAACGATATTACATTATCAACTCAATAGCGATATACAATGACATACCAGGGGTTATAATAATAAAGAATCATACGCCCCGAATCTTTCGCGTTTCTCGCATGCAATTAATTATCCCGCATTGCACTTGTTTATCTTTCATTTTGTTCTTGCATTGTTTAAAAATAGGCCGTTACAGTATATATGTTCACAAAATTAAAATTACTTTTTGGAGTTGTCTCCTTAAGAATCAATTATCATACGTAACCCGCAGCACGCAAATGGCAGGCGGAGGGAAATCAAGAGTTAATTAAAAGCCAAGTCGTGATGTTGCCTCTTCACACAACACATTTGGGAATCTTATAGTGAAGGCGTGTATTTTAGTTTCATTGCCGATTTATAGAGGTTTTACTTTTAACGTTGACAAGTTAACCTTTGGATGTACATAGGGTTAAAAGTTATTGCTATTGTTACACATTTAATTTAGAGTTGTTTTTAATGACATTACGCTTTTCACGCATCTTTATCAGTTATATTTTTAGTGTCTTGAGTGTTTACCCACTAGGTATGTGGTACATAACCGGTGACACTATGCCGAGTCTAACCTTTTCGCCTGGAAGCAATAAAAGTATTCTCTAGTCCTCCATAAGATTTTAAAGTAGACAAGTTAGATGCTTTATTTGGAAAATAATGTTGCCAAAAGAGATGTAATCAGAAAAACATCAGGCATAACAAAAAGCTAATATGTTCTTAAAACACCAGCAGAGCGAATTGCAGTCGCGGGTTTTTTGGCGTTTATTGTCCTATTTTAGTAATGGCAATAGGTCAATGCCTGAAAAATTCATAAAATGTGTATCGCTATAAAAAAAATAAATTAAAGTTGAAAATGAAAAGGAGCCCAAACAAGAAACATGTTTAACGGTGTTTTTTGTTCAATCTTAATATTGCCTCTCCATTTTCATTAATTATTTTTAAAAAGTATGTAGCGTCCAATATTGTAAGGCGGTACGGAACGAGGGGTTCCGTTCCGTGACGCGCACTTGGCCGGTTTTTTTATTACGCAACGATTATTATCAGACGAATAATAAGACACGGCGCTCCATTGCGTTCAAGAAACGACGTATAACACAGCGTTTAAGCGATCGCGGTGAACATCGAGATAGGCGCCGGTCGGCAATGACCCGCTAGTCAGTTTTTTTTCTGTGTCACTTCAATGATAACGCGCGAGATGAGTGTCACCGCGAAACCGCCGAAAGTGGGGTGACACAAATCGTCGTACAGCTTCATTGGGTGTGTTTGTGTCGTTCGCCGCGGGCGAGGTGCGACTTGACACGCTCGGAAAATTTAGGACGCCGAATAAGGTTTAATGGCGTGCACATGTGTCTATGAGACGCGAATTGGCGTAATTAAAAAATTCAGATCGCCGGGTAGGCGTCATAGTATATATAAATTATTATTGAAGTAGGTCATTTAAAAAATATTTAATGATGTTTTTAAAATTTGATATTTTCTGGTATTTGGTTAAGGTACGAACCTTATCGTAATACAAATTTTAATCGATTGAATTGTTCAGTGAATATTATACACTGAGTGTCTGTATTACACACACACACACACACACACACACACGTCTGCACGCATTGCATCATCCTCATTGATAGATATTTAATAAACTTTTATCCAAAAATTATGGGAATTATACAATGTATTATACCCACAACCATCAAAATACAGTAGAACATTATTATGTTGTAAGTACCTTTAATATATAATACACAGTACTATCGTGTGGCAACGAATAGTATCGGCGTGTAATAACTGCAATACACAGGGTACTTGTAAGTGACGTCACAAATGCTATTACATGCTACTGTAGTATGTATCTTCATACAATATTCACAACTATAGAATGTTATCATTACAATCATAAATTAAACATTACAAAGTCGTCGTAGTATTGCAACGTGACGTCATTATTATGTTTTACATATTTTGAGGGTAATACAATTTTTTTAAAGGGAAACAATTACATCCAAAAGATAGCATATTTTTAAATACCCATAGAGCCAAGCATTGATCTATACTCTAAAATTAGACAAATATTTTTTTGGGTACCCACTTACAAACATTCCAAAATTTTATGACGTGATTAAGATGCTGTCAAAAAATTAAGAATAAATGATTACTGATACATGCAAAAAGTAAATTAATCAAATCCGTTTCTTGAAAACGCAAAAACTGAAGAATAAGTGTTTATTTTATAACGATGTCACTCGTCTTCTACACATAAGCAATCCCATTTAAAATTTATACAATTTAGGTCGTTCACAGACACCTATCTGGCCTAGTCTCAGTGAGCCTATGTCGATACGAGCTACAATCGTGGTGATAGTTCGTATGTCTATAGATATAAACCTACGTAATATGCCAATAGGAAAGTGGGATTATTTTTAACTGATTATAAATAATTTCCAACACTACATACTGCAGTACAGTAGGTATTAGTATACGTCATATTCAACAAAAGTATTTTCTATCATATTGTGTAATCAACAATTATTTTTAATCTTTGTTTACGCTAACAGACAAATCATATATAGTAGTTTTTTTTTTCTCGAACATCGTTTGAAAACAAACTGATTCAATCACTCCAAACAATTTCCTAATTAATTTTAAGCATTTGTAATATGTCATTATTCCTGTGTAGTATTTTGTGTCGGTAAAAGAATCGAATGCATTTTGAGAGTTTGAGCGATTTTTGTGGCCCTAATAGGTCATAGTCACTTTTTCAGTAACAAAAAAAAGGTCTAACATGATTGCGTCGACCGCATCAAGTCGTTTGGTTATCGTCTGTCGTAAACTCGAAACATCACAACTCAGTTGTGAAATACTGATTTTGTATAATTTGAAAAAAAATGTTAGATTAGTATTTTAGGATTTAAATAGTGTTTAATTTGTAAAAAATTATAAAACTGTAAAAAACGTTAAGCAGTCACGGATGAATAAATGCAGACACTATCGAAAGTTGTTGATTATACTAAGTTATTCAAAGGTAGTTAATATTATAGATAAAATGTGTATTATTGTAACAATTTACGTGTGATAACAAGTGTTTGGTTCTTTTAAAAATTATGGTTAATTGTGCGTAACTTGTATAGTGTTATTTTTTTAATTTTTTAATATAGAGAGCAAAATAGTTGCAATTGCCTTGCAGAAACAAACTGTTCATATGATTAAGGAATTAATTTATGTGGTAGGTAAAATAGATTCAAGTTCAATATTAACAATGATGTTTGGTAATGTTTCACTAAAACTATCGTATCAAATTATGGATAAAAGTCAAGTTAATTACTACATGCTTATTTTTTTCCTTATTAAAAATATGCAGGTATAGAATTTGTCGGTTCCATGCGTTAAAATATGTATTAAGATAGTTAAGGTGGATGATGAGGTTTCATGGTGAATCACCAAGAATATTGTAATGTTTTATTTGTAAACAGTGTGAAGCCTATATAATTTACAAAAAATCATAGTATATAAACTGAAATACTTAACATTTCAATAATATTGCATTTTACAATCTATAAGAATGTCAAACATAATAGTATAAACAAATGCTAATGTAATGAATGTACGAAGACAGTAATTTACTGAAAGTATTTGCATTTCAGCTTTATTTGAGTTTGACGAATGTTTCGTGTTTCTTCACCAGTAGAAACTACTGATCCTTGGGCATAGCTCAATTTCATTGGATCAGAAATGTGGGAGCTCTAAATTCATATCTATATATACATGACCGCTCCGATTTTCTACCTTTTTTAAATTAAACAATAAAGCACTGTGTAAAAAAAATTAAACATTAAAAAACCACTAAATTAAATAAATGGTTGGCCATTAACATGTTTTTTTTTCAAATTATTCTCTACTTTTTTCAAGAACTTAGTGCCTTTACAGGGGTGATTCTCGGGTCATGTGACTCAATGTGTCATGTGACATTGGTAAAAAATATATAACGAAAACCGCAATACACGTTTTTAGAATAGTTGACATTTAATATTCTAATTATAACAGAAAACGCAATATTTACTAGTAGTGTTTAAGGTAATAAGTATAATCTAATATTTTTACCCTAACAGGGTGTTGAAAACACATTTAAGAGTTTAATAATTACCACTAAAATTGTAGTCCTTAACCTCTTGATGGATGTAATTGTCACTGAATTTAAAACTGAAAAATAAAATCTAATAATTTCATAGCAGTAACGATGTCATTATAAGTATCATTTTTATGGTATTTGGTTAACAATCTATGTTGTTAATCGTTAGATTTTAGAAGGTAATGATTATTTTCCTCTATAGAGAGCATAACCATAACAATCTAGATTCCTATCCTATACGTGACCCTTCGCAAGGATACTGACAATAGAAATTTTATAGCCACAACTATATTTTTACGATACACAGTGACCGAGTAAAACCACAGGAGGCACCCGGATCCTGACAATGGGCCAGGAATTGGAACTTCTAGCAGGTAATATGGTATAATATGAGGCGAAAATATTAATGTTTTCTCAAAGATGGACAATGAGTGACGATATTTCGAAAATATGAATATTCGAAGAAAATGTTTGTTCGCATTTCCAAGTTGTAAGTTGTCAAGGGTTAATTTTTTTATGGGCGTGGACGTATACGTCGTGTTCGTCTTATAGGTAGATACCACTTAAGGAATAAATAATTCAAGAAATATATTCCAATTAATGTAGTAGGTTTAGAGATTAAGTTTAGAGTTAAGAGATTAAAAAAATAAGCCCGTAACAGTTTCTCGCCGTTTCTTTTTATATTTTCCTCTCTGTTTTACTGAACCGGTGATAATTGTATTTTACATGAAGATCGTCATAAATATCTTTGTTATATATATTTATTCCGGAATAAGTTTATTTCTTCAAAATACATGTTAAAAAAAATTAAATGTGCCGCTAGTGCTGTAGTAAGTTATAAAATCAAACAGTTTCATTAAATATTTAGGAAAAATATTCATTTATTAAAAATGAGATATGAAATAGTGAATCAAAAATTATTTATAAAATGTTACATAACAAATTTCAAAAGAGAGAGAGAAAGTCGCATGAAGAGGGCATAACGCTTTTTGATTATGTTACGATTTCTACCAGTCAACTCCCACCTTAAACCGCGTTAACGAACTTCGTTCTAAAAATACAATCCTTTTATATTTACAAGGTTAACAACAAAATGATAAAAAGTCCGTCCGATTCAGTGGTTTGCCTCAAAAATACATTAAGGTGATCAACAAAATGGCAATGAATAAAAATTGCAACGAAATCAAAATATCAATTTAACATATTAATTTAAATAAGAAAAACAACCTACTAGTTGTTGCCTTCAAGAACCTACTCGTCCCGTTCGAAACGAAACTGTACAACGCGCATGCGTACGAAAATAAATTTTACATCTGCAAATTATCTGCAAATAGGTAAGTATAATCGGCCTCGACGGACCAACCTGTCGTTTGCATTCGGCCGAGGGCTGCGCCGTTGCGAAAGCGCAACACCGAACGCGACAGCGGCCACGTCACGTTCGCGATCGCCCATGCAGTTTATATCTTGTATTGGTTTGCTTTTGAGCGTTTCATAGTCAGATATATACATATAGAATATGATGTCTCTTTCTGTCCGTCTGTCCACGTGTGTGTGAATAGCTCGAGAACCATTAAATCGATTCTAAATAATTCTTTTTTAGTATTAAAACACGTTGTCGGACTAAGTCTTAGTGTAAATGTGGTTGCGATAGGTAATATAACGGTTACAATGTTAGTGCACTTTGTCATAAGAAACATAACGATTTATCGTCTGTCCCATTATTATATAGCTTCTATTACATGATAATTATAAAAAAACTACATAAAATCCGACATATGTTACATACATATATGTACATGGCAAAAGAAATGCTTATATGCTTTAGCTTGTGGAAGGAGAGAAAAGGAGAGCGATAAGAATGGAAAGCAAGGTGATGGGGATTTAGGATCTAGATTTTATTAAATGTCAAGATATCGATCATGATTCTTTCTTCACGCGGGCCGTACCGCGGGCAATAATTAGTTTAACATTAAAACAGCTCCTGGCGGTATATTCCTGAATACAGACCCGTTGTAAGAAGCTGTGTCTTCGTCGGATTTGGATTCGGTCTTCATTCTTCGATAATTTTAATACCCAGAAGGAAATATATGATACGCATGAATACATTTTCTTGAACCAGTTTTTTTAAGAAAGTGTCCACAAACGTCGCTATAAGGGAAGTAAGCGCCAAAAATCGTCATCGAAAGTAGATGACACACTAGCGACCTCACGGTCGACGGCGCTGCGGGCAAAGCTTGTTGGCTTTTTAAAATATTAGCTGTTCTCGTTTGCCAAAGCGTGTCTCCTTCGGGCGCACCGGGCGGCGCGGGGGTCATCGCATTGCAGAAAAACCGGTTGCAGCGTGTCGCGACCGCGCCTGCGCTGTCGGTCGGTCGCCATTTTTAAGCTTTTAAGTCGACGTCTTTTTGACAATGAAACAAATGATCGATTATACAACAAAAAAAAAATACAGTAATGCTAGTTAGCCGAATCACAGCACTTTAGTGCTGTTTCTTAAAATCACAAGAAGATATTGGTTTAAGGTATTTGTTATGTTATATCAAGATTGACTTCGATCAAAACCCTCGTCGCTGATTCAGCCTACTAACGGCAGCAAACCAGTGGCAGATTAGAATAGGTGACGGACCAGCTTTCATATGATTGTTAGAAAAAAATGTAAAAGAACTTCTATGCCATAACAATTACTTCATAATAATAACATTAATTCTTTCTAGATTTGTAATGAAATGTAAAGTAACGACAAACAAAAACATAAACAGAAAACCCTAAATAAAAAAACGAGCTTTATTCTACTGCGTATAGGGGATTGAGTATTTGACAATTCAGCCAAAAGAAGGACCTTTTTGGAATCATCGCGAAAAGTAAGCTATAGGTACAGACGTGGCAATATGGTTATGTTTGCGAAATATGTAAAAAACGGCGTGCAGCGGTGAGCGGACCCGCCTAAACCTGTCTGCTATTTGTAGCTTGCAACCAACTCGCTGGCCGAGCGAAATTCCACAACAGCCCAAATTTTGGTCATTTTGAAACGTAAAAATTATTTTGGTGACTCGTATATCACTCGTACGAATTTTGCTAGCCCGTTACAAAATTCTGATTCAATATTGTATTGAGTTAAAATTTAAGTCCCTAATTAAATTTTACAAATGAAAGCGTGAGCTGCATTTTAGTGATTCATTTCTGTATATCGGTCCACTCTGCGATTTAAAACTTTTATTTCCTAATTTGATTTCATAACATATTGTATAAATTACAACCTCAATTTGTATAATTTCATTTGCGAATCATTTTTTTTGTTATCTCCAACTTTGTTTCCACATGGTTCTTTATCTATTATTTTGAACGCAAACCCTTTTCCAATCTTGTCATCGTTTCGAAGCCATTCATTAATTACGTAAGGTTCCGTGGTTGGAATCAAAAAATCTTGCCCTCATCGCGTGGGGAGTGGGTAAACGGCATTCTTACGTATTTTATAAGTCGGAATATGCGTTTTTCAACTTAGAGTGATGGATTTTTGGGAGCAAAAAGTTAGGTAAAACAACTGTGAGATCTATTTTTTTATTATATTTTTGCGCAAAATGTTATTCGTTTGTGATTTGTTTAAGTGATTTATTTTCTTACTTTACGATTATTCAAAAACTTACGTTCAATTTTAAAACAGATTTTCCAAAGACTAGATAATTATCTCTCACAATGATATAATCGTAATATAAATGTAATAATAATGTAATGATATAAAGCAAATAATCTGTAAAAAAATAAAAATCTTTGATTTACGTCAAATTATGAGTTTTAATGTAATCGATCCTCTAAAACCAGATAAAACCTTACGTAAAAAACGTACAGGCCCGGGGAGTCCGAGAAAGCTTATGTGCTTTTAAATGGCGATCGAAAACTGTCAAAATCGTGCTTTCGTAATTAATTAATGGCCCCCTCCACAAACAAATCTGTTTTCCGTTGTCTATCTCAATCCGTTACCCCGCCTCTGACTAGTGTCTGGCGCGGCTTCCCGTGCGTTACTTTCACTCGCGGAAGCATTTCGCAGTGACGACACGCGTGACGGTGCCGATACTGTGATACTTCGGTGGCTGTAATGGAAGCGGATATAATACTATCTAGATATTTTGCCCGAAGCTGTTCCTAGTCAAATCAATATTAATCACAATAACCTACTCCGCGTTTTATCGTTTCCTTAGCTGACGAAGTTAAATTTTGTAGCGGTGGGTGTCGTGGTTCGACGACGATACATTTCTTGCATCGAAATTAAATAACTCTTAGGTAATGTAAAAATAAAAAGGATTTTAAAAAGTAATGCCACGTAAACAGTTTCTCGATACGCGATGGGCCGGTTTGTTAATTGGAAAATACTCGCAGATATCCCTTTGACCTGACTCTTCATAGACTAACTTTTTCTAAGATCTAGAAACTACATTGAAATGTTTGTTATTATCTATGATTCGCTCTAGAGAATAGAAAATTAAATTCATGGCATGCTTTCGCTTTGAGTTTCACTGGTAGATGGAAATTTTGAACCAAAGAATTAATTTCAAATTAATTTAATTTCAAATTACTTACTGTACGTCTGTTAGCAATTCGTGTAAACTAATATCGTTTCAATTGAATCAATTGCTTCATGTAAGCTTTACTGTTGTTGTTTACTTTTCAAACTCATATCAAAATATGTCGAATTCGCTAAAAACTGTACTTAAACTCAATATTGACTCAATACAAAGCCACGTGTGACCGACGGGGCGCGCCCCTTCGCCTCTCAAGTACCGCGTTGTTCAACTCGATATTCAACTTGGAATTTAGCAGGTGAAAAGCGATGGGGAATATTTAGATTTAACTGCAAAAGTTACAAGTAGGCATATTCTCAATAATTATTTAAATATTTCGTATTAAAATAAAAATAGACTATAGGCAAGAAATCGGAACTCTAAGCGAAACTGTCGTCTAGAAAAACTGTGCAGACAGTTGATGTCGGATTATGATTTTTGCTTCTATTAAGTGTTATTTGTATTGTTTGTTTATTATTTATAATAAATGTTTGTTTATTATATAAATAATTTAAGTCGTGAAATTTTTTGTGATATGATTTTTTACGATTTCAAGTGTGATTTGACAGCTCAACGGAGCCTTGCTCGACTTCGAACTGCTTTTGGCGTGTTCTTACACGCATTGCATGTTCTTGCATCTTTGCAAGATGACTATTTATAACTGGTTTGCAGGATTTAAGCGCGGTCGTGTCAATATCAGTGACGAATTTCGTGATGGTCACCCGTCCAACGCTGTGAACAATGAAACTGTGCGCCGTGTGATCAAAACAGATAAGCACGTACCATGAGATTCGGGCATCTTTAGGCATAGGCATCAGTTAAATTAGAATCAGTCGTGCACAAAAATATGGGTATGAAATAGCGTGCTCACGGTGGATTCCACACAATTTGAATGAGGCTCAAAAAACGGGCCGCGTCACTTGGTGCAGTGCTAGGCTTACCAGATTCGAGGAAGGAGCGCTACATTTGGTGTGGGACAGAGTAACAGGTGATGAAATATGGATTTATTGCTACGACCCCAAAACAAAGCAGCAATCAACCGTATGGGTCTCTAAAGATGAGCCGAAACCAACCAAATTGGCGCGCGAGCGAAGTAAGTATAAGCGGATGATGGCTCCTTTTTTTTTAATAAAACTGGACACGTGGCTACTGTTGCTTTGGAGAATTGTCGTACCGTGAATAGTGATTGGTCCACGATCATTTGTTATTGACGAACTTCGTATAAATAACCGTAAACGTCGTATCATCTTGCACCACGACAATGTCAGTTCTCACACGACCAAACAGACAAATTTTTGAAGGAGAAAAACGTAGAACGTACGAGCAATCCAACATACAGTCCCGACCTGGCACTTATGACGTTTTTGTGTTCACGAAAATTAAGAACCAATTACGCGGTGAACAATTTTCACAAAAACGTGTTTCCGAGGTCGCCAGGGACGAGTTGCATAAATTTTTTTAAGATTGGTTTATTCGTATGAATAATTGCATTTATGCTAACGAAGAATATTTTCAGAAATAATAATTTCATTTTTGATCATCCATAGTCATTTTTTCTCATTAGTTCCAGAAATTTTCAGTGCACTCTACGTATAATGACCGACTCTTTAAGATATTAGTGTCAATTTTGTCTTAGATGATTGCTGCAACACACTTTACACACCGACGTCATTGAAGTTAAAGACGAGAGTATTTTAGGGATTTGATTTGCACGAAAAGTGATTTAATCTCTCAGAATGCATTTCAATTAAAACTTTTAATCAACTCTACACAATGCGAATAGACAAACCGCTTCCAGAAACGTCACTAATTCCTATTTGCATGTAGATATATATATAAAAAAAATGTTTTTTGTATTTTTGATATTTATGGAGATGTATGTTTGATACATTAACGTATAAAACAGGCGGAGAGAGCTAAACACTTTAGCTCCAAAGACGATTAATATCGGATCTTAATTGTCTTTGCACAGAGCATCCCTAAGGAACGGCCGAAGCATGTACGGCGGCGGGTAGGTTTGAGTGGACATAAGACGACCATGTTAAAAAGGTACAACTCAAACTATCATTACAAAATTGAATATCACTATTATTATAATTATATTTTAATATTACAATGGAAACTTGTACAGTTACCATTGCTTTCTGCAAACGAGTGCATGAAGAAATATAGGGAACCGTTTGACGCAACACGAGTATGGTAAAATTGACAGCGTAACGACAGTCGGTAGACCTGTTAGGTGTGCCAGTGCCTTTACAGCTTGCAATACTCAGTTCGCTTATTTTTTACATCAACAGTTTGGCTTTATTTATTTCTACCTTCTATAAGAAATCAAATTAGCTTTGTTTAATTTACATGTGACAATTGTTGAATATGTTTGTGGAACAAATGTTGGTAGATATCAAATCGGCAAATGACTGTACAGTTTTGCACCCTTAAAAAAATTCCAAGACTTGGCTTTGACCAAAGTCATCATGGAGTTTAAAGTTACTAAGAGTAGCATCTGAAGTTACGTAACTTTAAATTTTATCATTTCTTTTCCTTCAGACCTAAGAGTTTGGAAATATGACAAACTAAGTAAGATATAACGTATTTAGCTAATAAAAAAACGATTAAAGAGGTAAAAAATGGTTAATTGAAATTAATATACTTTGTTATGATGATAATTTCCTTTTTCATATAAGAAGTGATAATTGCATTGACTTATCTATGATGATGTCATAGTTAAATATTTTTAAAACTGATTACAAATTAATAGAAACACTGAAGTACTTGCAAAATTAATTAAAATCAATCACCAGTCAAAAATTCTTTTTTTGTTTTGTAAGTCTCATTTATTAGATACTCATAAGTTTTGTCGATTTCATTGTCAATATTTGTGCTCTGCTCATTCATTGGCACGTTCCGACCGATATGTATTGATTACATAAACACAGTAGAATAACCGTATCGAACATTTTACTGCACTGCTTATCTGATTATATTTTTTTTACGACCATCGATTATAGAGTAGCGAATTGCAGTATGTTTTTTTTTTATTTATGCTATTGAGGTCAAGGATCCGAAGCTGAACACTCTCAAAGATTGTTCATGTAGTCATGATCGTGTACTACTAGATCGTATTTACATAATAGAATAGAACAACTTGGAGAAATAATCGAATCATATCATTTCTTGTTGGGTCCATGGCCATAGTGAATGATAACTGAGGAATAAATCGTAAACCATTTGATTTCAGTCTTGTCAATAATTAAATAATATACTTGCTAGGTTACTGTATAGTTATTTAAAATAATTAAAATAGTGACATAAGGATTGTGATATTAATCGATTACAAATGTGTAATTTAACTAATTTCATTATGCTTATTTTCTGACTACTATATTAATTGATGATTAATTTGTAATAATGTCATTAGAATTATGTCTTCATTCAATTTATGGTTGATTACTTACACAGTAACGTATATTCTGTAGTGTTTAGTAATCGTAGCAAAGAGTTACCTCACTAATTTCTTTATTATAATGTTTGTGTTGTACTGCTAATAAATTTATAAGCATTTCAATCAAACACCAATACCTATTTATTAACTTCTCAGTCATCTGGTGATAGAAATATAAAAGATTATTATTATCAATCAATGCACAAGGCTTAATGAATAGTAATATATTTACTGCCTTTTCTTATCCTGGAATACTTATAACAATAATTTAAAATGTATCACCTAATAATGTGTTTACATTTTAACTTTATTACATCCTATGTTGGTTAATAATGATATTTAAGTAATTACATTACCAATTGATTTATTACAGTTTAGTCATATAGTGTTACTAGCTGACCCGCCCGCTTCGCTGGGTAATTTTTATTATAAATAAAATGGCGAAGGATTTACAGAATTCGAAAAATGAGTAGCCTAGAACCATCTACAAATCATCCCGCATCGAATGGTCCCAGTCCCATGTCTATACGTTTAGTAGTTTTTACGTAATTGGCGAACAAAGACAACCTATTTTCATTATATATATATATATATTCCATATACAGAACATATTCAATATAATGTACTAATTTTATCGACTCCTATGCAATTAACAGTTTCAGGACATGAAGTGGTGTTACTAATTATTTTGTGATAAAAGTCATAATAATGTAATACTAAATTTATACCTTTTGTTGGGTCGTTTAGTCATTACTATATAATGTTAATTACAAGAGAATGGCTATTAATTTTGTAATGTTACACTCGGTATTTTTATTATTTTTTATAATGTTTTATCAAAATTTTATCGTATTTTGTAAATAAAATGTTGCAGTAAAATCTCTATGGTTGTGTTATTTGTATCTGGTTCGTTTTGATAACATTAAAAAAAAAAGTAAAAGCGGTGTCCCACCAATTTTTAAATGTTCTTTTGTCCCCTGACATAATTGAAACTATCGTATAAATTATTAAAAAAAGGAAAAAATGCGACACATGCCGTGAAAAATATTTTTGAGGTTTATGGACCTGATACATTGACATTGACATTTTCACCTATTTCGGTCTCTTCAGAATTCTTTATGTACGTTAGATTAACATCAAGCGGAAACTGTTAAAACTACTTATCGCAGTTTTTTGAACCGAAATCCCGAAATTTCTACAGCAATAGGATTACGTCACTACCTACAAAATGGCAACAAGTTGTTGATTTTTTAAGTTAATATATGATAAATTAATGATTTATCATATATTAACGTTTAAGTATAATATACATATAATAATTAAATGTTAATATATGACGAAAAAATATTTTGTATTTGTATATAAAATAGGAAAAATCTTTTTCCTTGACCTAATGTGACAATAAAATCTATCTATTCTAAGTATTCATTGTTAATAAGTAACGAGTGTGTGTGATAAGGAATAAATATGGGCGATTATAACTAAATAAGGCATGCGTGCATTGACACACTTTGTTCTTAGTTTGATTGTGTAATACTATACTTACTCGCCTAGATGATATATTTTTAATTTATATATATGTGCATAATGCGTATACACACTCAAGCATGAACATGAGCACGTAAGCATGCACACATTCACGCACACAAACACTCACAGACACACGCACACACATATACATATGTTAATTCTGATACCCATTTTAAATGAGTAATAATTGTGATTTAAATTAAATGGATTACACACTTTTTTACCCTTTTATTCGGGTCCATCAGGTTCTATATCCAAATGATCTATTAAGGAAAGATTTATCTAGACCATATCAATCTGCTACAGAGAGGTGTTGTGAATTTTATATTAATATGTTCTATTTTTCCTATTTCATCACTTGAAGTGTATTTCTCCTGGATGATTGATACTTCGTAATAAACAGATCTGTATTATATCTGTATAATCTGTATGGTAAGAGGTGAGCTTTCAGTACTAATCAGGCTTAAGGATAAGGTTATGTGGCACAGTATTATTAAAGTACCTATGTTCTGTATTGTAACGTTACACTTGTATTGTATATATAGAAGTGTTTTGTGAGTATTGCGTTAGGGTATGTGATGATTTTATGTGTATATATTGATGGGTTTTGTTAAATATGTTGTCAACCTTATCCTTCAGAATTTGCTTTAAAGATGTATTTAGAAAATCCTCGTGCTTATTATTTACATCTATCGAATAAAATCGTTTATCACAGATCCAAATCTGCATTAGTCTCTTCAATATTTACTTCTGTGATAACTTAAAAATGTTTAGAACCCCTTAGACGTACTCTTCTTCCAGTGGTCACATGCGCAAATTGCTTCTGCGCACGTAAATGTACATATAATACTTTAGAAATTAAGGGTCACGTCATAATATCTTATAGTGTTTGTTTGCCGTGTCACGCACAGCCCGGGCGAGCTCGCGACGGGCGTTTTGTCACGTAAGACGTAGCTGCACTGTAGTTACATAAACGACTAATGACTCGCTCACGGTTTTACGACTACATTTGCAAAAGTTGATCCTACATGCGCTTTCCTTATGCGACAGCCAGATACCTAAATCCGAAAGCTTGGAATCTTAAACGAGAAGAGCGGTTTATTTTTCATACATCTATGCACCTTTTTTCTATTTATTTGCTTTGTTTTCGCGCTATCAACTTGAAGCGCATAGAATGGTCTTATTTGATATGCAGTAGATTTAAAAATTAAAGCACAAATATTCGTCGGCATTCGAATTTTTCTAATTTATGTGTCTCGATCATAAAATACATTTATATGGGGTATTAATTAAACTTACAAAAATATATGTGAACTCGTGGACGGGCCGTTTCTTTGACCGAGTTATGGGTTAGATTCCCAAGCAGTAGAATATACTACTTAAAAGTTTTATTTTGCGTACATTCGGAGGTACTTACATGTCTGATGTAAATAAATAGTTTGCGCATTTCTCCGGTATCTATTATACTCTCAGTTCAGTTTCAATAAAAAAATGAGTGCTCTTGAGTAGGTACGTAGTAATTCTGGAGTATTTACTGAAAGCTAAATATTCCATAAATTATTCTAAAATAAAAAAAGGGGGAAAACAGACTAGCTCGTTAGGGTGTTCAGTGCTGAAACATTAGCAATCACGTATGAAATAAAGGAGTAATGAAAACTTTCTACCCCTGGGTCATTTGTCGAAAAAAATATTTCTCGTTAAGTACAATAACCATACGATTTATATTGAAATATTAATTTGCTTAAGATATTATTTGAAATTTTTCTAGAAATAACTTTTATAAAAGACAAAACTCTTTTTGTATATTGGATTGAATTAAAACTTTCATCAATTCGTAAACAAGTAACTTTGTTTACTTTCATTGACGTAGATTGATTGATTTGTAATTATTCGACGCACAAAATACACGGTTATCAGCCCTTACGCACTATTTCTCTCATTAGATATCAACACAGCGCACGCACAAAAGCAATTACACTATCTCGTATTTTGGACGGGGGTGCGGCGCGTGGTCGATAGTTGAACACGCCTTCCAATGACTGATTTATTTTTTGGTACATTTGTGATGTTAATCACTACGAAGCCGCGTTTGACATAATTTATACAACCGCTGTCCACTGCGCGCCAAGTATGTGGCGGAGGAAATACAATCGACTCAAGCGCAGGCCGGGGAAGAGATGGGTGGATCTTTGGGACGCCTCTTGTCAAATGTTTTGGATGAATTTTGTGGGAAACTTTTCTATAATTTTCAATATTGCCGGAATGAAGAGAGAGCAACTATAGTGTAGCGGTGAGCGCGCCGCCTGTGGCGCACTGGTTTGAGCCCCATCGCTATTTTGTTCCTAACTATTTATATGGAAGTGTTCGTTCGTTCAAAGTTTTAAATCTCCGGAAATTTTTCATCGATTTCTTTGAAATGTTGACACAACGTTGCATTCGAATACACGTATGTTTTTAAATCTTCCTAATAATTTGACCTGTTTTCTAGCGCGTATTTGTATTATCGAACCGAACTAGTACACTTGTTCTAGAAATGCTTTCACTCGTATAAAGCCGCTCGACACCAGGTTGCGGCTCCGTTCAGATCAGAACCGTAACCACTAGCGGCATCGAAATTGACAGTGAGACGAGGAGAGGCGAGTCCCAGCCTAGGACTGAGGATGGGACCCGTGCAAAAATCGAAAGTGGGACCGAAACTAGAGTGAAGTGAATAATCGAAATGGAATCAGGTGCAGTACCGACATGAGTGTTGAGAGTGAAACAGAGGAATTGCGACTGACGGGAAGATCCATGGAAATGAAATATAAAGCAATAAATACAATGCACGTCCACGCGAATGAAGACATGAGCGGAAATTTAGTTTATTATATGTTATCAGTTATCCTTTGCTTTAACGGTAAAGGAAAAAATGTATTGCAATGAAGTCTACACGTCGTAGAAGGACATCGTACGTGTCATCAAAATCATTAGAGTACACTAAATTCCCATTACGCTTTGGGCCAGAATAGAGCTCATAACCTTTATCAGGGCGGCAGTTCATCTAGGGGGAATTCCAATAAATGGACTTTCACCTGGTGAAGATGAAACTTGATTAGTTCTTTCCCGGTGGTTATCGGTTCTATGAGCGACGTAACCTGTCCATTGCCACTTCGATTTGCCGATTCTGTCAGCAACGGCGATCATTGACACGGTTGGGTTAGGTTAGGTTAGGTTCATCCATCTTAAGGGATAAACTTAGAGGAACTTAGAGGAAACCCTAGCAAAACTCTTTCCGTGCGCGTTTTTGAGTTTACGAGACTACAACGTAGTTAAGATCCATACATACGAATAGAACGCTCAACATTGTATCGTATCAGAGAATCTTCAGGTGACGTTAATCATTCCTCGCGAGCGCGTACCGGCACCAAGGCTAAGTGATTACATGCACATATGTATTTATTTTTAGGGAATGATCGCGTACGCGAGATAATACGAGGCACTCGATTACTTATCGATATTCGGTCGAAGGAAATCTACGATACTGTAAGCGGTGATTGCGCGCTGACGTGCGTTCCGAGAATTATTTGCAACAGTGATGTAATTCCCTGGAAGGTTTGTCTCCGGAACGGAATGAATGTCCCCTGAGCGGCGGGCCCGCCAGCAGCACACGGGACGGTCGCCTACGTTGGTTTTCCTGTTTTGATTGTGATTTATGTCCTTATTTATAAGTTAGTTTTTGTGGGATTGTTGAGGAGTCGTTGTATTCAAGTGACTGATGTTTTATATTGTTAAAATTTATTATCTTTTACTTACTGTTGTGTTTAGAAATTACATAAAAGAGATGCATTTATTAACAATGAGTATTTGGTCGTCATAATACAATTTGAATGACTATAAACATCACAGTAAATAGTACAACATAGTAATTATAAAATAATACATAAACAATACGATTAGTTATTGTATAGTAAACTATTATGGATACATATATAGGATACATATATACATATATGTATATAGACGTCGGAAACAATTGTTATGAATATTAAATTACAAAACGCGTTACTGATGTCCGGTAAACAAAGCAAATACAAAAAGTTTGCTTGCAGAAGGCTCAAACTTAAACAGTTTCGATAAATAAACATGAAAATTTATTCAGTAGTAGGAGTTTTGGTCTGTCTATCCATTGCTGTGACATGTAACGTAATGATAGTATTTAAAAGAAAAGTTGTCAAAGGTGATACAAAATTCGTGTGAGCTTAAAATAATGTAAGTTGAATTAAAATGAATTTTCGTTTGGAAATAACTTCCGATAAAAACATCATATGACGAACGAAATGTCTAGACGTAACATGTGATTCAATGTACCTCCGAAAGCACCGGTCCGACGACTACGGCGCAAAAAGACGCTAAGTCATCGCTCGTCAAATTCGAAACGGCAATGCTACGAAACCGGCAGCAAACTCGGCAACAGATGATGATGATCGAGATGCCATTTATGCGCCTTATGTGATACTCATCGGTGTCAGTTACTCATAAATGGCAACAAGAACCTGCATTTTCTGGTACAGTGCGCTCGGAAGATCTTGAACGGGCTGAAGTTGAAACGAGTGCGAGTTCGCGCCGGTACACTTAACAGAAAAGCTATTTTTGATTTTATATTAATTATATTTTATAAAAAAAACGCAAACGCGGGCTGCAGGGGGCGGCGGCAAGCGCTTACCCTGTCCCCTCGTACCGCAAAGTTTCCACTGAGACCCAATTGTGGTTATTGCGACGCAACCCGCGGCTGGATTCAACCCGGTCAATGTGATTGGGCGTACTGTAAGTCTGTTGCACTATTTTTGGTTTTTACGTATGCATTTTATTAGGTAATAATTAACGTTATTAAAGAATTAAAATAATTATGGGTAATATTCTACCCGTAGAATAACACAACATAACATAGATTTAAATGAAAAATGATAATAGAAAAATATTGGATATAGACACAGTTAGAACTTACACGGGCAGCATAGACCGCGAGCTACTGATGTGTGGTTATCTTCAAACTACCCAGTTATTTTTTTATGTTTTTGGTAAGCATTAATAACCTATGTAATTAGGTGATAAGAGATACATGAGCTTTGCTGGATTATTTTTGGAATAAACCCCGGCGACTAGCGGTAAAACGTAAATTCACAAAAAATTATGACGTATTTCAAGTGTTATTTTGTAACCTATGAAATAAAGATATTCAGAATTTGAATTTGCGAATCTCACTATTCTAAATTCAATGAAAAGTGTAAACATTTGTGTTGATATACTACTTCATAATGTACGGAAGATTTAAAAAATGACATTAGTTTATATAAAACATAACGATGACACAAAGCAACACTTCGTTTGGACCATTAACATTTAGACATTTATTTTAATATATTGTGAATCGATAAGCTGCGCCGGCGCAAGCGACGGAAGGGGAGGGGAGGTACGAGAGATGGTGCTCTAGGGAACGAATGAGGGACAGAGGGGCGAGAGGGGCCACGGGTAACACGGAACCTGTCGGGCCTGCAGCCCCTCCCGCAATCCTCAGCGGCTCAGTCGCGAAATGCCTCTTCGATTTGGACGAAGTATTATGCACTTTGAGTGTATAACATTAAAGTATATATTTGTGTATAAATACTTGTTCGTTAAAATTCACCTTTCTATTCCTTTTACAGACTTTGTTATTGAAATAAAGTAACAAGTACAGTCTTTCAAAAATTAATTTAGTTTCAAATACGTAACTTTTAAAGTTCTATTTACTTTGATAGTGCTTAACCTCCTCAGCATCATACTTTAAACTTTCGATTCGATCATTGTAAGGTTTAAAATTGTACGTTGACCCTATTCACTTGTATCGCGGGTTTTCGTGCGGCATCCGAGACGGGTAACGCATAAGATGTCTGGTTTCGATTCTCCGAGTCGCCGTCGTTGGCCGGACACTAAATTGCTGTAATTTTTTAAAGGCACGTTTACCGGCTTTGAATAACATTGAGCCGTCACGGGTCACGTCCGCCGGCCGCGGAGTGTGAGGTGTGTGGGCCTTCGAGCCGGCGCACGAAGGTTGGCCCATCATTTTAGGAAAAATTGAGACATCGAAGATCACTGTCGAACATTATACAATTAGAAAAACCCATTCTAAATTGAACGACTTTCTAAATTGACTGCCCGATCGGCGCAGTTGGCGGTGACCCCACTCGCTGCGCCGGGGGCGTGGGTTCGATTCCCGCACAAAACAGACATTTATTTATTTGATTAAAAATTAATGTTTGTCTCGAGTCTGGGTGTTTCTGCGTATTATATGTACATATTAAAAAAAAATGTTTATATGTATTATATCAACTATCTGGTATCCGTAATACAAGTCTCGTTGCTTAATTTGGGGCTAGATAGTGATGTATCTATGTCGGAAGAAAATATTGTCAGCGTATTAGTACAATGACTGTTTATTTTTTTATAGTATTTGTTACCGCTCATAAAATATGGACGTTTTTGTAAAATTCTGTGGGAACATATTTAATTACACTTTCCTCATAATAATAAAATTTCGGAAGCCTATAATACTCTCAAATAATAAGTCGATTGTAGACTATTTTTATGGCATAATCGAAGAGCAAACGTGCAGGCGAGCCATCACGAAGGAGACGGTCACCGCCGCCCACGGACACTCGCAATCCTAAAACAATTAGAGAATCGTCAAAGAATTAACTTGCAACCGTGTAGAGTTTGCAGTAAAACGTGCGAGCGCAGTCAGTTTGATAACCATAGTCAGCGTACATCCGCGTAGTCACTACGGGCCGCTAGAGTATCCCACGGTCGATGGGAGGCTGACGAAAGAGACCGACGGAAAAAAAATCTCCTCGGTCATCTGTCTGTGTCGAATTAGAAACTAATGGATTATTTTGGAGCGAAGGCGCGACAGTAGCGACGCGCCGCGCGCTCGGCGTGGCGGTTTGGAGAACTATCCGACATGGCCGGTCGGAACTCGGAAAAGTGTTGCACTTCGATATGTAGTTGCGTTTTGATTATGGCAAAAAAAAAAATAGCTGGAAAAGGATCCGTCTCGAACCGCCATTACTAGTGTTGTCACTCACTTCCTTCTGTAGAAAACTGCTGTAAACAAACAATATTATTTTCGAGTCTTTCAAACGTTATTAAGGTAATCATTGAACAGAAAGTCTAAACCTCTTGAATATGGTGTAATCTTTATTGTCTGCTTATGTAATTTATTTTGTATCAAAGGAATACACATAGTAATATTAACGATGGCAACTTATTTTTTATTTTGCATTTTTAATCAGCGTTTAGTATGATTATACTAAACTTTTTAATATACTACAAAATAGAGTTAGGTATTTTATTTCAGATTACATCATGTTAGTAAGGGGTACACTTTTTCTTGCATTTTAAATATCAGTCAAGTTCAAGCCGCGACATGTGCCGCAATAAATATATATTTTTCATGATTTCCCCCTTTCTATCTAACCTAATAGATAGCCACGTTTATTATTATTTTTCTCCGTGAAACGCTTAGATTAGACGTGAAAAAGTGAAAAAGAAGAGAAAGCATATATTTACGATTTTTTCAAATTTACAATCTAAGATATCTGAGATTTACTTAAAGTATTTTTTTTATAATATAGTCTAGGGTCAAACGAGCCCCCAGATAGTAGATGGTCAACGCCGCCCATGGACATTTGCAACTCCTAGAAGAGTCGTCAGCGCGTTGTCGGCCTCTGGGGAAGGAATAGGATACCTAATGGAGGGGCAACGAGTTGATGAAAGAGGAAGAGGAAGAACTGACTAACGGAACTTTCATTCACTTGACGAAACAGAACGGCAGAGCTGCTACTTCAAATCCGTGTTCTGTGAGAGTGTGGTACTTGCGACCCATCCTTGTGCCGCAGCCGAGCCGGCCACGGCACTCGTCTACCATGGTATTTAAGTGGGATGTCGACGTGAGTGGGTGTATAGTGCCACTTGTTTATCACCCGTTTTCAGAAATGAAATATAAAAATGTCGTTTACAGTATATTTACGTTGCTCGAAAAAATCTGAAACAAATTAATGTCGTCTCGGTTTAATATTTTAGGAGATTATTCTGTTACTATCTTAAAATTATCATATAACGCATTTAAAATTTCTATGTAATACAAAGTGTGCGAGTAGTAGTATTTTTACTTACAGAAACTATCTAAAACCATCGGCCGTGATAGACAGACGGCCATGATACATAATTAAGTAGCCTCGCGTGAATTATATTTTTCATATTCCTTCGGAGCACATGCTGCTCTTCAAGAACTTGGTTAGATTGATGGTAGATTTAAAACAAATGGTTTAGAATTAATTGAAAATGAAACTACGTCCCTTCCTCATTAGCTATACGACATCGAGTCATGTTTTCGATGCACGAAAACCTTTTCAAGGACGTATATTAGAATGATTTTTCGTATTTTTTTTTACATTCATCGAGGCATAAATGCATAGCGAACGAAGAACTCTTGTCTGCATTACATAGTATAGGGTTATATAGTCAATGTTTTTGCTGACGAAGGCCACCAACAGCTTTATTAAATTAGGTTCTTAATATATTTTCCTTAAGCGTATGTATTTAGGTTTCATCCAATTTAAATTAATTCTAATAATTTCTCATTCAAAAGTGATATACAATTTTTATTATATTACTTTATATTATTTTATTATATGACAATTTTTATTATATTACTAATTATTAATTGTGCCCGCAGGTTCCCTCGCGTGGACTATACAATTATTGTTCAAGTTTTTTTTCTATCCTATTATATATATCTTCTTATGTATAAGAAATGCGAGAATAGTGTTACTCTCGGCGGTAACGGACCATCAATCGCTGGGTGTTATTTCAAAGACTACAATGCTGATTGTGAGTTATTCTTAGAAAATAGACCTTCAGTTATGTAGTACATTAATTTGATATATCTTTGTACATATTTTACTCAGCGTTAGCCACTAAAGTGTCTCAGAAGCGTCTTTTTTTCTGACTCTTCGCCATTGTCATCACTCTTTATGTGACAAAATGTATCCTATAATTTGGCTACACCACGTAGCTACGAATTAAAAAAAACATGTAAATTGAATTAGCAGTTTTCGCGTGAAAAGGATACAAACGGAAAGACAGTTTAAGTTTCATAATATGTATAGGCGTATTAAAAACGAAAACCCGGGAATACAAGGCGATGTAAGGGGATAACAGTACCTTTCGGCGAACACGTTAATTTTATGCTTCCTGTGGAAGAATCGTTACAAATCTTGGTCGCCATTTTCGCATTCCCGTACTACATACGGTGTGAACTACGGAGATACCAAAATATCAAGGAAAAACTGTTCATATATCGTATGAGTCGTGAGCGGCTGTAATACTATGCAAGACTTTGTTGTTTTGTATTGTATTATTCGTCACGTGCCCACGTGACTGCGGTTTCGACAGTGTGAAATCCCTTTAGAACGGGGATTTCGCGGTGCAGTTCCCGGGAGTCACGTAGCACAAAATGAGCGCACTGAAGTTATGAATGGATGCAGACCGCAGGCTCGTGCGGTTTTTCAGTGCTTTATTTTCCAACAAATGAGGTTTTCCTTGTAACGAGTACATCGAATCTATCTTGACACACGGGAAATATAATATACGTGTTCTGTCGCCGCCGCTGCGGTCCTATGAAATAGGTTGCGTCCGAAGCTTGAATTTAAACGCTTGTCTAATTTTTCGTTCGTTTTCTTCTTCTTCTTTAAGTCGTAACTGTGGTCGGCTGGAGACTTGCCTTGACCGTGTTTGCATTGCGTATGCTCCCTATTGAAAAAAAAATATGGTCTGACGGTGGCGCACAATCACAGGCAAAACAGATGCGATTAGCGTGTTCGTCGGCTGTGACAGCTCTTTCTTTCTACCCGCTTTTGGATCTTAGTTAATGCAAATACACATTTAATCATACACACCACCCGCCCGCTTCGTTGGGCACTATGGGTTACAATAGTAAATAAATAATATCGTAGATGGTGTCTATCTATAAACGACTCCAGCAGCGCTAGCATGAACGACACGAGAAAGACACATGTCTACAAGAATGTAGACAAAATACGTTTTATCTTTTTATCTAGCGTGACACGACATTTTGTCTACGCGAGGTTTTATATTGACACATGCCACGTGGCCTAAAAGAGTTTTGTCTTCATTACTTAGCGTGAATGACAAGAAAGTAGACTAGTTTCTATCTTTGACAGCTAATCGGGGTAGACATATGTCTTTATCCAATCAAGGTGCCGACACTTCTCTATAGAGAAATTATTTCTTATCAGATTTCTTAGATAATTGCACTTATAAATTTTTAAGTACCTACAATACTAAAATTTAAATCTCTTCAAATTTAAGTATTTGCTTAAAAAAATATCGGTTCAAGATTCATACATAATTAAAATCATATAGAATTAAAGTTTTGTTTAGGTAAAGTGCAGTCATAAAATATAGTTACCTACAGAATATGTGTAAGGTGAGTATATATATTTATTCCGAAATCGTGAAAAGTGCTTTCTTTTATCTAAATTGAAATTTACAAGTATTTTTTAATAACCGATTCAATAAACTATTTTTTTTAGAATGTCGAGATCTTTCGTATTTTGGTACGTCAGTACGAACGCGCGTATGGTCGTAAAACTATTCGTAGAAGTTTGAGAGATGCCAGCGATGTAGAATTTCAACAATTATATCGCTTTACTAAAGATGTAGTCCATTATCTTATTGAGGAACTCACTCCAGACCTGAAACCTAAAAACTCATCAGGTAGTCCACCTTACAGGGTGTACAGGTATTGTTTTTTGTCACACGAGCTAAGTGTAGTAGATATTAAAGGTCAATATGTTTTACCAAAGATACATGTCTTAGATAAAAAATATTTTAGGTATACATTTATACCATAGGTTCTCTGTTCTATAAGATTTCTGGCTGTTGGGAGCTACCAACGCGGAATTGGCCAAGACCATCTTGCCCAAACCACAGTCAGCAAATACCTTCAAAGATTCACAAATGCTGTATTGAATCGGTAATTAAGATATTTTTTTTTATATATGAAATGATCTAAGCTTGCTATTTGAATTGTAATAAAAGAAAAATAATATTTTTGTTGACAGTCTTATGAATCGTTGGATAAAATTCCCAGGTGCGTCTCGTGGACGAGATGTAATTACATCTGGTTTTTTATGAAAAATTTGGGTTGCCTAATATATTGGGTTGCATAGATGGCACTCATGTTGGACTATTTCCACCTTCAGAAAATGCAGCTCAATATATAAACCGGAAAGGCTATCACTCATTAAACGTACAAATCGTAAGAAACCATATTTATTATATTTGCAATAATCATGATAAAATTATTTAAATTTGTAGTCCTCAAGTATAAGAGTCCCTATTTTATTTATTTTTAAATCAGTAATAAAATCAGTCAACCACCTAACAACATATTTATAATAACAATTTACATGTCACCCAGAGTTTTTTAATGAACTTTTTTTAACTGTTTTTTTTTTAACAAAGTTTCCTTAATAACTTTAATTTCCTTAAATGTTTTATTATATACACTATATGTTATGACTAGTCGTTCTTTAAAGATAATTACATCTTATAAATGAATATTCAGTTTTATTATTACTATTTAAATTTTATTGTTTCATTAAAATTGTTCAAAAATTCATATATATCTCTACTTAGTTGACAGCTACAATAATGTACACTAAACAAACGTCCTCAAATATCTGCACGACACAATAAAAATACAATGATGCACCGTTACACGAGATAAAGGTTACTTTTTAAAACGATTACTATATAAAGTTCAAATGTAGTGCTATTACGTATTGACAAGTCGAATGTTACAAATATTTAAATAAATAGGGTTTTAAGCTCGTGAACGAAATTGACCGAATGATTAATGTCGCATTTTTTCCATGTAGATTTCGTTGTCTATACTCGAGAAATTTTCTTTACGGGGATAAATTAATCTATACATGCGTTCATACTACGGAGTTAAACAAATTTACAGCTAAAATAGAAATTTTCTCTTAAAATAGATACTTGTCTAGAGACATCATGCTAGGTGTGCAGGTCTATGGTTAAAGCTTTTTTTTTTGTTTTGCGTAGGAAGTGAAAATCTTCTCGGACGTAACATACCCCGTCACACGACCTAGAGACCGGGTTATTTGCGATTTTTACCTACAAAAACATCCCCTTGGGGTGACTCTATCAAAGCTTATGTCTCCGATGTGTAGTTAACAGGCTTAGCCGGGCGGATGAAACGAACAGCAAACTAAGCACTCTAGTGCTGTGTTTGGGGATTTTGCGTCGCGTGGGAAAATAATAGTTGATTATTGATCAGGTTTACCGGGCCGGTATGGGATGAAAAGAGAGATAAATTTTAATCGAATTAAAACTTACTATTTTTGAATCGAATTCGAGTGAGACGTGTTCGATTAGGGAAATAAGTTTTTCCGTCGGTTTCGCGGCGCGCGGAATTATTTCGCGAAAATCGCGAGCTCGTTGGTGTCGACAGTCGAGATTATCGAGTCAATTTATGACCACCGACGAGCTGGTCAAAGCCCCACACCGATGGGGGGGCCTTTTCTTTCTCCGATTTTTTTTTATTCAAGCATCTTAACTGATGCTTGAATAAAAGAAAAATCGTTGTCATAATATGTGTGGAAGACAATTGTTATTCGTTATAGTAAATTATTCTATAAGGATTTGGTGTGGTATTCTCGTCTGTCTGTCTGTTTAGAAAGTTGATATCTGAAATGGCAGTGCATCATTATAGCCTGCGCATTAATAATCGTCCAAAGCTGGAAATAATCGTACATAATTTTAGAGTAGTGCAAATTAGTTATTAATAATTACCGTTCCTAGCAAATAGAAAGTGAATATCCTTTTAAGTGTAAGACACAAAATAAAAATGAAAATGCGTAAAAGTTACTACTTGTTCTTTAAATTAGGAAGTGTTTGACGTATCTATATTAAAATAAAACAAAAAGCATACGAACAAAATACCTGTACTTTGACTTAACATTAGTACCACTAAATTCGTTATTGTAGGAAATATGAAACTGTTCTAGGTCTTCACTATTTTCAAAAACCGGAAACTTTTTATTGTTTAAAAAAATATCAATTTATAATTCATGTAGGACGTCTATCGGAAGTCAACTAGAAGGGGGTGTCTGCAAGGTAATACGTTGGACTCTGTTCGTCTTCGTCAACGCATTCTCTTCTTCCTCCACCTATATACGAAGGCTGCACGTGTCGGAATCAGCTAACGCTGAAGCTTCACGGAGAGGGTATACGCGGCCAAGTCTAACGCTCTAAGAGTTCCGCGTTCGACGCCTGACAGAACAAAATATTCTGACATTTCATTGTCGTAGGTTTGTCGGAGTGGCGTCACGTCGTGCCCGTCACGGTGCCCCATGAGTCAGATCGCGGGCTAACTCTAAGCTCCCGCGCCAGCTCGATGTGTGTCGGGGCCGCTGACGACGCGATGGGCGGCTCAACGTGTACTCCGAGGTCCGGAGCGGGTGGATCGATCCTTAAAAAACTCATCGGTCAATGCGCCCGCGCTCAGTATCCGACCCGAAGTCCGGATCCCAGTCTTCGGGTTTCCGTACGAAGCCCGGGCCGTGAACCGTGCAGCCACACCGCTCTACATCGTGAGTTGGGTGACGTTGGTCGCTACGCATCACGAATAAAGATAGAAAAGGCGCGTACAGAAACAACGCACGAAACTCTGCCGCTTTGAATCGCTTCTGAATGATGAAATGCGAAGGTTTAATGCTCCATGACCGTTCCTTCTTTTGCCCCGGTCGCCTATTTTACGCCGCTGCGACGTTTTCCTGACTAACTTCACAACGGCAGAGTTTCTGTGGTCAGTGACAAAACGATTAAACTTTTGTCAAAGATAGCGCTGCGCGGGCACGTGTTGTGTTTCATGTGTCTATGCCCGTTCTAGACATTACATATAGTTTTAAACATAGTATCTGAAATGCAGGTACGAGTACTGTTTGAGGTTTAGATGCGATATCGTAAATGGTGTTGTGTTTACTTATAATTAGTAAAATTAATTTTTTTAGTCCACAACAATGTATGCTCCCTATGAAGTTTCACATAAAAACTCACTAAAAAGTCGACAGTCTAAATGAATATATACATATTTAAATATTAAACACATTTATAAGTTAATCGAATCTAATACCTCGACCTATTGTCCCAGCGTTGTTATTAGATTATATATTAACGTCAATATTAAATATCGTCTTTGAAAATATTGTACAGAATATGAAAACATAATGCGATGCAGTTTTCTTTTTTTTTTGTCTTTAGATAAGTCGGACATTTATATCTCCCATGTATCTCGAAATGTTTACGGCTCGTATTAGATCTAATGTATTTTATATCGCACTTGGATATTCCTCATGAATCGTGCCGCTTTAAATTATTAATTTCATATACTCGAGCGCGATAAGATACGAGGTGTTTCCTTTGATTAAAATGCAATAAACTACATTCTTACGATAACAGCATCGGCTAATTCGTTTACATTTAATTCTAAATAATAATAAAATATTAAATTTTGAATATTACGTTGCATATTAGTTTCGAAGTTTTATTAAGAGGCCATCGCCGATAGCGTGTTTTGATTTTTTTTTATATTCATCAAACGCCAGACAATTTACCGACTTATCGCCACTTAAAAAAAGTATTGAATATTATTTCAAAAAATATAAATTCGCCCATTCCTCTGTTTAAAACCATCTTTGATCTCGGCTTCTATCATTTTCGTGCCGGTTTAATCATCCCGGTGCCGAATCATACCCTGCCACACTCGCTTTTTTTCCGATCTTTGTTTAACGGGAATCGTGGCTGCTAACGACCGTCGTCATCAACGCGACCACCACGTCCGGGCCGAAGGCTTAAAGTGCTTATTTGACTTAAGTTAAAAACTTATTGGCCTTAAGTCATAAAGCATTTGCCCGAACCGCCACTAATATTTAGCCACCGAGTGATTCCCTCTCTCTAAACAAACTTTGTTGTAGCTATAGGTGTATAGGTGTTAAAGTCTTATTATTTCTGTGCCGTAGCAACACTATCCTGAGCAGCGTCAAATCGAGCGTTTATCTGTCTACACTTCACGTCATATTATTGACCCACTTAGAATTTTATACGTTATCGAAATCACCTTGCGGCAGCGACTCATCGCCCGACCGGCGATAGACCGACGCGCGCGTCACGTTACGTAAAAATCACCAGAGTTGAGGACGAACGAGTCTTGCGGTTCTTCTGTGGTGCACGGACGTGCACACACACGGACAACACGGGACGTCCCCCATTCGACCGCAGCCGACGTTTCGTTCGATCACTGATCGGGCGCACGCGTAATACTTAATACATGCACGAAAAGTAATACAGTCGATCTGTATTTATAACAATTTTTGTCTTAAACTAAACTTGTAGCTTAAGCCGCCGAAGGGTTTAACTTGAAACCTAAACGGAAGCTTTTAAAGAAAACTAATCGACATAGATTCGGTGTTAGAAATTAAAATGTCTTGTCAGTCGTTCACATAAAGTGACAAATTCATTTCTGTAATAAAAACTGTTGATATTGAAAATTTACATTAAAAAATTTGGTTGCCTGTAAAGTCGGTATACGGGCGAAAGTTTTACGTGACAACGACTTTGAATGGTAAAATCATTTTAATGTGAATATTCATTCGTATAGTAGGAAGAAGGATGAAATAATAGTAACAATTTAAAACATTTATTTATACAAAGAATTATATTTAAAACATTAATTTATACAAAGAATCTCGCACTGAATTTCATATTAACAAAATTTTATTTTTACCTTTACACATACATACGTATTTATATACAAATATACATACAATAACTTGCAATACATTTGCAAGCTATGCACTAATTCTCTAGTGCTGCGCGCGCGGCAGACCGATCATAGTTGAGTGGGAGAGAGACGCAAGGCATTCGGCGGGCCTCTCTCTCGTTCGGTGACTCATCGTTACGTTACCGAGCGTTACATTTTTCATAAGTGACTCCCAGCCGCAACCTAATTTAAGACGTTGTCACGTCAATAAATTTAAGATCGTTATTAAGCGATTACTTGGTGGAAGAGCAGGGTGTTGTAAAATTTTCGATTATTTTGAAGGTCCATGAACATAACCAGCTCGACCTCTCATCGGGTTGTTTTTTCTAAGATGATTTTATTTTTGGTTGTAATAGTATACAATTAAAAATGAAAAAAGTTACTTTTAAGATTCTTGCTCGTTCTCCTTGAAGGAAAAACTAAAAAGCAGTAAATTAATATTAGATGATGTATTTATAATTTACCTTACGAAATAAACATATTGTTGAAAACGGAATTCAACGCATTAACTGTGTTTTATAATCTATGAAATTTGCCCATAATAATTTTAGCAATAAAAATGGTATATTACCCGCGAAATATCTTGCCCGGGTCGAATTTTGCTGGAATTTAAACTGCAGTTAAGTAAGGAAATCAATTGTACGGGTTAAATTGCACTTGGCTGATTTCCGAACCACGTTTTTCTCAAGAGAGAAAACGCTGTCTTGTCGATGTTTTATTGCAAACAGTTATTGATGCGCCTTAAAAGCGAGACCGGCTCATATGCCGTGACGGTCAACGGCATGACGCTCTTTTATGCCGTCATGTCACCTCTTGGCAGCCGATCTCTATTCCCCTGTATGTGCGTGGCGCGTACATACTTCGTTGGATTTCCATGAATCATATATTTATATTTTGCATATATTATTATAATAAAAATGATAAGTATTTTTATATTTCTGTTTATAGTACTTTATATTTATTTATTTCTTTCAATAATAAATTATTTCAATAATCACCAATTTCGATGCTCACGTCTGCCGGGCGTGCCGTGACGGCCATATTTTTCTGTGTCTCATTTCGTTGCCTTTATTATCGGCCATGGCCGATTTCTCGCTCGAGACGTTCTCGCTAATTGGTAAGGAGGAGGCGTGACCCCCGCCTGACCCACGTCCGCGTGCGCCCACAGCGGAATGACGCTTAACGAGAGCATTCTCAGCGACCGGCCGTCAGCGGACACGTCAGCCGATATCGGCCCGTGAAATGTTTGTTGTTGTTGACGTTGTGTTGGGCTTCTATCGCGCCATAGCAGAGACACTGTACCTTTTCTGCTATGTTGTTATTTCAGATTGAGATTAAGGATGCAAACTGTGAATCGGTGCAACACAGCAGCTATATAATTAAACGGGTTCGAGCTTTATGATCGTGTGGAGTAATAGAGGATTCTGTAAAGAATTTCGATCATTTGATAGGTACATCTTCACTTATCGTACAGATAGAGATAACACGACGACTTAAGAAGCGGTAGATTAGTGTAGAAGTGATAGCTCAATGTTAGGCGGTTTATTTCTCGAAGGTCGTGGGTCCTAGCCCGAACGTGTACCTGATGAGTGAGAATTTAAGCGCATTTATTCTCTCGAAACTATAGTTTATTATGACGGTGAATGAAAATATCGTGAGCTAAACTCTACTAGGATAGGTTAAAACTACTTCTCACTTGTGAGTGCGAACTATTTAAACGGCGAAAACTGGTATGGTGCGTTATCTCAGGTTACATTTGGAATAATGCCGTGAAGTTTGTTGTCATACATTCATGGTTGTATTACGATTCATTAATCGTTATCAACAGACGTGAAAAACGAGTATATGCGGACTTATTTCTGACACAAATGGCCTTTTATTAAGTTGATTCCAGTGATGTTTTGAATGAAACTTATGTTGAAGTTATATGACTTTGTAGATTGAAAATGTACTCGTTAAAGGTATATTTCACTACAAAAGATCTGTATATTTTTCCTATTAATAATTTTGTGTCTGAAACATTAAATTTTATTATTATTTCTTAACTACCCGCAAAGAAATTTTCAAATTTTTGTGAAATTATGAAAGCGTTGTTTACCATCCGATTTTCGTATTTCAAGATTTCGTTAGATATCAACAGCTTGAAGCCTTAGAAAATTATATTAATCACTTTTTGTTGTTACTACTATTATGTACCGCCCTCGCAAGATAAAAATAAATTAAACGTATAAAACAATCAATCTAAAAACATATTTGAGAATAGTTCTCTAAACGTAAACAATTCCTTGTTTGCACTTACTTCACTTGTTACAAGTAAATGCTTGTAATAAGTCACAGCTTAACCCATAGAAACAGAAAAACAGAATTATAATGTCGAACAATTTTACGTTCATTTGTGGCGCATAACTCACACAAATGTAAATGAGGATATACGACATACTTTTAAACGAAATAAATCCCGTATCTCATTATTATTATCATTTTTACATGTAATTTTGAATGTTACTGTTATTTCTTAACCGAAGAGAAAGAAAGAGTAAGAATGAGGACATTCGTCGACTAAAAAAAGTGAACGTCTCTTCGGCGAAGCCAATGTCGTACGCCATGCCTACTACGAAGCCAATTTCGTTTGATAATTTTGTGTATGTAGGAACACTTCTATGCTTTTCTATTTTGATGGCTTAACTTCACTGTATGCAAATGGTGGTGTCAAAAGCGACAGCGGAAGCAGAAGCAGTATCACGAAAAAAAGTGAATATTGGTATCGACACGACGTTGACGTGCGCGCGCGTACCATATTGATCATCGACCTTAATTCTTCATCAAATGCCTTTAATAATTAAGCGAGTGAAAAAATATGCATTTTTTATTTTATCTATATATATATATAATGGAGTAAATTGACTAAATGATGTATTATTAATGCACAACCCAAAGAACCGAGTCTTAAAATTTTGTAGAAACATATCTTTTATAACATAGACGAGCACAAAAAAAGGATTTTTAGAAATGCAACCCTTAAGGGGATGAAAATGTTGAAATACTGTGGTTTTCAAATTCAGTCAGAATCGTAGAGATTCGCCTTGTTAGACCAAAAGTCAAAAAAAGAGACGCTCATAAACCTGAACGATTCTAGCTCATGTAATGTAATAGAGTTATTGACATATTTTTTGTTTTATTTGAAGCTTTTTCACTCGAAAAGGAACTAAGTTCAATTTAAAAAACGACCGAGAAGTATTTATATAACGCCGTTCGGGGCCGCCGTAGTTTTTACACCGCGAATGTGATGTGCCGGCGCACACGGTGACGTATCATCGGACATCCGGCACAAGTAGCTACTGTTGTCGGCCGTCACGCGGCCGAGTCCAGCCCCTCGACCTTCAGCTCACATTCATTCATAGAATTGCGTACGGTTGTTGAATAGCTTCAGTTAATGGTGTAACGGTAACCCGCATACCCGTAGATGGCGACACGGTTCGTTTTGTGCTTGAAGCGGCCAGTGTCGCCATCGAGGCTTTAGTCGAATCTATGTTTTTTGCTGTTTTTTAATCAAGTATGTGACCTTTGGAGCCTCGTAATGTCCCTTTACAAGTCTTCAAAAATGTGTAGACTTTGTCTATGTGGGGTTTTGCTATCAGGCATTTCAGATGGAAAACCTCAATTTCTATGCACCACATTAATAAAGCGTTACGCTCCATTCGTGTGACTTTCTGCCTTCCTCTTTCTCTCTCTTTAAGTTTACAATTTAATGTTTTTATTTATATAATTCATAATTCACTGTTTTATGTCAAATTTTTATAAACTCCTTAATTTTTTTACTTACATTGCATTATTTATTAATATTAATAACAATAGTATAAACTCATGCTTATTTCCCACAAAGGTAGTCAGAGGCTAGATTTCTATACGGTGCGATCTTTGCATATCTCTCTTGCTTCAATGACATCCACCAATCTTTTCATGCGAGCTCGTCAGTTTCGTGTACTTTAAAATTTGTCCCTTTTTTAGTATGCCACCAATTTCATTTATATAGGATTCTCTAGGCCGACCCTCGCCGACCTTACCACCACGCACGTTGGCTCTATAGATTTGTTTTGTTAGTTTACTTTCATTCATCCTTTCCAGATAGCCAAATCACCGTTACAAATTTCTTTTATTCTGGTAAAATTCTTGTTGGAATGATGTTTGGTATCTAACAATTTTTTTTTGTTTAAAAATAAGTATTAGTTTTATAAAAAAACTAAGAAACAGGCTATTATAGATTATCGAACTGAAAAGAAGAAAATAATTTTTAATAAATTTGTATTAAGAATAGAGTGATTAACAAAAAAACGTATTTCGTTGTAAAGAAGCGTGGGGTGGCTTTTAAGATATTTTCAAAATGACTGCTTTTACCAATATCTGTCAATAAAGATTTATAACAACTGACATCGACAACAATTTTTTTGTTAATCACTTTATTCTTAATTTAAATTCATTGAAATTGTTTTCTACTTTTTAGTTCGGTTATTTACAAAAGCGTGTTTTTTAGTTTTTCATTAACTATTATTAATTTTTAACATGCTTTTATTAGCTTCACTTGTATGTTTGTTTGTCTGTCTGTTTGTTTGTTTGCTTGTTTGTTTGTAACCGACTTCTTTGAACTCGATTTTGACCCACTTTGAACGGTCAGATTTTATTGAAACTTTGTAGACTTATCAAGGACCGATGACAATACAATAATTTGATAAGTTTGTCTAATTGTCCTCGTCAGGATCGCCAGGATTAATTAATTTGGTTTGGTAATTCTATTTGGTATCGATGTAAATTCAATCAGTTCAAAATAGGGACTTACGAATAAACAGAATTAATATAAAAAATCGGTACAAGGATTAATTCATACAATGTCATAATTTGATGTTGATAAAATATTTAGTTTTCTGAAGATTTCTTTTTGAAATTTAAATGAATATAATTAAAATTTTGGATGTAGAAGTTAAGTAGAAAAGTTCATATTTTCAATCAACTCATCTATAAAGAAAATGGATTCATGATAAAATTATATTTCATATTAAACTCTATAGTAAAAACGTCAAAACTGAATTATTCTCAGAAATTAAGACCACAAACTTAAATCTTCTATTCGAAGAGAATTTTACAATCATCCGCCCTCTATCAAAGGTTTACAATACTATCGACTTCAGTATCATTTTTGAAAATTAACACCTTGACCCTTACTCTCCCGTTCGGAAAGGATTTCCCATCCGTACACCCTCTGTCGTAGATTTACGATACTAAAAAAAATGTGCGTCACGTCCAAACATTCACAAGAACTCGGAATACAATTTTTTTTGACAATCGATCAAACTAAAAAGTATAAAATAAAAATAGTTTTAAAAAACACGCTTTAATCATCACATTGAACAAAAAAGTGGAAAATAAATATAGTTTAAAAAACTAAAAAACACGCTTTGATGATCATATCGAACTAAAAAACGAAAAATAATTCTTAATATAGGCAGAAAATATAAATGAACGAAAAAAGATTAGTATTATTGTGAAAAAGCGTGGGGTGCTTGATAATGAAAAAATATGGCACAAAGCCATATTATTTTACTTTTAGTTTAATTACCATTAATGAGATTTTTTTGTGTATACGATAATTTTTTGTCTTGTAATTTCATTTCCCATTGTTGTTCCCTCGAGTATTGGACAAGTAAACCTCCCAGAAGTGCAATAGAAGGGTAAGGCTCTTATACGACAAGGCGAGTCCGCTACCCTTTGGTTGACGTTAGCTGGTCAGCTGGCGTCGTGACATTTTTAATGTCTTGCCATTATCCCTCGGCACGTTTCCCAACTATATTTTGGATTGGGTGAATGTTCAGTTATTTGAAGCGAAACTTGAATTGCACGAGACCAAGTTGCCCCGTTCGGGGTATATGACTGTTACATCCTATTGAACAATCAGTTATTAGTGCTATACTAGTGGTGGCGTTTGCATGCTATCAGTTTACTTATATGGTAATGGCAATACTTCACTACACAGTGCTACTAGTGGTAGTATATTAGAACTACACATGTGTTGTCATTAATCGGCGGGACGAAACTGTTATAGACGCTAAACAGTCCAACTCTTACTCTCGCTGAGTGGTCCCTAGGATAGCACACCCTTCCCAGCATGTATTATCCTGGTAGGGATAATAGAATAAACTACTTATTATTGCATTGTCATCGGTCCTTGATAAGTGTGAAAAATTTCAAATTAATTCTACGTTTAGAAGGAGGTGAAAATCACATTCAAAGATTCCGTTACATGCAAACGAACATACATAAGTACATACGTACCAAATTAATAAAAGCGTGTTAAAATTTTGTTGAATGACGTAACGTAGGTCAAAATCAACAACAATTTAGACAGATATCGTAATTTAGAAACTAAAAAAGTAGCATTTACTTAAACAAATCTAGATCAGTATTCAGTGTTTGAACTCGAAAACCAAAAAACGTATCAAGGTTACATTTTTAAGCTCGGAGAGTTCGAAAAAGAATAAAATCGACCTTATGAGCTCAAGCTGAATACTCGACTGTCAGGTATATTTCTAAAGCCTTTGAGTTCAAAAATAGAAAAAGTTTAATGAACGGCCTCTAAGGTCAGCCGTTTTTCGATTTTTTGAACTCGAAAAGCTTAGTATTTGAGTTTTGAAACAACCATGTTTTCGATCTCGAGGAGCTCCAAAACACATCGATAAATATTGATGAAGTTTTAAGCACGGCCTACAGGGCAACCGTCTTCATACCTTTTTGTGCATTTTAATTCGTGTTGTAATAACAACATCTCGTTTTAATTTTCTCAAACTATACTTTAACTTCTTTATTGTAAAAACAAAATGGACATTATGGGTAATGACACCACTCAAGTCTTAGCACTGCATGTGTGACAATGAAGGTACTATGTTATTATTTTATTCACGTACGCGGACTTAGTCATTTCACCTAACGTGTCAACTGTGCATGGAGTCATTTGCGCACTATCTATCCAGTTTGTTCTATCGTGTTCTATAAGAATCTGAAAAGACCAAACAAACAAAAGCGTGTTATAATGAACATGAGTAACACGAAAATAAAATCAACAATCCATGCTGTACCCACTTCAACGATGGTTGAGAACGGTCACACGAAGTTGTCAATGAATGTATCCACTTAGGACAAACTGTAGCAATGGACTGATTCAGCCTATACAAAGGAAGGCGCACGAAGATTACGTCTGCGGAACCCTCTCAGGTACGTGTCGAAAACGCGTTTGGATTGTTTTTGTACTTTGCTTAGCTCGTCATCTCGTCGCTATTTCCCTAGAGAAATGACTAGCATAGGTCTTTCCGAATTGAATTTTGGGCGAATTTTTAAAAAGTTGACAAATTTGTAAAAATAGTTAATTTCCTTTGTAGAATTGGACAATGTTTCTGTTTAAACGACGGGAGTGTTTAATATGATTTTTTTTTTAATTATTCTTATTCATATTTATGTTTCATATTGTCTGATTTCATCCAACTTTATTATTAACAACATACAGCTGACAAATCCCTCAATGCCGTGGCGATGTCGGTCGCCCTACGCGCGGTTGGACGCGAGCGCCGGCACATTCCTGTTATTTGATCCCGGCGCTGCAGCACGCGGAGCACGGCAGTGGGCGGCCGAGGCCGAAGCAATTGTCCCGCCGGCTCCCGATGACCTTCTTTGTTAATAAATGACTTACGATGCACTACATGCCCGCTGTATTGGCCGGTGGATGAGCGTAAGTAATGTTCAATGAATACGCAAAATGGCGGGTAGTCTTGGATCGATATTTGTTTATGAGATGTATGTGCCCACCGACATATATATTAAGGTACCGGTGGCAAAGATGTGTTTTATGTTAAATAAACGAAAAATTTTTAGTCGTGCGCGAGATTCGAAGCCTTTTTAAACGAACACCCGAAGGAGTACCCACGTGCTGCATCTCTTTACAACTTAAAAAACGCTAACACATATGAATTCAAAAAGAATACATTCATTTGCAAATATTTGGAACGATCTATTTTCCAAGTATGATGAGTATCCATTTTTTTTAAATTTTTATTCTGAACACTCGTTTCCAGAAGCTGTTTTTTTTTGTAGTATATTCGAGGGGAAAACTGGCACGCTAGACATCAGAGAGTAGATTGTCAATGCCCCCCATGAATATATACTCGCAACCCCAAGAGGTGTCTCCAGTGCGTTGTCGGTCTCTTGAGCCGCAACCTCAAGAGGAGTCACCAGTGCATTGTCGGTCTCTTGAGCCGCAACCTCAAGAGGAGTCACCAGTGCATTGTTGGTCTCGTGAGTGAGAATAGGATATCTAATGGAGGCTGGAGAGAGGCGAGTGAGCCACAGGAACTCCCACTCGCTGAACGAAACGGAAGGCGCTACTTCAGACCCGTATTCTGTGGCAGTGTGGTATTCGACCGTTCGAGCCGACCCGTTTTTGTGCTGTAGCCGAGTCGGCCACGGGATGGCTCCACCGCAGAATTTTTTAATCAGTTTTCCATATACAAATAAATTTAGTTCTCCATGCCTTCCTACCTATAACTCCATGCCCTCTATTACATCATATAAGGTCGATCCGTGATTTGGAACTGTAAAACAAGAAAAATATCATCTACAATTTATTTGACAAATGTATTATTTTTGAAGTAAATGTAAAGTCTTTTATAAAATTTCTTTATTGTTACGATATAGCGCTATCGAGGTTTGAGGATAGGGTAGCAAAGACAAGTAAACACCTAGAAGACAGAATAATATTCAGTACATATTATGACAGAAAAACATACCACGGAACCACTAGAGCACTCCTAAACGATCGCACTTAAAATTTTGTACTCAAGACACTTCGTTTGTTAAATACTAAAAACGAACTTCAAACATTAATAGCTCCAGTAGTGCAAACTGGTGTTATAAAAGCCATGTAGTCGTTTCTTATATAGATTAAGGTTATATTGCAAAAACTAGATAGCCGTACAGCAGCTGCACCCCCAAAAAGGGTTCACGACAACCCAACGCTAGCGTCAATAATTGATCGAGAATTGTTGTAGAATAGCTGCAAATAAGCGCTTGAATGGTGGTATTTATAAGTTGTATGCTACGCTTGGGCGTTATTAAAGATATATGTTGAGCAACGTAAGGGCTTTTATTATACTTCAGATTACTGTTACTATCGTTATTGACTTTCGACTTTTTTTTCAATAGTAAAGATATATTTTTATAATGCGTAATTATAATAGTCCTATAAATTCACAAGATATTTATAACGTGGTGTTTATTGTTGGAATTACTACAAGATACATCCGTCTACAAATTTTGTTCGTATTGCAAAATATATACATACAGTAACACAAATATTGACTTTTATAGGATTTTTAAATTTTCAATTTTACTTCTGTAAAATTAGGAAGTAGGATGTTTTGTCAAATTGTAATGTAAGTAATTATGTGAGGAAACTGTAAAAAAAATATAGCCTATTTATTTGATTTATCCGTCTATAATATTAGGAATATCAGCCGTATACTTCTTCTTTTTAAACACATACTGCCTTATTCAGAATCCTTATTTAAAATATCGTTCAAAGGTAGTTTAACTAAACACTGTTTACTTCTTAATCAGCTGTTTAGGCATAAAGCAATTCAGAATGTCAGAATGCAGTCTAATTTAAACAGTGTTTAAGCGTTATAATGGCAACATTCTGATCAAAAAATGTTTTGAAAAACTCGAAAATATTTAGTATCTGGCATCCAAGTAATGAAAAGTATGTATATATATAATTACATACATATATATAAAATTTATGTATATTGAAACATTTGTGAAATTCTTTAATTTCAGATAATTCTTCCATTATGAATGCGCTTCGAATTAATAATTCGCAATTTATAGAAATCAATCTTTAACTTGGTGACAAAAACACGATAATCGAATGTCACTTTTAACAACCTACGTCAAATATTCAGTAAAACAATCCTTAGACCAATGTTAAACATCTTTTGCCTATGTTTAACTATTGTATAACGGCTAAACGAGGTTTAAACAGTGTTTATAAATGAAATAAGATTTCTGAATAGATTTTTTTGTAAACTCGCGTTAAACTGTTGTCTAAGCACGTTTTCAAGTTAGACTAGCGACTCTGAATAAGACAGTAAGGGTATTTCAACGTTCAAAAAGTCTGCTATAGGTGTTACAGAGGTGCCATATTAGGTGATGTATAATAATTAAGATTTCAAATAAAGACCATAAAGAGATGAGAATTGAGTATTTTGAAGTCTCATACATAAATCAGTTTTCACAAAATGATCATGATCGAGGCGTGTTTTTTTTTTTTAGATTTTGCTCGTTTGTATTGTAATAAATGTCGATTGTTAATCCGATTCAGAAATATATATTTTTTAATTCTTAATAAATATATATCGTATGAAATTACGGTGTAAAATTAGTCCAATACAATTTTTATTATACGATTTAAGGAATTACCAGACCCTTTTTAAATTATTTAATTTGTGAAAATTATTTTTCCGTTTTCCAATTCACATTGCGAATCACTGGTAGCTTAATAAAATGAAATACATATATTTAGTTTATACTACCATTAGTATTCAATGGAAATCACATAGAATCATGAAAGTGATATTTTAAGCAGCAGTAATTGCTATAATTTTAAATTGAATTCCCTATGCGTTTCAAGGTATTATAAGATTAATTGCAATTTTCCACTCATTGAGGTACATCATTTTGATGCTATTCCTAAAACGTATCATTTAAACAGTAAAGCATCTCAGTAATATATTCATGTGGAATATACAGTTTTACTTTCATATGTGAGTTGCGTCCAACACTGTATATGCAGCGATAATTAAACGCATCTACTAAACAACGAATTAAAACCCAGTACACTTTAAAATTTGAAATTTTGCAAAAATAAGCTTGAAAGATTTTATACCAAGACCATGCAGTTATACATTTACTTTTTTCCACACATTTACTCTCCTTTCAACACAAGTGTCACTTTTACCGTCATGTGTAAACAAATCACTCAATTAGACAAATTCGTTCATTTGTTAAACTCTACATATATCGCATTCACTCATATTTTAAGTTTCTTTCAAACTTCTTCAAAGATCTTGCTAATATTTACTTTTATACATCTTGTCCAGACTGAATCCGTTCATTATGGCTACCGTCTCTTACAACTCTCACATGGCGCAAGCATTACTTGGACGTCGGTGTACAGGACAACGCACGAAACTCTGCCGTTGTGAAGTTAACTACTAACGTCGCAGTGGTGTAAAATAGGAACTCGGGGGAGAAGAAGGAAGAGTCTGGAAGCGTTAAACCTGCGCATTACCTCATTCGCAGGCAATTCAAAGCTGCAGAGTTTCGTGCGTTGTACTGTACAGGAAGTATCTGACACGTAGCCGCCTCACCGGATGGGATGAGTGGATGCGGCGGTGCTGGGCGTCTCTGTCTGACTCTTCTACAAATGTTAGACCAGTCAGTGTATGCCCCGTTTAATCTGGCGTCAGCACCGCCTCTAATGAAATAATGTTAGTGTTATTCATGAATTAGAATTAATGTTTTAAGCATGTTATTTTTGGAAGGTTGATGTATGGGAAAAATAAACTTTTTTTATCCAGTAAAATTCGTATGATTACATAAATATAACGCGGAGTTACTACTACTGTTGTTATATAGGATAAACAATTCTGTTATTTTGTATTGTTACCTAAAATTATATTCATTGTGTGAGTATATCGTTTCACGTGATAATATTGTTAGGCAAAATATTCGAATAAGCTACACTTGTAAAATTTATATCTATACATCATTGATTTTTATCTATCTCGAAGGACCATTACTCGATTAGATCAAGAATAAAAGTGACTAATACGCAGTTAAACGTAAAAACGGCTGGCTCAATATTTGGAAATAAAAAACTTCATTATAATGTAAAACTTTTGTAATGAATCCAATAATAAAGGAATGACAGTATGACATATCCATCCGTGCTAAGTGTTCTGTTAAATATAATAGTGTTATATATAATAGTGAATTTCAGAAATCTAAGTTTTGCTATATGAATAAAACGGTAGTTTACTACGTGACGTATACAACGCATTAGTTATTAGTGAAACGGGTGCGTCCCGGTAAGTGGTTACTCGCGCAGTAAGTTTCCACTAAATAAGCGGGTAGGGCTGATAAAGAAAGTAAGTATAGGTTTTGTACGCCATTGGTGTGCGTTCGTGGAGATGTTGGTCTCGGCCGCGGTCGGTGATTCACGTCCAGGTAGGTCACAAAAACTTGCCTCGGCCGGGCGCAGACTGCCTCCGGCCCTTTGTTTAGTGGTGTATGATTATCGATACATTTTTGAATATCTTATCGATTTTTTTTTGATTTATTTTATAATGTTTTTCTGTTGCTGACTATTTACATATTTTTAATTGATTTTTTTAATTGTTATTTTATCTGGACATACTTTTTGTAATTGTATAAAATTCATACAAAAAGTTGTCAGAAACAAAGATGTGCTATCATAAATGAAAGCGCATCTTCAAATGTGAAACTTTATAGTATAAAATATTAATCACTGTATGTGACGAAAAAGTTTCCACAAATGTAGAAACTTAGTAAATATTAAAAATAGTTTACTGATATGTTTTCTCTGTAATTGTAAATAGTAGTGAATATAATAAATATTTTAATATTTTGTCATTTCTTTTCTACGTAGTGGCATCGGTCGGTACCGCGAATTACGACTACTAAACGAGATAAGCGAGAAGGAAGTTATCTATCGATATACAGTAATGAAAGCATATCTTCGACATTCAAGGCCTAGATAATCGAACTTGAGACAGTGTGAAGTAACGATGATTAGTTATGATTCCTAACTCGGGAGTTGAGTTAGAAGAGCTGTGGGATTGTTTTAACAGCCTAAAAGATATAATAGAGCGATTTCGGCTTCTTTTAAGAAGACTATTTATGTGTGTACTATTATTCAAATAATACATATATAAGTAAAAGAGAATAATAACTCGATGGAACGATATATAACAGAAATCTGATAGAAAAAAAATTTGGTGTGAATTATGTGAAAAGTAAAACGAAATGGAAAAATTGGTATCTAAAATATTAATTGTTTCTTTGACAGTACCTACTGGTCACAGTGTTTCTATGAAATATTTCAAATGGGTTTATTTAGTATAAATACTGTTCATTAATATGTATATGTGTGAGATATCAGTAATTGATTCCTTGATATGATGAATCCTTGCACTTAAGTCGTTCAAATCTACAAGTACTCAATGTGGATTCGACCAGATTGAGACTGGAAATAATAGAGTATGAAACGGTAGTTGACGTTTTGCTGAAATTTTAAACTAGTGCATCTGAAAATGATAACGTCGCAAGCCATATGACGCATTCAGAGGTTAGTGATCAGTTTTCCACGCATGAGCAAGTGACGCATAAAATTCTGTTGAATGAAAATTTAAACGGATAAAAAAAATATTATAGCATTTTTTATCGATTATCTATGAAAATTTCAGCAATGTGTCAGAAAGTTTCATGAGAGTTATATTTATAATAAAACTTCTTCGTGTGCATTTGGACATAATGTTCTCATATATTTTATGGTTACTATAGATTTGTTTTGTATCTACTATATAATATCAGCAACGTCAGATTTTTTAAGCATTCATTTATAATAATATTCTTTTATTCAGCCTTCAAAAAAAAAAAGGAAGATAAGTGATAATCTTTAAATTAACTTAACTAGGTCAAACAAAACTTACAAAAAAAAAATATCATAATACCAAAAGGGTGACCAGTTCAGCAAAATGCTACAGCCTGAGCCACAGCGCTGATGACTTTCAGCTGGGTCCTGAAAACTTAAAATGGTATTAAGAACTAGCAAACAGAAATTTTGTGGACACAAAATAAGGAAGCAGTGATAGGGACCTCATCGTGCATTCTCAAATCAGAAGCAGGTTATAACCAGGTCTAAAATAAAAGTAGTAAGCAAAATAATTTCACATTTCTCTTTTATTTTTAAATTATTCCTTCCCTTTCATAGTTATTGAGGATAAGGATTTTTACAGCAGGTGGTCGGTAATGTCAGCCATTTGCAGTGACACAATGTGCTTTTTTAAAGAGCGCTTGAAAGAGTGAGTTGATGGGAGATTATACAATGGGGGTGGGATGTTAGTCCATACTTTGAAGGCGGCATACTTAAAATTGTTTTTAAATGCGGTGGTTTTATAAATAGGAGTGATAAGACGAATAAAACGTCTGGAAGAAAATTAGGTAAGTTTTTCATATAACTATGAGGAAGTACTTGTTTGCACAATGTCGAAAAGAAGAGAAACGAGGTGGACAAAGCGTCGAGAAGACATATTTACCATTCTTGATTTATTAAAAAACGGTGTCGCGTGGCTTCGAGGCGGCACATTTTAACAAAGCCTAGCACAGGCATTTGGGACTAGATGTATTAAAGTTTTACTTGATGCACGAAGACGCGGTCCATATGCAGTATCACAGCAGTTAAGCTTTGACAAAACAAGCGATCCTATTAGCATCAATCGAAGATTAACTTTAAGGTAACTGCGCATTCTACAGAGTCCTTTTAAACGATAGAAACAGTTGCGTACAATCTCACGAACGTAAGTTTCAAGTCTTAAATTGTGGTTTATAGTCAGCTCCAAGTTGCGAATTTCTTGAGTGTGTTGCATAGGCTCAGAGACGAGCACAGTATACGGTTTCTGGGTGTATATTTTCTGAAATTGTTGACTAGAGCCCAGAATCATAAAATTTGATTTACTGGGGTTTATCGCGAGGCAGTTTTTAACGGACGATTCGTTAAAAACTGCCTCAAATATTCTACATAAATCCTCTTTTATCCTGTTTATTGCAAATTTCAGATTCCGTGGCCGACTGGAAATATATAATTGTAAATCATCTCTATAAAAATGGTATTTACAGTTCTTTATACAGCTTATGATGACAGCACTATATTAAATAAAAAGAAGCGGCCCTCGAATAGATCCCTGTAACACACCCCGTGTAAATGTTGACAGAGAAGAGAGGGACACGGATTTGGCACAATTTAAACAGTTTGAAGGTTATACTTTGCGTTCTCTTGCGGAAGCTAAATGCAAATTGCAACTTTAGGGAATAAATTAAAGTGACCATTCACCAAATAACGTTCAGATAAAAAAAAAATCTTTTTTTTACATAAATCGATGTACCATGGAGACAGCACTAGGCTCGCGCAAATACGGTAGTCGGCACCACCTCTCTAACGGATCCTATTCCTGGCCCGCTCGCGCAGATGCGAAATGGTTTCTTCTTCTCTTTCGCGCGTGGGTGTCGACCGAACCCATCTAAGAGGATTAGGTGAGGTGAGAAAAAAACCGACTTCGAGATAAACGAGCTGCATTGTGTTTGAAGAGCCCGGCTTTTACTGTGCATTCCTGCCGGTATACAAACGTTTTTTGACAGTCATCGCCATTATTATGTTAAATATAAAGACGTCCAGAGCTACGGGTAGATGTGAGTAGGTATTTACGTTAAAAAACACTATAACTTATTAATGTATCAATATTATGAAACAGTCTTATTTGGGTTTGTCGCTTTTTATGAAATTACTCTATGCTATAATAAAATAGTATAATCGGATGTGACTGAGCATTGAACGTATATTTGAGAAATGGAGAAGACACGATAGGAGATAGGTGATATAAGAGAGAAAAAAAAGATTTTAAATTTTTATTTCTGTCTATCTGTCCGTTCACGCACATCTATCAACTTACCGTATGGATATTATGGCTTATATTTCATTATGATATTAGCATTTGTCCTGGCTTCGCACGAATTAGAACCGCGAGCGGTATCGGAGTCGAAAGCGGGACAGAGAGCAGAATTGAGAGTCAGACGGGGTCAAGTCGGACTGAAATCAAGAGTGTGACCGAGATCGAAATCTAGGACAATAACATAAGAGCAGTAACGGCACCAGCAATAAAAGCGTGCACGAGAGCGGAATTGACAGCAAAGTCTTTCCGTGTAAAAGATGAAGGAACACATGACATGTCCACGCGGGCGAAGCCGCGGGCGGAAAGCTAGTAAATAATAAAGTAAGTTCAGGGTATCAAATACACTTCGATGTCGTTTTCGTTATTTAATACAACAAATGTATAGAAAACATTAATTACAGGTGCTAGTAATTACAGGTCGGGTTTTAATCATTCCGCTGCGTCCTACAATATTTTGATTTAGGATTGTGGGGCTCCTATTTTAGACCTTCCATGCCGGTTCACTGCGACTCGAAGACTGCGAACGATGGTCATCGTGGATGAGATATCAAGACGCCGTGACTGACGGTTTAACGACTTATGTTCAAAATTCATCGGCCATTTGGTTCGTGGTCATGATTTACATGGTGTAAGGTAACGCTCCACGTTACGTAGGTAATATTGGATAAAATAAAATGTAGACGAACCATGGCGAGTATTATGTTATTATATAATAAAAGTAAATAAATGTCCTTATTGTAGTATATATATATATATATTCTACCTATAAGCGTTTTGTAATTAATACGTGTGATCTTTTAGAGAAAAAAAAAAATAGTTTCCACAATAACCATAGAATTCAGATAAACTGTGATCGCTATAAAGTTAAAGATTTCTTTAAAACAAAAACAAATCCCGAAGAAAGCAAAAATAAATTTACATTTTTGCGAGAAGTCTAGAAATAGACAAAAAATATTTTTCTTTTTTGATACTGTATATAGATTAGTTACTTGTAAGCTCGTCTTCAACATAAATAGTAATTATTTTTAAGAATAATAATTATAAATAGTTTGTTTTCTTTTACCTGTATACCTTGTATTAAATATATAAGGCGCTTTACGTAATAATTTGGGCATCCAGCATCCAGCAACATGCATCATGAGTATCGAATCCGTGCGGCTCACATCGACCTCGGTCGAATAGCATGTACATCGTGTTATTAATTTTTTCACATTATGAATAATATTTAATATCATTCGAGTTGACTTTTAACGTTTGATATACGTGAAACAGGAATTTATGAACGCATATAATGTGAAATATTAATGAGGTGAACCGAATACGATAAGAATATAAAACGGTTTTAAATTTATTATAAAAAAGATCAGAATTTTGAAATACCAAGTATACCTAATAAGGTGTACACTTCATCGAGTTTGTGACTGCGCGAGTTCGTGACGATCACCGAGGCCATTACGCACTTCCAGCTCGGGTTTCGGATGGATGAACATCTCACTCCGATTTAGTGGTATCTATTCCGTGAGGCCTTAGTATTGGATCGGAGAGCGTGTGGTACCGAGGTCATTTGGCCAATGCACCCCCATCCACCAGACGCACTGGCCGTTCGGCAGAGTACCGCAGTCGGCCGCACGTTTGAGACAGGGCCTATTCTTTGCATGGGGACATTTATGACAGACAACAGTCATAAATGTCACTGAACGGACAGACTGACATATAACACTATAGCTCACTGTATCTTTCATTTTATTTCATTTTTTAGTCGAGAAAACATCGATTTATTAGTTTCTGAAAAAATTAAGCAGTATAGTTCTCACTTATGTGCTACAAACATGTGACGTTTTTTCATACTACGTTCTTTCCCCTTTCTTTTATATAACAAGAAAATAAATAACGAATTTTGAAACAGTTCATTTGTAAAATTTTCATTAACTATCTTTAACTTTACAATCTAACTCTCTTTCAAGGTCATTTACCTGTTGTAAAATAATAAAAAAACTTTTAGTTTCTACATTTATCGCGCTCCGTGAACCTTTCCATGTCTTCTCTTACATATTCCACGATAATAAGCATTTCCTATTTGAAAAAATGTCCTCAAATCTTCTCAACAGCAATAGACAGAGAGGAAAACTAGCATACCTCCAAGCCACTGCGAACAACGGGCGCAGAAGTACGAGAGGTCTGCTACAGCCATAGACGACACGCCTATCGAAGGCGATCGGATTGACCTCTCTGGATAGTGTTCGATATATATATATATATATATATATATATATATATATATCGAGTACATATTGAATAGGGGTTACGGTGCAGCACTAAACTACAGCAGGTTGGTCTTATTACAACCCTAAACGCTGTTTGAGAAGATATAACTACAAAACATGCAAAATACGGAGCGAACAGGTACTAGAAAATGTTAGGGTTTAAATGAGTAACACTGTGATTTATTCAAATCTGAGTCTAGATACAAATAACGACTGCTGCAGATTTCCGATCAAAGAGAAAACATCAAAATATATATCCCATATTAATGTCTTAATATGGGAAAAACATGTGATACGCACATATTGCTCGTGGCTAGACTCATGCGAAACAAATCTGTTCACTCACTCACTATCTGTTCACAAAATAAAGCAGGTAAGATCAGACTTAAATAAAATATTATAAGTATGTGTGAGCGCGCATGACAGTGGTATCAGCTCTTTGAGAGTGGAGTCGACATCACACACCCTCGAACGGCAACTACTGTCGTTAAACAGTAACGCAAAACTTGACACAAATAATTGATAACAATTTCGCTTGAATGTTGAAATACTTATAAATGTACCCGTAACGTTATATAATTAAAGTAAAATGGCGATGAAATTTAAATTTAATAATTAATTTCGTCGTTACAAAAATTTAATGATCCATCATCGATTATATAAAAATTTTAATTGAGTATTCTATTATTTTTTGTAGCTGCATGTTTTTGGATTTTTTATAATTTGAGAACTTTTACGTTGTACCTCAGAACTTATAATGCAGATTATATCTTATCACTAATGCCATAGGAGAAGCTCCGGTCATTTCTTACATTCTTTCGCACTGGTTTTAAACTAAAGTAAAATGCTTTGTAGGCTCCGATCGACAAACACGTACCAGAGGGCTAAAACTATGAAACTAAGAAAAGTTTTTTGTTAAAAACATATCCCTAAAGATAGACCCGCCGGTACAAAGTTTGTGCAATATTGTCACATCTCAAAGCGGTGTTTGTACAGATTTTAGGTTTACGAGCTCAAAATTATAATTAGTGTTATGTTTAAAAATGATTAGAGGTATAAAAATTGACCTGATTGATGATTTACAAGTATTGCGGTCGTCACCGGTCGCCACTCTTTCTTCCCCAGCCGTTATCGATTGTATGAGCGATGTGGCCTGTGCCTTGCAACTTTAGATTGCTGATTATATAGTACTTGATTCCAATTGCTATTGTGGAACATTAGATTTTTCTTATTTAGTGTAAAACTAGAAAATTATTGTTTCATTGAATGTCGGGTAAATTCGGCATCCGTATAAGGGTCTAAGAACGAAAGTGAATATGGACTGGTCAAAGGTTCTCATTCTTAGAGTTTGAAGTATGCTGTGGTCAGGTTGCCGCGTAGTACCTATTTCGAAAATTGCTCAGGTGTACTAGCATCTTCATATGAGCATTTTATATAAAATCGATCTACTCAATCGAAGAGTTTGTCCCCGGTATACATTTTGGTCAACAATTTCAATTGAAGAGTTCTCTTCTGCTGAACATTATTCTACATCATTTTCATTCTATGCATATTCATTTTTAAATCCACTTATTGAGAAACTACCTTGAAGTCTATTATGATATTATGATGCCATAAAGTTCATGCCATAAACCATTTCCTATTTAAAAGCTCGAAAGTTACTTCTAATGTTTTGGTGAAAAGTGTCGGCGATGGGACATGACCTTCTCCCACAGCTTTCTGTAGTCGGTAGGACTATGTGCTTTCATACTGTACTTGAATTGGAGTTGTGACATTATTCTACAAATTGTGTACTTTAATAAAAGTCAGTGTTATAAAATATTACATCACTTATCGTTCGGTTTTTTCCCCTGTCTATTTGTTGTATTGTGTTTTTCTGAATGTAACCTGTGGAACGAACTGTTTATCCCATTATTTATCAGACGAATACCGCACAATCATCGTAGTGTAAATTGTTTTAGTCTTTGAATCGTCGGGTTGCCTGATCACTCTGCCGAAGGAGTTTAGCGTAAAATCGAATTGAGTTATTTCAATACACTGCAGAGATCGATTTAACTATATGGAAGTTAAGCGAAGCGAGTCGAGCGGGCGCCGGCGAGCGTCAGGCTTGATGCGGAATAGACGGACTAACAACTACCGAGGTGAATACTATAATATTTATCGCCGTCGGTACAAAGTCTCCGCTTGTGTCCTGTCACAAAATGAGCGACGTTGTTATCTACAATTTCTTCGTTTACACAAACGTCGATTGCTTTCTTTTATTCAGTGCTAATATAATATTTTGTAACATGTCACAACATACTATATACATACTACAGTTGCTAACGGTAGTTGTTTTCAATTAGCATGAACAAAATCATTTTTTCTAGAGAATTCGGGACGTCGTCGGTCCCGGCAATGTGTATAAAAATTGATTTTCTCGAGAATCTCTCATTTTTTCTTTGCCAGTTAATAAGTGTCTGGTATTCAACGGCTCGTTTCGCTCGAGTGTAACGTTTGCATAAATGCATTGCACGTGATAAAGCTGTATAGATAAAAATTTGCACGGCGTTATCGTGCAGCTGTTTTCGCATTCGCGGCGATTTAAAGTGACATCGTTATTAGTGAAGTAACAATGAATAAAATAACATGATAAACTATTGAATTGCAATAAATTTTTAAGTACAGTGAAGTATACTTATCTATTTTTTTAGGAAGACGATTTTATTAATTGAACTTTTTTGATAGATTCATCAAAAATGTAGTCGGTTATTACTTAGAGCTTTGTAAAAGAGTGTGGTCAGTATAGGGTTGCGATTCACTCCGTCGAATTGAAGACCTACTCGAAAGAGTTAGTTTATTAATTTATTTTAAAAGCTAATGCAGGGAGGTTCACTATACCTTTTATATAGCATGTGTCTCTGAGGACCGCTAGATGCGACCTCATCGGTTTGTTAAAAATAATTGATTTTTGAACATGTAATAGCAAAATTGATATTACTAATTTTTTGACATACTTTCGTGGACCAGAACAGACTTATAACATTACAATTTAATGTAATTGTATAACGTACAACGAAAAGTAATTTAACTTTCATTATACATTGTATTAATTTTTACCATCTGTAACGTGTCATTGTAATCATTAAAATATTTGATACTCCGTAACATTGAGTTAAATATTGACAGTGCTTTACAAAATATCTTTGAAACTTTGTTTCTTATTTTTTTGCAGAAATATGTAGCAATAATTCTTTCGTGACATCGTCATCTGACAAACTCAATTATTGACATAAAATTTTCAAAACTGTCATTTAAAACATAAATTCATCTCTATTTTAAAAGCCAACCATGAAAAACGTTCATATAAAATGCATATACGGCGTGTGGATCGGCTTTGTAAAAATTGATAATGAACTTTAAGCGTCATGCAGATGATTACATCATTGTTCTCAGGAAATCGGTTGATTTTCCTCGTTCCCGATTTCAATTTCTTATCAATTGATGAATGTTTAAAATCACGCGATATCAAACGGTTCAGCTCTGACGATATCATAAGTCATAAGCGTACATTCAGCTCCTCGTGCAATACTCCTTATCAAGCTTTGTTCATTACACTGTTCGTTCTTGTACTTGTAAAAAACTCTCGGAGTGGTCCATTGTGGACGATTTGTTTAAATTGGCATCATGTCCGTCGATTGTAACTGCCCGCAGTTAAATATCATTAAAAACATGTGATTTTACTTAAATACTCATTTTATTAATTTTGAATAGTAATGAATACTATGTTGCGTAATATTATAAAAAGACATCCCGCTCCGCTGATCAAAAAAAGTAACAAAGACCTGCATCCACCGCCTCCTGAATTACTTCAGGGAAACCTTGAACCTTTCTCTGGTACCTACTCACTTTCAGAAATTCTGTGCGTGTGGCGATTAGTAGATCCATGTAGAAGACGAAATGATACTATGGCTTAATATTCATTATTCGGACTAAATTTGAGTATTGATAAATATGGCCGAAAAAACGAAGTAATCTATTATTTCATCCCTTGCATTTCTATCGATCCATTCCAGTGGCTTATCTTGTCACAATCTTTGTGTATCGCAATCGTGAAATCTGAACGAGCTCTTCGAGCTAGTTCAGGGCACGTCAGAGACTTTTAGCAAACTATATTGGGGACAGCGTCCTTATGGTGTTCTCAGAGGTATAGAGTAAGTAGTTTAATTTGTCTCGAATTCTTTATTCATCAGCGAATTCACCCGCCAACATGTCTTGAATCCGGTACCTTCCGGTTTAAGGTAGGTGTCTTCGGATATGATAAAATCGAGCCAAGTAGTGGCGATTATTAGTATCTAATACTATCACTCGTGGTGGTGATCCTGAAAATGTAGAGTGAGGTCTTAAATGCGTAAAAAGAAAGGGAATTGTCAAAGGAAGTCTAAACGAATTGCTCGTTTAAAACAAGTCGTCACACAAACATTTTCCGTAAGTGCTTTCCTGTTTTGCAAAAGTTTAATATCGGAAAGAAAAAAAAATCTATAATGTTCTAGTATATATGTATAATGCTTTTTAAGTACCAAAACAAATTAAAATTGAGTTTCTTTTAGGACTCCGCGCTTGTCATTTTCGAGGCAAATTTAATCACGCTTAATCGATGGACAAAGCGAAGGCTGTCTATTTTTTATCTTATTTTTTCTATTGCAATAAAATATAAAATTTAATAAGGAAAGACGCAACTTTAACTAATTAAACAGCATGAGAAAATACAGATAAGCATTTCTGCTAAAGAACCCTGACCGGTCCGCCGTGTTTGTGGTGAGCGCGCGCGCATGTTTGCGTAAGTCACCCGTCGGGCTGGTCACTCCAGTCTCATGGAGAGCTAGTCAGAATTTAAGGTTATGATTCTAGACTTTATACCCATACACATATATAAGACATTGATTAGTGTACATGAAATTGATTAAACAATAAAGTTAAATATTCATAGAATGAGATGTCGATTTCATCACATTAATCGTACCTCGAATAGAAATATTAAATGTGTATTAAAAAATAAGTGGTAACTTATGATAAAAGTGATTATTAGTTTTTTTTGTTCAAATAAAAATACATATCCTAAGTAACGATTAATATTTTAAGTATTTAATTTTTTATAAGATTGTTTAGATAGATATTGTTTTTGGCCACATATAACTTAGTAAAAATTATTGAATAGATATCTTAAAATTAGAACGTTCTTCATTTGGTAGTTTTTTCTATACCTATTAAACGTTTATATGTCTCGAATTTATTCAATAAATAAGTTATTATCCTTTTAGATGATAATATAAAAAAAAATTATAATAAAAAAAAAAACTAAAAAAAGATTTCACGTCACTTTTTTTACTGAGTAAATGATAAAACAAAGATGTGATAAAGCTAATGGTATTGTATACATTAATGGGTTTGCTAAGCACGTTAAGGTCAGCTCTCTGGAGAGGAAATATCAGAGAATTTTCTTTCGTATATTCTGTTATTGGTTTCGATTGACTGAAACGTTTTCATCCAGGTGAAAACTATATGGGGGAGATAAATATATCAAAATTAAAATACAGTCAAGGTTCAGAAAGTTAGCATCTAAAACTTTAGAGGTTAGACCTAAATGACGACAAAGGTATCCCGCGCCAGTAACATTTAGAGCGTACAGGATCAAGTTGTCACAATTAATTTTCATCCGTGTGAGCCCGTGCCAACACTACGATGGCAGCGTCACAACACCGTCGTGTGTACAGATAGATCCTTTTGAAGCGCAAACACACGCAGAGGAACTATTCTAAGGTTTTGAGATACGAGTCTGTGAAATGTCGAGACGAAATATTGTTTGTGTGAAATATATGTCTAGTACCCAACCCGCATCGGGTCCAGCGTCGAAGGTCCAAACCTTGAAATCGAAGTCGAAATCTTAAGATCAAAGGTTTTCGACCTTCGGAGAATTCAACAACAAACAATCAAAAATCGTGAAGGGTTATACTCAGGAGTAGGGTGTTAAAAAGGCATCACAATGAGTACCCTTGATCGATAGACGAACGTTTAGAGAAGACTAGGAGAAGAAACAGCCCTGAAATGAAATCACCTGTACAATTTTAATTATAACATCCGTTTATAAATCAATGGCATTACATATGCAATCTTAATTGAACAGAAGTTTGTGATGGTAAGTATAGCCTCTATGACAGAGTAATATTTTTTGACGTGACAACGTCTTAAATTAGGTTGCGACTGGGAGTCACTTATGAAAAAGGTGTAACGCTCGGTAACGTAACGATGAGTCACCGAACGAGAGAGAGGCCCGCCAGGCCTTGCGTCTCTCCCCACTCAACTATGATCGGTCTGCCGCGCGCGCAGCACTAGAAATTAGTGCATAGCTTGCAAATGTATTGCAAGTTATTGTATGTATATTTATATAAATACGTATGTATGTGTAAAGGTAAAAATAAAATTTTGTTAATATGAAATTCAGTGCGAGATTCTTTGTATAAATTAATGTTTTAAATATAATTCTTTGTATAAATAAATGTTTTAAATTGTTACTATTATTTCATCCTTCTTCCTACTATACGAATGAATATTCACATTAAAATGATTTTACCATTCAAAGTCGTTGTCACGTAAAACTTTCGCCCGTATACCGACTTTACAGGCAACCAAATTTTTTTTTAAACAATTTAATCGATATTACTATTAGATTTTTAACAGTTTGCCTTTTTCAAAGAATACGAACGGGCTAGTCAGAACTAAATGTGAAAGTTTGATGGGGACATCATCTAACAATTATTCTCAGGATAACTTCATTAAACTCTAGAAGTAAATGTATTTCACATGATAATCCTAAAATAAAACTATTATTTGCTAAAATTTAGTGTCAGCGTATAGTAAATAAAAATAAAAATGAATTGATATGATTCGTCTTAATTTGTCAAGTAGAATAGAATTTATAGATATAAGTTATTATATTTATAGATTCTAAAAAAGTCAGCTACTTTATTTTGAATGTAGGTCTACGGGGAATGCAGTCTGTCTGCCCGGGACGCACACAGATGCGCGGGCGCGTGTCACGAGCCTTCGCACCTCATCCATATGTATATGGGATTTTTGAGGTTATTGAAACTATCTGTTGCTTGTCATAAAATTTCTAATAAGTGACCATATGCGTTTTTTTTTATTAAAATACAACATTGAAAAACAATATTTTGTCGTATGATTTCAATCTCTTACTACCAAATACAGGAACATTAAAAATAGTACAGAATTGAATTGAATGTAGACAACAGAAGAGAAGACAATGGAATAAAGTACAAGAGGATTCAGTAGAATGGAATCGAGTATAAGTGATGGAATAAATTTTTCTTGTATAACATTTCGGTTACAGTACAGCAGATAGTTAATGTTCACTTCGCAGCTGAACCTTTCGATGAAAGCTTGAGTATTTATTACAGGCTATATTTTAGAAAATATTTATAAATATTCGGAAGTCTAAATGTAATTAACAGTAAATAAATCTTAATATTTAATTTTTTTCTCACTACAATAAAGCCGCGTAGTATATGTGGTAGGGTCGGACTGACCGGTGAAACAACACAATCTCACAGAATACGATGTGAAATAGCAGCTTCCACTGTCGTGTTTCACCCAGTAAGTGAGAGTTCCGGTGGTCCAGTCCCACCTCTCTCCTTCCATCGACCCGAGCTTTCTTCATTAGACATGCTATTCCCTCCCAAGAGGCCGACAACACACTAGTGACTCCTCTAGGGTTGCAAGTGTGCATGGGCGGTGGTAACTATTTATCTCTTACAGTTCGTCTGCTCGTTTGACTCTCGCCTATGCTATCAATTAAAAAAAATTCTTAATACAATAAATATACCAAACATTATGATGAGAACTAAAATCAAACTAAATTACTACACAGATATAGAAAAGGGCTTATTATAAAGATAGTTGGTTACAAGTGACGCCACTAAAATAAAAAAAGCCGGTTAAGTGCCTGTCGAGACATGCGCAGTGTTCGAGTTCCGTAGTTGCCCGTCACAATATGCGAATACAGAATGGGACTTTTGTTTGATATTATTAACCTATTAATTTAGTTGACGGTTTAACGACTAATAATGTCTAAAACCGGCTCCACATTTGAACTTAAACATTGTTATTAATTTAGTAATTATTGATATTAAAGTTGTTATGATTTTCTATTTTTCATAACTTTAAATGGTTCTTAAACTTATATTTACTACTTGTTTTACACAACTAATTACTTCATTTAAGTAATGTTATTTTAATGGTATTTATATAAAATTTTGTTTTTTTTCTCCTCCAAGTGTATTTTATAAGTTGGTCGACTATTACTTGTTGACTGGTAAAGCTTAAATGATAGTTTTATGATAGTTTTCTTTATAAGTTCCTAATATATATTTCTGCCGTGAATTTTTTTACGTATTTAAGAATAACCATTTATTTACCTGGGGGACGTAGGGGGAAAGATATTTAATTTTAATAAAAATTTGCACTTTAAAGCTTATTAATACTTTGCGGTCGGATCTCTAAATCAAAAAACAGTTTTTACACACCAATCCATCCGATCATATCCGACACCATGGAACTGATGAGAAAAAAATGTATCCCCATTTTATATATAGGGGAGGTACCCAAAAAACACTAATTCGTCGATGTGATTAATATATGTACCTATGCTAGATTACAGCTTTCTAGTATGAAAAATTTCTGAGCTAAGCTACAGACAGACGGATGGACGGACAGATGGACGGACGTAGCGAAATTATAAGGGTTTCTTGTTGACTACAGACCTCTAAAAGTAAGAGGTTTATTGGACACCTGGTTGGAACGAAGTTCCTTTCGTTGTATATTATGTATTTATTTAGAGGCACGATGAAATAAATTTAAAATCTTTGAAAGATTTATTGACGTGACAACGTCTTAAATTAGGTTGCGGCTGGGAGTCACTTATGAAAAAGTGTAACGCTCGGTAACGTAACGATGAGTCACCGAACGAGAGAGAGGCCCGCCGAATGCCTTGCGTCTCTCTCCCACTCAACTATGATCGGTCTGCCGCGCGGCACTAGAGAATTAGTGCATAGCTTGCAAATGTATTGCAAGTTATTGTATGTATATTTGTATATAAATACGTATGTATGTGTAAGGTAAAAATAAAATTTTGTTAATATGAAATTCAGTGCGAGATTCTTTGTATAAATTAATGTTTTAAATATAATTCTTTGTATAAATAAATGTTTTAAATTGTTACTATTATTTCATCCTTCTTCCTACTATACGAATGAATATTCACATTAAAATGATTTTACCATTCAAAGTCGTTGTCACGTAAAACTTTCGCCCGTATACCGACTTTACAGGCAACCAAATTTTTTTATTTTTCATTATTAGTTAATTAAATGAAACTTAAAAAATAAACACAGGCATGGTAATAAAAATGTAATAAATATTTTTTTTAATTTATAATGTTTCGACAGTAAATATTTAATCATTGTTATTAAAATATAATAAACGTATTTATATATGTATATATATATATATATATATATATATATATATATATATATATATATATATATATATATATATATATATATATATATACATATACACATGCATACAGACACACACACACACATGTATATGGCAAAAGTATTGTGACGATCGAAATATTTTACTTTTTTCGGTCTAGTTTTCCTTCGCCGAGTGCACATAACGTCCGAGCAGACATTCTGATGTGCGTATGTCGAAATCGACATTAGCGCAATAATCTACATACGAAGTGCGCGCGAGCGCAGATAAGGCGGATTAACGCGGGGCGCTGATTCACGGCCCGCGCCGGCGCCGCTAGAGCGTTTGCGGTAACTGCGGTATTTTCAATAGCAATTCCCTTAGTCACTTCCCTTGTTTTACTTTCCTCATACGAGGGAATTACGTTTTCGATGAAACACGTCGTGACTTATCCCTGCGGCTGAGAAAGTATCATTCAATGGACGATAATTGTGATTATAAAACACAAAAGCTATGTTTTTGACGTGACAACGTCTTAAATTAGGTTGCGGCTGGGAGTCACTTATGAAAAAGTGTAACGCTCGGTAACGTAACGATGAGTCACACCGGAACGAAGAGGCCGCCAGATCTGCGTCTCTCTCCACTCAACTATGATCGGTCTGCCGCGCTGTGCTAGAGGTAGTGCATAGCTTGCAAATGTATTGCAGTTATTGTATGTATATTTGTATATAAATACGTATGTATGTGTAAAGGTAAAAATAAAATTTTGTTAATATGAAATTCAGTGCGAGATTCTTTGTATAAATTAATGTTTTAAATATAATTCTTTGTATAAATAAATGTTTTAAATTGTTACTATTATTTCATCCTTCTTCCTACTATACGAATGAATATTCACATTAAAATGATTTTTACCATTCAAAGTCGTTGTCACGTAAAACTTTCGCCGTATACCGACTTTAT